>CM034052.1:8968921-9011796 GCA_019804595.1 Bruguiera parviflora
GAGAGAGAGAGAGAGAGAGAGAGAGAGAGAGAGAGACCAGGCAACTGCCATCCAACTAGCTGGTGAAAGATCTACACTTCTCAATGACATTAAACCCGGGAATCTTTGAGCCGATTCAGTAATCTGAAATCCAAAGGCGAGGAAGACGTCAAGGGACTCCATTAAACAGAAAGGGAATAAGAGCAACTTGTTACATAGATGTCACAATCACCCCCAACATTCAATAACTCACGGTATTAAATGGTGTCATTGATTCTCCAACTAAAGGACAAACATCAAATGAGAGCCAAGAACACAAATCATGGAGCACCACAACAAACTCCCAAAGAAAAGATTAATCAAATTAATGTTAGGCACATAAACCACTAAACATTCAGAAAATAAAAACAGAAACAGTACATGATTTTCTGTTCAACTGGTCAAAAGTTCATTTCAACTTTATAAGATGCCTATCAAGGAAAAGATTTCGAATGATTCATAGCAATCACTGAGAGTTTCTCCTTGACCTTTTCAGTCCTTTGTTTGAGCACACTTATCTTGCAAAAAGAAAGGCAAATGCGATGCCAACAAAAGTAGGGAATATGGGATTGAAGAGCTAGAACAGAGTTTTCTAAGGATTAAAATACCAAAATTGAGCAAATTAAGGTACCTTATCCATCAAAGGTACTCTTCCATATGGAGTCGACCTCTCGAAGTACTGAAAATAAAGGTAACCCAATCTATCATTTAGATGCCAAAGATTGTCTTGCTCAGAACCTCCTTCCTCAGACGAGCATCCGTCCAACCTCCATAACTTGTCAATGTCGCTCTCATCACTACAAGAATCGCTGAATGAATGTCTCGTCTCACCATCACCAGACTCAGTCTCGTCCCTAGCAAAATCAATCAAAATTGTTCAATACATTACTTTCCCCAGTAAAATCAACTAATATTAAAAACTTAAAGTTGCATCGTCCATCCAAGAATCTGAATACAAAACTTGACAATTCACAAACTCTGACTAAAACATAAGCCTTTACGAAGAAGATTACACGAATAAAAAAAATCTCAACCAATTTCTGTGGTTCAAATTTCTTTCAAGTATGTGAATTATCCACTTGAATACTTATCCATCAAAAACGAAAAAGTGCATAGGTCAAAAAGTGGCACCTGAAACCATTGACAGGGGGATTGCTGGCGAAAATTTGGATTGCAGACAGGTAAGGAACATAGTACTGAATTAAGGTTTCACCATTGTCCAAACAAATAGGAACACCAGCCCCATATGCGCTCCATTCATCAAAACTACTCCAGAGATCACCCAACCTGAAATACTCAACTGGGTCCCTCTCCCACGGGTGCCATAACCGGTTTAAGTTCCTAATCTCGCTCTAAAGGACAATTAATTCAGCAATTAGCCCACAACTACGAAAGTTGGGACAAAAATAAGAATATGATTACAGAACCAACATGTAATAACAAACAGAGAGATCATACCTTTGGGAGGAATTGTGAGTTGACTACAGGTGTCGTGCATTGCAGGAAGAAGTCGAGGTTAGATTGTGCTGTTCCTTTGTCAAGCTTCATGGTTTCAAAGAGAGAAGAAGAAGAAAAAGACGAAGAAGAGATACTGAGTGAGAGGGGTATGGTTTCTCTCCCAAAACTGAAAAACAGAGCCAAGTCAAGAATCGAAGGATATAGGGGAGAGAGAGAGAGAGAGCGAGCGCGAGAGAGAGAGAGATTTACGGGATTTGATTTCCCTTTCCCTATGAGAAAGAATAGATTGAGAGAATAGGAAATGTCAGATAAATACTATATTTTGCCGTTTGGAAAGCTAAATATAAGGGAGACTTAAGAGAGCAAGAAAATAGTCGCCGCTGGCAAAATGCCAATGTTGTCAAAATTCAGAACTTTTCCGGTCACCGGAGTCCACAAAGTCCGGCTTGATTTTCGTTCCACAGTGAAATAGACCCGCCCCCACCAATGAATGATTGACTGTTTTCCTGGGTACCGGATTGTATTCCCTCTGTCTCTCTCTCTCCTTATATTTTTTCGCTTTCTTTGAAAAACTTTTCCCTAAACTTGAAGAAACCTCAAACCCTTCCACACTCTGCTTGACACAAAATTGAAGAAATCACTTCTCTTTACAATAAGACACCACAGAATCCCACGGTTGAATCAAGAACAAAACTCGCACTATAAGGCTAAGTTTTTAAGGAAAGCAAAAGTCTTAAGTCCAAGAAAACCAAGAAAACAAGGGAATGAAAGGGAAAGATTTTTGACCCGTAACGGAAAACCTCTGGCCTTTCTTGAATTTCAACAGAACCCCATGTTTTCTGTGGTAATGATTTGATGGTTTCTAGTGTCAGTTTGCTGAGGCGCGCTGGAAAAAAAAAAAGGAAAAAGAAAGAAAGAGAAGCTCACCTTTTTCCTCTCCACAACAGAAAATGATAAAAGGAACCAACTTTCCCACACAAGAAACGCAGAACTAAAACCGGCGAATGTACAAACAAACCATCAAATAGAGCAACAAATCGGAGCAGAACGTTTGGATTCCAAGAACTCGGTCCGAAGAGAGAGAAAGGGAAGAGAGATGGAAAATGTTGGCACCAGCTCTGGATATCAATCTTTTTCGAGGAAAGGTTATTTAAACGAATTTCCGCATTCAACACACTTTTTTTTTTTTTTTAATCCATCATCCAATTTATTATAATTGTAAAGATCCTACAGCGTTTGACTCCTTAAACTTTAGAATGTACACAAAATAAATAAATAAATAAATCTTAATTTTTTTATAATTACACCATAAATTTGTTTATATTTATATTTTAATTATATATTTTAAAATTTTATTTAAAATTATTTTTTTTTGAAAAAAAAATAAAATTTGTTAAAAAATAAATCAAATAAAAATTAATAATGATTCAGTATTTTTGTTTAAAAATAATTAATTTCAAATAATTTTACAAATATAAATTTTAACTAAAAATATAAAAAATTTAATCATAAAAATTTATAAAAATATGAGAAGATTTTTTTTTTTTTTTTTTGGGTGGGTATATTCTCGTTGAACCCGACTCATACGCTCTCTCTCGATGCGTATTTATTTACATTTTCAGGAATTAATATCCAGAAGCATTCAGTTCTAATGGCCATCACGCTCCGCGTTAAAACAAGAAACCTAAACGTTTTCGGTTTTTTTTTTTTTTCTCTCTTCTTGGGGACAATTTATGCTGCACATTTCAGGACGTTTTTACAATAGTTAATGATGTTTTGGATGCTCTAAGTCAACGATTAATATGCAATGAGATAAATAAAACGAGAGGTAACGGATTCGACAAACTGGGGTCAGAATGTATTACGCTAAACGTGGATTTAGATAAGAAAGAAAGAAAATTGAAGACGAAGGTGAGACCAAATTGAATCTTAACCAAATCCCAAGACCAGTATTAATAAACGGATCGGTGGTGAATATTAAGAAAGAACGTTTCGTAACGAGACCCACAAGTATGAATGAAACGACAAGCTTCAAGAATTGCATAAATAATAGTTTTGTCTTGTTGTTCCCGTATCAATATTTGGATAAAGGAAAGCATTTTCTTTCTCTATATATATATATATATATATAATATTCAATGACACGAACACGTGGCAAAACCGAGTAACCCCACGGTTACAACAACACGGAAGGTTACTCAAATACAGCATCTCAATATGTATTTATTGAATTCAATTAATCACATGGCAGACAGACCCTGTAAGACTTTGGATTTCTTTTACAAGTGTCCAACTCCCACAAGGGCTACAAACGTGGGTAGGTAAATTTGTCTCGGAAGTGGAGCCCATTGTTTGAATGATGTTAAATGCGGGGTGAAAATTTTGGTGATGAAGTATGAGAATAATGCGGTGAATATGTTTAATTAAATAAAAATTTTATTGGATTTAAAAGATAATATATGAATTGTTTCGTATATTGTGCGTAATTTATTTATTTTTTTATCGTATTATTGTGTGATTAAAATTATTTTAAAATATTTACGATAAAGAATTTGTCCTTGGATTGCCAGTTCATCGAGACCAAGTTATTAGCGCAGCAATTTTAATCGCATGTCTTCCCGGATGCATTCAAAATTTTATTTATTTTACTATGAATTGAGACTCTAAAATTTTAAAATTAGTATATATTTATTTATTTATTTTTATTATTTTTTCTTTCTTGGCCGGGAACAAATGGAAAGCAAAAGGAAGAACCGGACTACACAACCTCGTGGTTTGGAATAAACGGCTGGGATCTTGATTAGAGGAAAAGGCATAATCTTGGCTTGCCTGCGTGTTGAGTCTTCATTTTTACGTATTAGTGACTATTTCTTCACATCCAATAGCAAACCATTTTTGACAAAATCAATTTCTTTTTTCGATAATTACATAACACAAACAAAGCTACGTATCTAATTTGACGAAGGAACGATGTCTGCACCTTTCCTTTCTTTCGCCGATTGTCAAAATTCCCCTAATTAGCTCGTTTTTGTCCAACTTTAAGCTATTTATTGGAACAGAATTTGTACTTTATACCCATCATACTCACACCTATTGATGGAACTGCCCGCATGGACGACTATTCTAGCATTTCGATATAACTTCTCTTACGCGATAAATATAAAAAATTGAGATAGACCCCCCCAAAAAAAAAAAATAATTAACTAACTAGAAACGTTTTTTAGTACATGGGAATGGATAATTAGGACGCAAAGCTTTCGCAAGCAGAACCCACAGATTTTATGCTCCGTGCGATTTTTAAATGAAATGGCGAGAGAGACTGGCTCTTCGGGTAATATACACTGAAACGTTCATCTCAATTTATTTATTTCGATTTACGTGGCAAGCTCGTGATTTTTTTGTTTTTTGTTTTCTTGGTTTTTCGGGGTTCTCTTAACGCCAGCGTTGGCTGAAAGGATTATAAAACTGACAATCCCCTGATGGCAACACTATTCCAAAGTCGGGAGTTCCAACATCAGAAACAAACACTGAATTGGTGTGACAAGAGGCAGAAAATGTCACGAGCAATCCCATCCGTGTCTCAGATTGAATTCGTAATGTATCGCGAGCATTGAGAGCCCCACAATGTTTGGCCCAACCTGGTCCAGAAGTCCAATACCATACATGTGGTCTCTGAGTTTGGTTCAATTTCTTTGTCCCGTTCTTCAACGCCAAATTGCCCAAATTCAAAACGATGAAGACGAACCTTCTGAGCAGAATGCAATTAATCATTTTAGGTAGACTATCATAGTCTTTCTATTCGTGGGTTCGATTAAAATTTCTGGATCAATACTTTACTTATCGAGCAATTTTGTCGCGGTCATGCAAATTAACTTCACGGTATGTGTAGACAGAAGACTCGGTTTCCTTCTAATATTTTCAAAGGTTTTCCACCACACCACCACCCCCCACCCACACAAAAAAAAAAAAAAAAACCCAAATGCCTGCAAATAAAACAATAATGATATGGCGTGAATTCTGCCAGATTTTAATGGAAAAATGTTCCCCGCCTCGTCAACACATCATCTGTTGTCTATCGCGAACAGTTGCCGAAATCTTTGAAAATTAATGTTAAAAATGAAAAAAGAGAGAGAGAGAGAGAGAGAGAGAGAGAGTTCAAATGAGAGGTTATCCACGTCACGTGCCCCCAGAAGATATGCAAATAAGACGTGATCTAGACTCACCTTAATTGTTTAGCGATGGCAATAAGAAAGTCATAAGGCGGAATATCGCGAGCCAAATAATTAAATTCATTAGCCGATTAGGACAGGCCATTGAAGAATTGTGTTTTAAGGGATTCTTATCCAATTACTCCATCGACACGTCGATGTTTATAGATAAAAGGTGAAGTGTACCCATTCAATTACTTGCTAGACTGTTCATCGATATATATATATATATATATATATATATATATTTTTTTTTATTTTTTTTTTCCACCGCTTAATTAACCAAGTGGGAAATTCACTTTTGAGGTGGCGCAAAACGCTACCGAAATAATTTCACTTACCGGCTCACAAGGACCACAGTAAACACGGACAGTATTACCGTGCTTTCGTATGCATAACTTTTTTTTTTCTTGTTTTTAATGAAAAAAATAGTACGAATATATTAATTATCAAATTTTATTAAAATATTATTAAAATAAAAAAAATCTTCACTCCTAATTCTAATATTCAAAATTTAAAACTCATCATTGTATATTAAATATTTAAATATATTTTTTTATTAAAATGAATTATAATACAAAGATTCTAATTTGTATTATCCTATGTACATCTCGAGAGTAAAAATGCAAGAATCGTAAACTCACGTGTGCAGTGTTTATACGAATTCAAACGGAGGGGAGTGACGGGAAGTGCTCATCCACCACCATTGAACAGAACACGTACATCTATGCATCGCACACGTCACATGGGGCATAACCAGGCAGGCAAACGACAAAATGTGTTAAATTCGTGATTTGACTATTTAAGTGATAGCACAACCGACCCATTTATTACGTTCTGAACTGAAATCCCTGACTTTTCCCACTTTTAAAGTCCGAATACCGTGAACGCGTCACCCCGCCACGAAACCCATAGTATATACACTACTGGAAAGTGGGATCCTTGAAAAGGAATTAAAGAAAATATTATTTGAGTGGGAAGCCTCTTTGATTACCCATAAAAACGCTATTTGGGGATCTTTACCGATTCAAATGCTTCCCATTCGTTCGCCGAGTAAAAGGGAAAAAAAAATTAAGTGTATATGCACGCCATTATGGTGCAACTTTCTTCTGTCTCGCACCCAAATACCAAAACCATCTCTAGATCCTCATGGCTGCCGCCAGGGGGGGGGGTTCATGCGTGTTTATGATGATATGCATTTTTAATATTTCAGATCTCAAAAAGCTATTTTTGAACTGGAAAACTGCGTCATGGAACTCTGTTTTTGTCCTCGTCATTATAAATTCCAAAAATAGCTTTTTCTTCTTCTTTCTTTTCTTTTTCTCTAGAGAAAATATGACAGTTTATGATCCAGTATTTGAAAAATTACCAAATATAATCTCGTATGTGGAGCGAGTGTGGGCAAGAGATTCTTTCGGTCAAAAGGCCCAGCCCAAACGGTTCGGCCTAAAAGGCCCAAAGAGTGTCGGCCCAATTTACGGTGCAGCAGTACAAAACATACATTCCTCGACCTAATTAGACCTAAGGTAAGCATGTAATTAAGACCTAATTCTCTCGCTTTTGTTTTCTTTCTTTCTTTTTTTTTGGTCTTAATAGGAAGTGGTCTCAACCACATGAGAAGGAGGAGGATAGGGCCTCCTACCACCCATACAAGCCCGGGATCTTGTAAAGATAAGTCGAACGTTCTTTTTTTTTCTTTTTTTTTTGTTTCTAATCAACATGGGATGGAAGGCTAAAAGCCCAGTAAAGTGAAGGAAGTTCTACAAAACAACAAAACGTTCTTGAATGTTTAGAAAACTGATTTGAATGGATTTTCCGAAGACCAACAAGGATTTGGGCTTTGGCACCGGGTGGAGGTGCTGACATTTAAGGGGGTGACCCACGATTCCGCAATATTTTTTAGGCCTTCCGCGGCCTTAATCCTTCTTTTGAACCTACGTTACCCAATTACGCCCTAATTATATAGCAATAATTTGATTTTTTTTAAAAAATAAGTATGACGGTAATTTGATGTTCAGCATCAGAAATTTATGCCGCTGAACAATTTGACACGACCGAGCTTCATGGAAATTTATTTTGCTTCGAAAAGGGTGTCGCGAATTGACCCTTACTTCATAAAAAGGACAATATTAAAGATTGTCGCCCCCCCCTCCCCCCCAAAATCACGTTGTTCCGCACCGGTTCATTAGGAACTGTCGAGGGACACTGAATGCTTTTTGACCCAAAAGCAAAAGTGGAATTGAACCTAACTTTTTTTTTTCTTTTTTTCTTATTTACATTGCCCGGAAGCCACATTAATTATCATTTTAAACATCATTGCCGACTAAAAATTATACAGAGTTGTGAGCTTCCATTCAGCGTTCTTCTCTGTCTTTCATCTTCCCAATTGCTTTCTCTTCACTCTTATGCTGACGTTCGAGAATAAGGGAAAGAGTTTTTGGGAATGATCAAGGGGAGAATGAGAGGAAAAGGCCTACAATATTTTAGACTATCGTCTATCCGCTGCAAAAGTATATGACATTTGTGAAGCAATTGCGAAAAGGTCGCAGATAGGATGAGTTATCGAGGAAAAAAAAAAGGTGAAATCTTGGTGATCTAGCTGGCTTTTGAGCTAAAAAAATTGTTAGAGCAAGGCCGAAAGACAAGGAAAAGCTGGTGGATATCGCGTACTGTGTGCCAACAGCGCGAATCAAAGTGTCAAATTTGTTGAAGCATAGAACGTAACTCCGATTTGGAATGTCATGAAAAGGTGGTTAATTTTTGGATTTCATGATCTTCTTTTGCCCATCTACCAAGGAGCCAGGACCAGTGAGTACGGTCGTTTTTTAGACTTCGAGAATTTACTACACCTGAATTCTTGGCTTGATTTTTAGCTTAACCGGCCATAAAATTTGATCTAATTGACAAGTATAGTCCACTCAACATCGCCTTCAATCAAACTAGAATTATGGAAGTTATACCGAACGAGATAAGGCAATGCCTAACACCAACAACCATTAGTGGGGTCTTCAGCTTAGCCAAAGGTCATTATATATCACTAAGATTAATGGTAAATATGATTCTCTTATTTGTTTTTTCCACTCTAATTTTACTAGCCGAAAACCACCAACTCCACGAGACCCAGACATTGTAGGGGTCAAAATCCACTGGATATCTGATATGTGGTCTTTGAATCTTGCAAGCTGTCGATAGGAAAATCATGTTTCGAGTCAGAAGAAATGCAATTGCGGTAGTAGCCGAAACGGACAACTTGTGACAAAGGCCCCGAGAAAAATACCAGTGGGGCGCTATTTAGTGCCAGCCAAGAACTGTTGGAAGCAGTACGTCGAAATAAATGAAGGAAAGCATAACCTCAACTGTTCAATTGAATCTACACAGGTGTTTTCCCACCAAAATTCGTTGAACTTACTTTTTAATTCTTAAACTAGCTGTCTTTAATATTGATAATGGGTAATCAACTTAGAGGAAAGTGAGGTGAACATAATTAAGGGAATACAATTGAATATGTGTAGTTATGTACTACCAAAATTTTTAATATATATATATTTTAAAATATTTTAATATTTTCTTATAATTACCGTATATTTCAATAATTGTAGTTATGAACTAACCGTTCATAAACTTGAGGTCGACGGTTGACCAACCGAGTTAACAGTTAATTATTCTTTTGGGTTCTTTTTGGGATGGAAAGGCAGAAAGGAACTCTACGCCGAGTTAGAACCAATCGTAAACATAACATAAAACACATCCCAACCGTTAGAATCTTTGGTTACAGTCTAGTCCATTAAATTAGAAAATCCCACCCAACTTACGTAACGTAAAGACAGCCTAGTGGTGTGCCTACTTCTGTTAAATTAAGTAGAGCGGCTTTTGATTTAACAGAGTAGCAACAAGTGATTACATTATATTATTTTAATGGGGCAGGAAATTGCCACCAAGAATACCATTTTTTAAATCTTTTTCAAAAATTTACATTGACGGTGGACCACCAATTCCCCCTCGGGCTAGGCTTCCACAGCTACCAAAGTCTATATTTCGCTTTACTTTCCCCATTTCCACTCGGGGGGCCTGTTCTCCGGACGAGAAGATCAGAACGAAGACTTTGGATCTGACGCTGAGGGAGGAAATCGTACGTCGTCTGGTTACAGGAAAATTTACTTCAGCCATACGTATACGAACAGGCGGCGGACCCCCGAGGGCAGCAGCCCCACGATTATTTTCCTGGTCTTTTGAAAAATATTTGACGATCCCCCGATGGCACTATGACGTCATTACTCAGTTCTTACATTCAACAGGAGATTGTGCACCATGACAACGACTTGCCTCCCTTCGCATGTCCCGTCGAACATGTTGACCAATTGGCATGCACGACTAGCAAGAATGGGAAAGATGAAATATTATTATTATATATGGAAAATGGGGGCCCAGAAAAAGGGCGTAAACGATCGAGGACGAGCAAAAAGAAGAAGAAAAAAAAAAGAAAAAAAGGGCACAAAAGGAGAAGAAGAAGCCATGATAGCAAAGAGGTGTAGGGCATGTTACACGGTGCATGGGCACAAATGATTGTGCCATATTGGCATGTTAGTGCTCCTTTGGGGACACACATGGTATATGATACGCCCTTTTTTTCTTAGGTGCGAACATAATATGCCTTTGATAGCCAATTAATGTTCTCTTCAACAAAAGCCCTGCTAGGCGTCTACCCCCCCCTCTCTCTCTCTCTCTCGCTCTACCACCTGCCAAAAAGCCTTTATGAATTGCATCGGCGTGGCGGTGTGGACATTTAATAAGATTTTGCGTATGAGTGCCCTGGCTACGTTGCGTGACACCCAATTCATGTGTCAGCTCTGGCCTGCCTTTTTTTTTTTTTCTTTCTTTTCTTCTCTTTTTTATCCTCCTTTCTTTTTCTCCCTCAGAAATTGAATCTTCGAGTGTAATAGCTTCACGCTCTCCACCTGCGCGTGAAGGGTACACCGCGGTGAAATCAATTAAGGATATTCTTTCTTTATTCTGTCCGTGATTGCGTTTAGCACGTCGTTGAAAAGGACAAAGGAGAAAATTAAATGCATCCGTTCATCTTCTACTCCAAACACTGAATTTTCGTAATTTTATCTCAAATATATATATTTTTAAAGAATTTTCTAAATACCTATAATTGAATAATTAAACTAGACGTGCTCTAAATTTTTAATGTTTTAGTATTTGGGTAGCTTGGGCTATACGTAATGTTAGTTTTGCCGCAGAACAAAAAGGAGTTCGCATTTCATACGACGAGCCAATCGTAAATGGTTGTGTGTGTGTGTGTGTGTGAAAGCATTGTGTGTGTCTTAATTGGTATTTAATCGTACGTTTGGAAAGGGACGTGTGAAATATAAACAAACAATTGCTTTAAATTCGTCAAATCTAAAATAATTGTAGTTGAAGCTATCATCATTAATTTTCTTGACGGACCATTTTTGATGGATACGGATAATAAGGACAGAGCTAAAACTCTCTCTTTTCATTAGACCAACCAAGAACCTCAAGATTATCACCAAACTGACAGTTGTCCCTTTTAAATATCTTCCTTTCGAATTTTGGACCAATTTATTTCAATCGTCTATTGAGTAATTGATGTGCACTCTAAAAAAAAAACAAAAAATAAAAAAAATAAAAAAAAATCTGCGAGTAACTAATGGCATTCCAATTTGAGCACAATTAATTACCAGCACTAGGATCTCTACCAACAAAATAAAAATCAAAAAATAAAAATTATAACAAAATATGAAAATTCTAAAAAAGTTGATAATTTTGTTAATAAAAAAATATTTTATTGAAATATTAGTTATTCTATTTGGTAATATTTTTATTGAATTTTTTAAAATACATATTTTATTATTTAAAATTTATTCAATTATCTCTTTATATTTAATTTTAATATTAATATGTTTATATTTAAATATTATCTCTTGACTTAAATTTGGAGGATATAAACGACAATAGTTTATTGTTTTTTTATTTTTTTTTGGTTCATCAAATGCAGACAAATGATTAAATTAAAAAGGCCAATATAGCCGTTTGTAAGAAAATCGAGTAAATCAAAAGCCCCGGTGCCAGGTTGCGCCCACAGGAGAGCGCGTGGATAACAAAGTTATCCGGATCACCATCATTCGGGTCGGGTATTAGCCCAAACAGCAACTGCCGGCCAACGCCCCCCCTCTCTCTATATCCCTCTTTCATGATAGGTGTAGCCTTTCTTTCACTTTCGTTCTCACTCTGTCTCGGTTTTGCAGTTGGTCTTGGTCCTAAAGTCTCGAGTGGCTGCCAGATAAGGTAGCCTTTCGTTTCTTGGGGTTCATTCTCGGCTTTCCAAAAAACGAGTCTTGTCGGAGCCTCTGAATGTCTTGAACGTCATTCTCTTAACTCTATTCTTGGGCTTTTCTTTCCAAGATCATTGTACGTTTCTTCCCAAGATACACCTTAACGGCTGATTTTTGTTTCTTGGGTTGATTAAATTTCTCATCATACTATGTTTGTTTGCCAAGAAAATTCTGGAAAGAAACAGTGAGGGCAGACATGCTTTGCTACCCACATATCTTTATTTCTAAAGATGGACTAAATTAACGTCTTTGTATCTTTAGCTTTTGCTGCATTTTCCTGGCTGCTGAACGGGGAACACAGATTTTTCAGTTGGTTTCTCTTTTTTGTTTTGTTGTTGTTGTTGTTGTACATTTTCAGTCAGTTTCTATACTTCTTCGTCGTTGTTATTTTATTACCTTCTAATTAATGATAATAAAGTTACAGTTACATCATCTCTTTCTTTTCTTTTCTTTTTTGTCTAAACTTTCTTTTAAAGTTAATCTGTGATTCTGTTTTGACAAAATCATACCTTTCTTTCGGCCCTTTCTGCTTTTTTGTTCTGCGTTATCTCTTCTCTGTTTTAACTATAGTGGGAATTCAAAGTTTGTTTTAAATTCTCTCTCCTGTCAAAAGATTACTTCTTTCCTTATGGGATTCTTTTCCTATGTGGTATCCACTAGACTTCGAAGTTAAGTCTCTAGTTTCTTTCACTTTCCGGCGTTTTCTGGGCATTCAAAACGGAGAGTGATCGCTTCTTAATTGGCATGATGTGCAACAGTGTGCTTGGAGATTGATATCCCGGATCCTTAGATCTTCTTTCTTTTCATCCATTTCTTCGGTTCTCTTTCTGAAACTTACTGTAGAGGGTAAGAATTTAAGAATTACCTAAAACAGTCTTTTCAGTTTTGTATGTTTGTTTTACTTACTGTACTCAACGAGTGTTGAATAGTAAGTCGTGGAAAAGTAATCTGTCGTTAATTCTTAAATTCTTTTTCGAAAAAAGACCGATTACTTGTTTTCTGAGGTAGTCTTTGTATTTATGCTCCAGACTTTTTTCTTCTCTTCTTTGTTTTTAATTTGCAATTGGTAATTCGTATGTTAAATTATATGCAACAACATCTCTCTGTGTGCAATGCGGATCCTCATAAGGGACGAGAGTATTAGGACAACCACTCTTACTATATTCTATTCCAAAGGTCACATGAAAGGTTTAAATATTTGCTGGTCTGATTTGTTGAGACTTTCTTTCCTCCAGTGGGTTTCTCGTCTTGGTTCTAGCAAGTTATAGAATAATGTATTGATCTAACTAATGTTGCTCTTCTTTATATCAGCTGGTTTCGTTGTCCAATCACTTAAATGCCAATGGGTCGTATTTAACTAGAATTAAAAGACCCCAGTTTTCGATGTTGAGACTTGAAGTGACTCTGGTTTCGTGATGCGAGAATCTTTGGTGTTCTGGATGGCTTCTGCTGGTTGACTTGCTAGCACATTGTGTTACTTGACGAGAGATCTGTTCTGCCAAAAGCATTAAACTTGTTGATTAATTACAGAGTAGATGTGTTTTTGGTTCTGGGGTTGAGCAAATGGGAGCCTGTGTCTCGACTAGTAGTCAGAGTACTTGCAGTAGCAGAAGCAATGGAGAGCCAGTTCCTCCCTCTTGCTTGGAGATTGGATGCTGTGGTCAAAAAAGGACTAAAAAAACATTCTCTGATCATATGGTTGCACTACAGCATTTATCCTCAATACCCAACAGGACATTCACGAATGGAAAGAGCCGAACTTCATGTATATTCACGCAGCAGGGTCGCAAGGGTATAAATCAGGATGCAATGATTGTTTGGGAAGTGAGTTTCGCTTTTTTATTTTTTAATTGGGATTGATTTTTCTGATATCATTTGGAGGTTAATTGCTTGATGAATATCTGCAGGATTTCTTGTCAGAAGATGTCACTTTCTGTGGTGTCTTTGATGGCCATGGTCCACAAGGCCATCTTGTCGCTCGGAAGGTCAGGGATGCCCT
This sequence comes from Bruguiera parviflora, assembly GCA_019804595.1. Taxonomy (NCBI): domain Eukaryota; kingdom Viridiplantae; phylum Streptophyta; class Magnoliopsida; order Malpighiales; family Rhizophoraceae; genus Bruguiera; species Bruguiera parviflora. The sequence goes on from CM034052.1 coordinate 8,982,964, forward strand.
TCCTGTAAAGTTACTGTCACTCTTGCATTCCCATCAGTCGAGGGAAAATAGGTCAGGCCAAGCCTGTTTCAAAGGGAAATCAGCAAAACCAGATGATGAATACACTGAGAAAGATTGCTCGGCCGAGGACAAATTGAGCTTTTCGTGGAGAGAAGCATTCCTGAAGTCATACAAGTCGATGGACAAAGAACTGAGATCCCATCCTAATTTGGACTGCTTCTGTAGTGGTAGCACTGCTGTAACCATCGTAAAACAGGTACTTTCTCGAATGCTTTTAGTATTCATTTCAGTTAGCTCAAGTCTTATTATGTGTGCTATATATGATTTTGAAGGGCTTGAATCTTTTCATGGGAAATATTGGGGATTCTCGTGCAATCATGGGATCAAAGGATATCAATGATTCCATGGTGGCAATCCAGTTGACTGTTGATCTGAAGCCTGATTTGCCAAGTATGTCATATGTTCTTTTTAATCAGTCTGTTCTTTGGGTGGTCTACTTTTGTGTGTGAACCCAACAGTTGATGTGAAGCCTCACTATTACAGGGGAAGCTGAAAGGATCAAGCGGTGTAAAGGAAGGGTTTTTGCATTGCAAGATGAGCCTGAAGTGCAAAGAGTTTGGTTGCCATTTGATGATGCACCTGGCCTAGCAATGGCACGAGCATTTGGGGACTTTTGTCTAAAGGAATATGGAGTAATATCCATACCCGAATTTTCTCATCGATTACTTACTGAGAAAGATCAGTTTATTGTTCTTGCCTCAGATGGGGTATGATCTCATTTCTAGCTTCCTTTCCATATTATTTGCTTGAGAGATCAGTTTTTCTATCTAGGATTTTGTACATTTATGATTATATCTCTTTTAATCTAATGCCATTGAGACTTTGTTATCTTGCTAACTATAATATAGTATGTTTAACGGCTACCTTAAAATGCCTTGTTATAAACTGTTAAGTGATAGTTCTATGGCAGTCAAGAAAACTATTTAGTGTCAAAGTTTACTTATAAACCTTCACTTAGTATACTTTCTTTGAGGTGCATAAACAGTGAGGCTTGATAGAGTGGATTCACCTTTGTGGTTGGCTATTGCTCTGACAATGTGAACTCTAGATAGCTATGATGGTACACTTATGTGTTAATTTCCTTCAAACCATGTAGAAATTTATGTGGTCCCGGTTGGCATTCTCCCAGGTTTGACTCTGAGGAATACGATTAAGCGATACTCTTATTTTCTGTTTACTATTTCTTCAGGGATTTTGCTTTTTATGATTATAGATAGGATGATATTTGCCATCTTTATAATTCTATAAGTAGCAAGGCAAATTTGTCTTAGGTATTTCATACAGTATCTCACAATAATGCAATTATCTTTCTCCATAAACAATGCGTTGTATTTCCTTCTTTGGCTTGGTTGTTTCAAGCTTTGCTAGCTATGCAGCTGAAGAGAATGCATAAATTGAAATATTGTTAATTCAATATTGCTTAATTACTGAATTACAGGAACTTGTAAGAAGACAGATTATTTAGTTATTGGCCTGTATTGACTAAGCAGCTAGAGTTTAAGTGAGCCACAGAGGGTGTTACAAGGCTTAATGTGTTGATGTGAACTTCAAATCATTGATAAAGAGTAATATAAGCAACAAGCATCAGCAAAGAGTTTATCAAGCAAATGTGGGCACAAATTTGATGATCTAAGTGTTGTCCCTTTGGCAATGTTACTGCTCATAATTCTTGTTACATGAATCCTAGGTCAAACTCTCGTGTAGAGCTCATTAAAATGATTTAGGTCATAGGAGGGTTGGTGGTCAAAAATAAGCCCCACCCTTTCTTATATTGAAGCACTGAATTTTCACAGACCATGCTTGGTCAAGGAGGACTACAAAATCAGGCTCCTGTCAAGTTCCTCAGAACCATGAACTCCAAGAAAAGGTCAATCAGGTGAAATCTAGTTCCATCAATCCGTTGGTTTGGGATCAAGGGATGGCTCAACTATGGCCTGAAAGCTCTCTAAATGGATTGAGCAATAGAGGCATGCCAGCAAATATTGTTCATAGGGAGAGTTAAATGTAGTGCTTAATAGAGAGGGTTTCTAAATCACAACCATAGGTTTGCTCTGCCTGTTGTCTTCGAGGTGGTGTTGTCATTAGGTTATGCTTTATGAGCTTATTTTCATGTCTAAATTGATTTCCATATATTTAAAAAATCATTTCTTTCCATTCTGCAGGTATGGGATGTCTTGAGCAATGAGGAGGTGGTTGAGATTATATCCACGGCTTCAACACGGTCATCAGCTGCTAGAATTCTGGTGGATTCTGCAGCTCGGGAATGGAAGCTCAAATACCCAACTTCAAAGATGGATGATTGTGCAGTGGTCTGCTTATTTTTAGATGGGAAAATGGATTCAGAATCTGATAACGAAGAACAAGGCTTCTCTTCGGCAACTCTTCACAGCAATCATTCTGGTAACGCAATTGAATCAGACGACGGCCAGAAGTCTGAACCATGTTTGCAAAGAAACTTTACAGTGAGATCATCAGAGGAAAACGATTCTTATGGAAGGCTAGCAGTTTCAGTTGATGGAAATGGGGAAATGGTGGCTGGTGAAGATCAGAGCTGGTCAGGTTTGGAGGGCGTTACACGAGTTAACTCACTCGTTCAGCTTCCCAGATTTTCCGAGGAAAGACTAAACCCATAACCTTTAGGGGATCTCTAGATATGTGATGGGGCTGAGTGACTAATAATTTGGCTTTTGATCCTCACCAAATTTAGGGAAAAGGTCACCAGGTCTAGTCGTCGAAAGTTGGTGCTAATGGACCAATGCCACAGCACTTTTCTTTGTTCTATGCCGAAGGAATGTAGCAAGACAGTTTTCAAGGACTTGAACCCAATCGATGTAGTTGTGTACTTCACGTGATTTTACATCCTGTCAATATCATTTATATGGTTGCAGCAATGTAGAATGCCCCCTGCCAAGCCCATTCTTAGTGAGGTCAGTTCTCCAATCTCTTTCGTGGAGACAAAAGATGAGGAATAAAAGTGGTCAAAAATAGGCTTGCAAAAATTGTGAATTGAAGTTTTAGTGTTCTTCCCGCGATAGTCCAATCAGCCTCACCAAGAAAAAAATTGCAACACCAAGAAATATAGAATTTTGGGAGTGGTGATTTTTCTCTCGCGGGCACCTGCATCAGTAAAGAAAGAGAATTTCCATACTGAAGCCAAGTGGATGAAATCTTACTATGCGGTACGAACCCGTTTGTGCCTCGCTATACATGTGTCTCAGCTAGCCTTTGTTTTTGTACCAAGTATTATTACAAAAGCAATGCTGATAAAATTAACAGTAATATATAACTGTAAAACTGGCTTTTTTATTGCCGAAGTGCAGTACTCAAAATCCAGAAATAATTAAGGAGCCACCCTTAAAGCGCATTCTACTCTGGGGGCTCATAAATCAACCAAGTACAGAATCGGTTTAGTGGCCAGCAAGAGTTGGTGAAGAAAAATGAGATCAACACGGTAACTGACGGAGCAGGATCGATAACTAAAACTTGCTAAACCGAGAAAGGTCCAAGAGTATGGAGTCATCAACCGACAGAGGTCTGCATCCGCGTGAATTTTTTGGAAAAATCTTTGCAAAATTTGTACATTTTCCCGTCTTTTTCGTCGATGCACAATATGGAGATGCAACTCTGCATTTTCTGACTGCCTTGAACGGAATACATGCATTAATTCGCCGCAAGAATCCACCCAACTAGCCGAACTGAAATATTACTAGCCAGAGCTAGCACATAACCCCTCTTGCGATCTCTCTTTTCATGAATGTATTACAGTTGTTTGGTTTTCACCTAAATCACCGTCAAAAGTTCACCAAACTCGGGGAAATGAGAGCTATAAGAACGGCAATTCTCTCTACCCAGTTCTGCACCTCACAGCCTAATCCTATCCCAGTCTTCTCAGCTTCTTCTTAAGATGGCTTACAAATCCCAGGTCATTCTGTTTGCTCTCCTTGTCCTAGCTGCACTCGCGGGGCAAGGACTTGCAGGGCGCCAAATATCTCAAACCTCGAAGAATGTGGACATGAAACAGCCTGAATTTCTGAAATTTGACCACAGTATTCTCATTCCAGGCATCGGCCGCGTGCTGGTGCCGCCTGTACACGGAGTCCCTTCTTACAATCCTGTTCCTGGGTCGCCCAGTTATGTTCCCGGAGGAGACGATACATTCGTGCCAAATCCTGGGTTCGAGGTCCCAAATCCTGGTCATGTTGGATCATTTCCTGCAGCAAATTATCCTTGAACATGTAATGTTTCTTTTCCAGTGGAAGTCGGTCAGATGCTTGAGTTCGGGTCTTGTTGCATGTAGGTTGTAGGGAAGTCTTCCAGAATAAGTGCGCAATGCAGGATATCTAGTTCAAGTTTCTCGTTGTAATGGAACCCCGAAGCTTATGCTCGTCCTTTGTCTGAGTGCTGCTTGGTGACATGTATTCCGTACTCTCTAGTTTCTAATAAAAGAGTGTTACCTTTTTAGTATTGTGCAAGTACGATTGAATGATAGAGGCATCTAGGAAAAAGGTTGTTTAGTCATTAATGTCACCATCAACCATATTCATTACAATTATATCATTAGAAGCTACCTACCTTATTCCAATGGTTATTACTTAAGCTATGCATTTAATGAGATCTGAGGTTGCAAGTTACTTCCCATGTTGGAAAATCAACTTATTCACAAACATGAATGAAAGAGAGAGACAGAGACCGAGAGAAAAGAGTTAATGCTCAGAAAAATACATACTTTCTCATCAACTTCATAATATTCTAAATTCATGGTTACCATTTAGAAAAGCCGAAATCTCAAATGCTCTTGAGCTAGACATTCGGATTTCGAGGTCCAGATGCTTCAATAACAACAGCAACAACGATAATAATAATTAGCAGCACGGGTCAGTATGACTTGTATTAGGCAGAGGCGATGAAGACATGCAACTCCAATGGTCAGAAGCAAACAAATAAATTGATTTTAAGGTGTACACGACGTAAATCTAACTCAATTCATGCATAAACATGCAAAATTTTCAATGGCAATGGCTTTCTTAACTAAATCACTGAATACATGTCTCAAATTTGTTGGGAACAATTTCATGAATCCATTTTCTCCATGAACTCTCTTTTAGATCCAAATTCTGTAAGCTGAGACGAGGGGTTGTCTCCAATCAATCGGCTATGCATTTAGAACATTCCGCAATTATGAATACTGCCCATTTATGATTAGTTGATTGCAGAAAGAATATTTTTTGTCGGAAAAGAGAAGATAACATTAGACTTGTGAGAGCCTCGTGCCTTCGAGAGTAGAGATTGGAGACCAAAGTAGAGTAGTTTCTTTTTTCAAACTTCGGGTGACCTTGGAGAAGAAAATCTTAAATTATAAATTTCTGGTGATCGGAGAACAAAGGAGAATAGTAATAATTATTAAATGTATGTTGCTATGTGTCCATGCTTTTTTTTGTTTTTTTTTTTCGAACTTTGGGTGTTGTTTACTCCGAAGACATCAAAACGTTTCTTTTGGCTGGGCCTCCCATGCCCAATTACCCCAAGAGACTCATAACCCAAACGCCACTGTGGGGCCGGTAGCGTAGTAGGATGGGCGGTGTAGAATCACCAGTTATCAGAATCGTCAACCTGACCATTAATTTAGGCTAAATGTAGAATCTGACAGTTGTGACATGGCCTGGTGCAGGATGCCAGGAAGAGAACGACCCTCCGATCGAGGAGTTGAGATTGGCAGTTCGTAAAACACATGATGTTTCCAAACTGCTTGCCTAGTGTCAAACCTGTATTGTTTGGCTTTTGAGGATTTCTTACGATAATTGGACGTTTTTTTATGCTGAACAATACTCGACATTTTGACGAAAACAGAAAAACAAAACACACATGGATACATGGTAAGATACATTCAAATTGTAATTATCGATTTTAAAAGAATTATATTGCTAAAAATTTTAAAATATTATTTAAAAATTGTACTTATGATAAATATATATATATATATATATACCGAGCTTGTAATGCTTAAGACTTGTATAAGACTACAATATAACAATCAAGTTAATGAATGAACCTGAAGAGACCAAGGCACACGATGGATAATGTTTTATGGATGAGACTCGGGCTTCGTTATCAATATCCAAATATGAAAATATATCTATTAATAATGTTTTATGAGAACAATTGTTAAGTTGTTTTTTTTTTCTTTTTAAATTATAAATTTATAGCAAGGGAACAATTGTTAAGTTACCGTGACTATTGCTTAGGGAAAAAAAAAAAAAAACTCAAGGCACAAATTTAAGATAATTAAAATACAAGTTTGGAAAAAAAAAAAAAAAAACCCAAATCTCCCAGTTTTGAGGAGCCCGGGAGAGTAGAGATTCATAAAACAACACGTGGCGCGCCAGAAAGGAGCAAACGCATATTAAAACTATGTGGTATTGACAAAAGGTACAAAGCCCAATGCTCTTACTTTGCTCACTCATACTGGTAACTGATGATTTCAATAAGGCTAAGCAAGAGCCCATACAAGAATCTAGCAGATTTATCTCTACGCGCTCCATGAACACTAATTGTACACACCCGCGCACTTTTGTATATATACATAGAGCATTTACTACCCCGAAATGTCATAGAATTTGCTGTAGAAGCAGTTATGTGAACTAAGTGGACTGACCATATGCACTTCCAATGAAGTTTTGTTTGCCTGAAAGGCTCACTCAAACAGTTGGTCAATCTACAACTGAGGACCACCATTGTCAAGATGTTCCAACTCATTTATTCCTGCAAATAGACAATTAAGAAAAGAAGCACATTGAGAAAATGGTCAGTTAACAAGGAAAGCACCTCAGTGGGACGTAACAGAAGTTTTGTTGTTCTAAATATAGGTTTTAGCACCCGTTCTAGAATTAAGAGGTGATTTCGATTTTAGTCTGTATATGTGCAGATTCATCATGGCAACTAACATACTTGTGGCAGCAATAAAATACTGAAACAGGTTAGTCTACCTCAGAAGGATCACTTGAAGAGCTGGAGCTTGTGTCAATTGTTGCCTCAGAGATTCGAGCTTCTGACTTCTCATTTGAATACCTGAAAAAAAATGAAGGAAATGCTCGTGGGAAAACGAGTCAAGTCATACAGAAAGCAAGAGAGTAAATATGATAATAGTCATACAATGATGGCCACAAACAGAAGCTCAAAAAGACACATGCATGACCCCATTTCGAAATAAATGCATATAAATGTAAGTTGAAGTAAATGCTGAAAAACTTTTAGCAAAAACCTAAACAACCAGTCATACAAGCGACATATGCAGAGTATAAGGATTCAGCTTCATCAGGTCTAAAAGTGAGAAGGACGACTAAATAAAGGTTGGATTATCTTCTAGCTTTCTCTGTTTCAACCTTTTTATCTTTTCCAATGGGATGGTAAAGCTAGATACTTACGTTGAAAGTATGGTAACCCAGATGAGCTCCACACAGTCCACCCAAAGCAGCCGTTGTTCAACAGGGATAACACCATATGTAATCAAGTGAGCGAATGGCCAAAGCTTCCATCCTGCCTATCAAGCACATCATCAATTGGGGGAGTGAGCAATTTTACAGTGAATTGGTAAATCAATAAAGAAAATATAAATGAGATCCTCATTTACATTGATCTCTAAGCATAAATGGATGTCATAGACTAGCTCTTTGATCATCATTGAAGCGCATGAGCATGTAATGTAAAACTAATCACTCATGCTACCCTTTGAAATGTTGACAAATATTTATATAGGCGTGAAAATAGAAAACAGCATTTCAGACTACATTGATTTAACCTTACATTTGAATTGGAGTTATCCAGTTGTCTATACACGTCTGGATACCATTTCAACTGTGCTCTAAACCCAACCACTTGGCCACTTCATGATTGTATGCTAGGTTAGAAAATAAATCAATTGCGCACTCTCCCTTGAAGGGAAGGAAGCCAAATAGCAGCGACATCATATATAAACGAGGAAACTTAAAGACACAAACCTTCCTCTGTTTTGTGGGAATATAAAGGGGGGAAAAAAAAGAATAAATGTAAAATGCTGTGAAAAATAGAATAGCATCTTACAGTCAACAAGGGCCAAAATGTTGTCCTTAATTCGCTGAAAACATTAGCTGGAGACTCCAACCGTAAGAAACCCAATACAACATAATAGATGCTATTCCAAATGGCTGACCATACCGTCTGGTCAAAGGCAACTTTGGCAGGGACCACCCACCAATTTTGGAAAGGAAAAAGAGCCTGGAAACAAAATAAATGAATTCAATTACGCACATAAAATTCAACAAGTGAAATGAAAATAAAGCAATAATAAATCATACAACAATACCTCACATATTTGATAGTAATAGTGCGAAAGTGATCCATGAAGAGTAAACCCAACAAGGCCTGATCTAAACATCCGTGTCCACTCAAACTCAAAGAGGGGTTTTCCTTCAAAGCACTGCATAATTGGTACATTAACTTATAATAAAAGGTTGAAAACCATGGTACTGCATTAAAAACCCCAGAAAAAGAACAAGGAAAAAGAAACACAAAATCAGCCTTACCTGCGCAATCCAATCTCCTATAGAGTAGACAATCCCACTAATTGCCATTTTGGCTAAAACAGGGTTTGTTTTGAGAGCTTCTTCATATGCATTCCAATTGTGCTCAGGTGCATATCTCAGTACCTCATAAAGGGTCCATCCCTAAGCAATGTCCAAATTCATGAATATATATATATATATATATATATATACCTACTTGTAAGGAGAAGAGAGAAACTGAAGGACGTCAAGCAGAATTCTAGAAGAGTAAGAAAACAAATTCAAATTCATTCTTAATTTCTAAAACTGAATGTTACAGACACAATTGTCTCCCATATAAAGAAGCTTCTAAGAACTGCTTCCCCCAACTTCGCGGTAACAAATCCTGTTAAGCTTCTCCCAACTTCACGGTGACAAATTCTGTTATGCTTCTCTTGACTTCGGTAACAAATTCTATTACATTCTCCAAACTTCACAGTGATCCTGATCCTAATACCGATGCTTGTTCTATTCTTACCAAGTCCTAACGGTTCCAAGAATAATTGACGACGGAAGGGGTAAGAAACGAAAGTTTAATCCCATAGCTCTTGAAGGAACCTACCCTACAGCTTGACGATTGAGCTCAATCTCACGACGTGATTTTCAAACACTCGGAGATGTTTTAACATAATTAACCAAGTGATTGAACACATAAAGAACAAGGGGAAAAAAAGAGAAACACCCAGATGCAAATTACAACTAAAAACTCCAGATTGGAAGTACAAGACCCACTTACATGCCAATAGTCATGATCAATGGTGAGCAACCTGGTGACAGCAAGGGTCCCAAACCCCAAAACAATAGCAGCATTGATCGATCTGGTGATCAACCTTTGCTTATCACCATCACTCTCTCCTTCCTTTTCAATAGAAGAAGATGAAAGAGCCTCAAATAATTTAGACCCATCAAGAAAAGAAGGATCTTTAGCTTTATTCTTTGAAGGGTTATCAATATCGTTATCATCTACCGCTTCCCTCTCCTCCGTGAGTGACCCAACAATCCAGCTTCTACTTCTTTTTTGATTGGGTTTGAGAACTGGGCTGAATCTGGGGGAGAGGAGAAGGGCAGAGGAGTGAGGAACGTGGGACCTTTTTTTGATGGGTTTGGTTAAAGCACAGACTCTGTGAATGGTGATGGCGTGCAGAGTGGCCATGGAATTGCTCGAAGGGAACTTCAAGCCGTGGAAGCTCATTATTTTATTTGTCAAAATATTTATGTTTAGTCGGCGGAAAAAATCTAATTTCGAATGACTATGATTGTGTTTCCTCCGTAATGCTGAAAATTAACTTTTATTATTGTTATTTTTATTTTAATTTGTTTTGATTTAACACTTATTTCATTTTTATTATTTGACTTCGAGGTTCATATATTTTATTGTTATTTCATAGTCAAAACTGGCTTGCGAGGATGAGAGTAGGAAATGCAAAATTACGTTAAACTTAAGGTCCCACCGAGATTTGAACTCGGGTTACTGGATTCAGAGTCCAATGTCCTGACCACTAGACCATGGGACCTCGGTTGCTCATCGACGAGAAATATTTTATCCTATTCTTATCGAGACTCCATCTGCACTCCTTTTGATTGTTAGCGAGAAGTCAATCATTCGGAAAGTATTTTCACAGTCAAGCCGATGTCAAGTCGATGATGGGATTTTTGGTGGGGGTTCGAGATTCCATACCCATAGAACAAAGAAAATTTAAGGATATTGAGCCGCAGCTGAGTATTAATATTTTAATATTTAAATTAATAAAATATTTGAGAGATAAGATAATGCATAGAGAATTTTTAAAAGAAAAAAAGAAAAAATGTGGGAGATATATTTTTATAGAAAGCGAGAACTTTTCAATTTATAAAATTTAGAAGAATATTTAGTTTGATAAATTTCATTATTTATTTGGAGTGCTAAAAATAAAAGCCGTGAGATCCGTAAAAGGGCTATGGACTAAACTTAGAAAAATATTCAATATCAATCTGATTGTTCGGTATAAATTTTAAAAATTAATCAAGTCTTGAGACTTTGATAAACCTAATACAGTCTTCTTTATCATAAAAATGTGTTATCCTGTTGCAATGGTTCTTGTTGTTGTTGTGGGAGATCTTGGACTTTCTTGAAATAGGTGCTTTTTCCCTATTCCAAGGGGCCTTTGGAATTCCTGCCCAAATGGCACTTTCAATTTCTTTTTGCACTTCTTGAATTCTCCTTTTAATTACAGGAGATGCAATCTTTCGACCAACTGCTTCCAAGTAATTTCGTTAGACCGAGAAAAAATATTTCCTTTTTTTTTTTTTTTCTAACTTTGATTGCTTATTTTTGGCAGAACATCTATTTCTCGTTAACGTAGTTTGGTAACAATATATTTAAAATCAAGCTTCCTCGTCTGCGTCTCAGGCGCACCACCGAAAAAACGCTAATGAGAAGAGCCCCGCTGCGGCCTTCCTGCCGTTTCCCTGCAACCCTCGGCACGCCTCCACCTCCTCCTCCTCCTCATGTTCCGTACGGCCATGGAGGATGTCCCACAAAACTGGGCCCCACAGGCAGTTTCACTCAAAATTCCAGGTGGGTCTCCCACTCCCTTCCTCCCCCGGAATGGATAGACCCCTTGATTGATCTCTCTGACGTAGCCTCACAGACCCATCAAAACTTCGAGCCCTCTCTGTGGGTCCCCCAGATTCTCAATGTCTTAGATGGGTCTACAAACATGGAATCAAATCTTGATTCCTTTTGCCACAAGTTCTTGATCAAGTTGTCCCCAAATTTTGTCTCATTCGTGTTGAAATCATTGGAACTGCAGAGAAAACCCGACGTGGCCTTGAGGTTCTTCGCATGGGCTGGTAAGCAAAAGAAGTACAATCACAATCTTGAATGCTATGTTTCCTTGATTGATGTTTTGGCTTTTAATGGTGATTTGGACGGAGTTAAGTTTGTGTTTGGTAAGTTGAGAGGAATGGGGCTTTTAATGACTGTTTCCGCGGTGAATTCTTTGGTTAAAATCTTTGGAAATTTGGGGATGGTAGAGGAGTTGTTGTGGGTGTGGCGTAGCATGAAGGAAAATGGGATTGAGCCGAGCTTGTTTACTTATAATTTTTTGATTAATGGCTTGGTTAATTGCACGTTCATAGAATCTTCCGAGCATGTTTTTGATGTTATGGAGAGTGGAAAAATTGGACCTGATATTGTTTCGTATAACACTATGATCAAAGGGTATTGTAAGGTGGGGAAAACACAAAAAGCAATTGAGAAATTTAGAGATATGGAGTTACGAAATGTGGAGCCAGACAAGATTACGTATATGACTTTGATTCAGGCATGTTATGCAGAGGGGTCTTTCGATTTGTGCTTAAGCCTTTATCATGAAATGGAAGAGAAGAGGCTGGAAATCCCTCCTCATGCCTATACTTTGGTGATTGGAGGGCTTTGTAAAGTGGGGAAATGTGTGGAAGGCTATACTGTTTTTGAGAATATGATCAGAGAGGGATGCAAACCAAATGTCGCAATATACACAGCTTTGATGGATGCAAATGTGAAATGTGGCAACATGGGAGAAGCAATGTTGCTCTTTGAAAGGATGAAAAAGGAAGGCCTCCAACCAGATGAGGTAACTTACGGGGTCATTGTTAATTGTTTGTGCAAGAGTGGGAGACTAGATAAGGCAATGGAGTATTTGCATTTTTGTAGAAGCAGTGGAGTCACAGTAAATGCCACATTTTATTGCAGTCTTATTGATGGTCTAGGCAAGGCTGGAAGAGTGGATGAAGCTGAAAATCTTTTTGGAGAAATGGTCAACCTAGGGTGCCCACCAGATTCGTATTGCTATAATGCCCTTATTGATGCCCATGCTAAGTGTGGCAATATAAATGGTGCATTAGCTCTGTTTAAGAGAATGGAAGACGAAGGCTGTGATCAGACAGTCTACACATACACAATACTCATAAGTGCATTGTTTAGAGAACATAAGAATGAAGATGCAATAAAGCTGTGGGACACAATGATTGATAAGGGCATCACACCAACTGCAGCTGCTTTTAGGGCTCTATCAACTGGGCTTTGTCTATCAGGCAAGGTAGCCAGAGCATGTAAGGTTTTGGATGAGCTGGCCCCAATGGGAGTTATTCCAGAGACAGCCTTTGAAGATATGCTTAATGTTCTGTGCAAAGCAGGCCGTGTCAAGGAAGCTTGTAAGTTAGCTGATGGGATTGTTGATAGGGGGAGAGAATTACCAGGACGGGTCCGTACTGTTCTATTGAATGCCTTGAGGAAAGCAGGCAATGCAGATCTGGCTTTGAAGTTGATGCATAGTAAGATTGGTGTTGGCTATGATAGAATGGGTGGCATTAAGAGACGAGTGAAGTTTCGGATGCTGATTGAAAGTTGATTATTCAGCCAAAAGTTTGGCATTTAAATCTGACCTCCTTTGTCTCTGGCTCTAGAAAGGGCATCCCGGTAGGCAAAGCTCCCATATTGTAGGTTAAATGAACAGAGCCTTACCTTACTTTCACAAAGAGGATGTTTTCCAGAACCTGTGACCTCTAGCTTCTCTAGCTCAATAGATAACTTTACCATTACAACCGTTACACTAAGACTTGCCTTTCTACTCTGTCTGTGGCTCTATTGTTTTTTCATGGAACCAGACACTTTTACCATGTAAACTAACAGAACCTTTATCTACACTCTAATACTGCTCTTCTGCGAGGTATAATTCAATTTATGAAGATGCTTTTGCATCACTGGCATCCAAATCTGGTTAGTTCTAACCATTGCCTATGGGCACATCAATTTGGCTTCAGAGAGCGACAAGTTTTTATCAAATTGCTTGGTGTATCCGTATCAGGATATAGAGGTATGTTCCGCATCCCCTTTGTCTTTTAAAGCAAGTATTTGGGTTTGTTGTTTGGGGTGGGGCAGAGGGGTTTTCATCGCATTTGTTTCTTTTAGGTATTTGGGCTTGTAGTTTACTACCATCTCATTTCAGGCCACACACTAATTCTGTCTACAGTCTACCATGTCTGTTAATCAGCGTAAAAATTGAATAAACAGAAATTGTTCACTTGTGATTTAAATGTAAAAGAGTCACTAAGGAGTGTCTTTTATTTATCCCTCAATAAATTGACTTGTCATATGTTTGACAAACATGTGTTTAATATGTAAGTTTGTCGGTATGGAAACTGCTTAACTTCACAAATCTATGATATACACTGACTCGATAAACTTATCTGGCAAGGAATTCTGGTTTGTTCTAAGCCAAGCACATCTAGGCACAACTATTTACACAAGGTGTCAGACAAAGATTTTGCTGATCTTTGTTCGGAAATGCTAGGTTCCAAAGCCAGTTATTCATGTGCATCGAATAAGCCAACTCTCAGGCCCACCTCTCCTTTCAGTTGGATGGATAGAGCAGAAGGAAGGGGACCCCCACAAACAATGAAAAGCTGTAATAGCAGATTCTACGATATTTACCAGGATCCACTGAGACAAGCGATTCTTTTTCCAGACTTGTGGTATCATTATTTTGATATCAGATGTTGCTGTTCTGTTTGTTAATCGCATCAAATGGTACCATCCAAATAAGTGCTGGATACCCACTTGCAGTTCCTCTGTTGCCGTCTTAGGTCCATGGGGTGCCATCTGCAGTCAATCCCCATTTCCTAATTGCATTGTTGCCCTTTCTTTCGATGCCAATGTTCTGGTCCTACAGATGATATAGAGAGATTCCCGGGACCGGCCCTCGTGCTCTCTATCAAGCATTTCGACCCCGAAAGTTAATGGCATCTTTTCATTTAACTTCCTTTTTCCCCGTTACCAGAGAGACTTTAACGAGTTGATAGAAAGGAGTGATGGAAAGAGAAGCCAAAAGTGCGTGGGTCATTTGGGAATATTTTAGTGCCTAATGTCATAGATTCCGTGCCTAATATTGTAAAGTTATTGAGTGGAATCAATCCATTGGTGGCAAATGATTCTGTTGGCGGCCGTGATTTATTTGAAAATTTCGTCTAATGCTTGCAGCTTAGTTAGAGGAGGAAGATGGCAATTAGGACTGGGCATGGTCACATATCTGGTAAAAAGGGGTCGGTGTAACAAGGTGCCTGTAACATCCACGAACCTGGAGGAAGCTGGAGCGAGGAGGCCGAGCGTTGAAATTCTCATCCTTCCGTTTAGATAATCTAAGGAGTGTCTGTAGTCCTATAGACCATTTGAAATGCTAAAAATCACTGTGTGGGACTATCAAAAAAGTGCCTTCTTTTTCTAATATTTCTTTCCTTTATTTGAGAATAAACAACAGTCAATGGAAAAGACGTCGATACGCCACATGCTAGGAACAAAACCCTTCTGAAGCATCTGCGTTACGTGACATCGATTACAGGACGCTCTTTTTATTTCAAAAGACGTGTTACTGGCCATTCCTAATCCTCGACCGTCTAAACTATGCCCAGGTGGCGGATCGATGAGTTCTTATTTGGATACTTCAACCAACATCACTGCAAAATTTTTTCGGATACGAGTGCGCAATATGGTTCCAGGCAAAATATCAAGATATTTAACACATTCGGACGGTTGGCATGAGTAAGACCACGAACCCCTGATTTGGGGTGGGCCTAGAGATCTTAAAATCTTATTTTATTTTTTTAAAAAGTATGTTTTTGATCTCCGCGAGACATATAAATGATAAAATGGACGTGGGGATAGATGTAACCAATGCCGACAGAGGATCCTTCGTTTCTTTTTTTTTTTTTTTTTTCTTTTTGTCCTGTAAGGAGCTGTCTTGTTCGCGTAAGTTGTCTCCAAAGATGGCCAAGGAGGAAGACAAGAGGTGAAGCGTCTCATCTTAAAAGACGTTAATGTTAAGGCTATGGAAGGATCTAGCCACGAGGAGAATTCATCTGTGATGTATGGGGCATTGGTTGAGAAAGCCCCATTGTGACATTGTTTGGCTTTTGGGGGGGGGGGGGCTTTGAAGAGCATGTACGAAAGAGGTGCCATGATTCCATTTAATGTTGCCTCTAAATGTACATTGTTACTAACAATCTTCTTTGGATTAATATCCATCGACTCGTGTTGAAAGCGTGAACAAAATACTAATTTTATCCGACTCGAGGCTCCAAAATCAAATGATTGAATAGTCAGACCAGGCCCTTGCTGCATTGCACAAATATCAGTCCCTAAACGATGTTGCGTGCATGTTGTTCAAAATAAATAAATAGATAAATGTTGCGAGCACACTCACATGCTCGGTGAAGAATAAGGAAGAGATCAATGATTAAGGAATTTCATTGAAGATTGAGGGACCTAGCTAATTAAACTTGTTGCTCAACAGAATTTTCTGGCAATAGTTGGAGAAAGTGACCCTACAACGATCGTGTCTGATCAAGTTATCACATTTGAGAGGTCTGATAGGTGATGGCAATGCAGAATGGAAAAACGACAAATTATTAGCATGATTGCTATTGGCCGGGAAAGATTAGAGCAAGAACAGAAGATGAATTGACAGACGACGTTGTAGCGGGAACCATCAGACCCAATTTTGAGTCTAACCGATTTGCAGTTAAATGGATGCAATTTCGCCTGCGAGTATGAAGGTTCTAGGACCAAAACCATACCGATATTGGAGCTGCTAATTAATGAATTGGGTTCCGGAAGTTCCATTTTTGCGTCAATTGCTTCAATACTACTCGTAGTGAGTGGAAAATCAGAAAAAGCAAATATAATATCGTATCAATTTAGAAATGGGAATTACTAGAATCCTGTAAGTTCAAATTTCTTGGCATTTAGGTTGGAAAATTTTCTAATTTGATTATCTTTTCAAGAAAAATCACGTTAATTTAATATTATATATATATATATATATAAACTTTAAAGTAAGATATAATTAAAATAAATTTTAATTGAAACCCAATTTATAGAACGCAAAGTCCTGTGGAAATGCATAAACATGTATAAGCAAGCAGCGCGGACTAATACTTGAATACTTTGGAGCATAATGGAAACAAAACCTCAATGTGAAAATTTACAAGATCCGTGGGGGGATTTGGATTGAAATGAAGGTTTTTAAGGGGCCCACATTTGAAATCTTTCTCTTGGTTATTGTTATTTATTATTTGTGGTTTGTCCCGGGGAAAAAGGCTCAACAAAACTTCTGAAGAAAAACACATAACCCTTCTTTTGAAGCTCCTCCTTCTCAGAATTGTACGACGCTATATGGACCACACGAAGTTGTGTTATCATAATGTGTTTGAGAGAGAGAGAGAGAGAGAGAGAGAGAGATTATCCATCGACAATGTGGTGCCAGGGGACCAATAATCCAAATAGACAGCTTGGCAACCAATGCTGCTTTTTTGTTTTGTTTTTTTTTTTCCCTGCAATTTAACCACGAAGAAGCACCATCCGAGGTGAGAGTCTGAAAGATTCGACATGTATTCCACGCCATTAGTTTAAACTTGAATCTTCATTTAATCACTTTTTCTTCTTTGAAATATGTTTTGGTGTATTTGTAAAAAATTGAGCTTTAAGGATATAGTTGAAGTATGAATGTCAAAATTTTGATTTGATAATTATTATGGTTGGACAAAACTTTATTTAGATATATTAGTATTTGGTAATAAATATTTTTTTATTAAGTTTATAAAAAAATAAATAAATATCAACGTTAACGAGGAACAAGTGCAGTGCATCTTTTTTAAGTTATTAAAAAAAAAAGAAAAAGAGAAAAAAAAAAAACACTATAAAGAAGCCAACGCAGAGCTATCCCCGCATTGACTCGGCATTTGGCACCACCCATATCTGATACCATCACCACGCCATACCTCCACCATCCCAATGGAATTAGTTGCAAGCAATAACGTTAACAGCAATATGTGCAGTGAGTGCGACATTATCGGTTGGTTCGAGAACATATCGGAGAAGGCAACCGCCGTCCAGACGGAGACACTTCGCCGGATTCTTGAGCTCAACTGGGGAGTGGACTATCTAAGACTATTTTTGGGGGACATCAAAATACAAGACATGGATGCATGTGCATTGGAATCTCTCTACACCTCCTTGGTCCCTCTTGCCTCCCATGCAGACTTGCAGCCTTATATTCAGAGAATTGCAGATGGGGATGCAGCAGCTCCTCTACTCACTCAACAATCCATAAAAACTCTCTCTTTAAGGTGCATGAGACCTGCTTTCATGCTTATTTCCATCATTTCATTTTAGTTTTGAACTTTTTCTTTTTCCCCAGATGTTTGAACTTTAATTAATATTGATTATCAAGTCAAACTTACCAGGGAATCAGAATACAGAATATGGTTTATGGAATATTAATTTATTATCTTTTGGGTGCCTCAAGACAGCGAGGTAAATAGAATAGGTTATCATGGGTACAAAATACTATACAAGATAACATTATCCCACACAGCCAAACAAGAAACCAAGTGGAGGTGTGTCCACAACAGGCTTTGACATGTTTATTAGAAATTTGAAAGGATATCTAATTCGCATAACCAGTATTTTTTGGTTTCCACAATATGAGTTTGTTTGATTTTCACATGATGTTTCCTGGTACTGTCTTGTAGCTCTGGAACCACGGACGGCAAGCAGAAGTATGTTCCTTTCACCCGCCATAGTTCCCAGACTACTCTTCAGATTCTTACATTGTCAGCAGCCTACAGATCAAGGTACCAGACAAGTGTAATTATCTCTCTCCTTCCCATCTTTCTCTCTCTCTCTCTCCTTAAATTAATTAAAAACTTCTTTCGTTTCACTTAAATAAGTATCATCTTCTGTCTCTCGTTATATATGATGAGTACCATAGGGTTTATCCAACAAGGCAAGGAGGGAAGATCCTTGAATTTATATACAGCAGCAAACAGTTCAAAACTAAAGGAGGCTTAGCAGCAGGAACAGCAACAACGCACTATTACGCAAGTGAAGAGTTCAGGATGAAGCAGGAAAGGACAAATTCATTCACTTGCAGCCCACAGGAAGTCATTTCTGGTGGGGATTACAGGCAATCCACTTATTGCCATCTGCTCCTTGGTCTCTTTTTCTGTGATGATGTGGAGTTCATAGCCTCCACTTTTGCTTATAGCATAGTGCAAGCCCTTACAGCGCTTGAAGAGCTATGGAAAGACATATGCAATGACATTAGAGAAGGTACTCTGAGTTCAAGAATCACGTTGCCAAAAATGAGGAGAGCAGTACTGGATATCATCTCCCCAAGTCCTTGCTTGGCTTCCAGAATTAAAAAAAGCTGCAAGGACCTTGAAAATCGAGACTGGCTTGGTCTGGTGCCCAAGCTGTGGCCAAATTCTAAGTATCTGTACTCTATAATGACAGGGTCAATGCTTCATTACTTGAGAAAACTAAGGCATTATGCTGGGGGATTGCCTCTTGTGAGTGCAGACTATGGATCCACAGAGAGTTGGATAGGGGTTAACGTGGATCCTTTTTTACCTCCAGAGAAAGTTACCTTTGCAGTAATACCCACTTTTTCCTATTTTGAGTTCATGCCACTGCATAGACAGAAGCATGATATCATGACTTCAGCCATTGATGACTTCATTGAAGATGAGCCAGTGCCACTCTCAAAAGTTAAGGTTGGACAGGAGTACGAAGTTATCCTCACTACTTTTACTGGTAAGTTGGAAATTGACATATATTCTTCCCCCTTTCTCTTTAATCATATCTACTCGGTCTTTTCCTATTCAGATTATTTCATTTTTCTCTTTAAAGATTTGGAGCACGAAACGCACCCATTTCCCTATTTGTTTTTTCTCATTACAAAGTACAAAAGTCGATTATTGTTACTAACTTAAACGTAGGGCGGCAATAATTAATGATAGACTCCTAGATACCAAAAAATCAGGGCTTCTCGTTTCCATTTGAAGACCAGCCCCGTTAAGTATTGAACGTTGCAGGTAGATATCGTCAACATAAATATGCTTGACTGACAGATACGTACAATTGTGCATTTCTAGCCTTTTGTTTGTGAAGACTTGTTAGGAGTGTCAAGAAAATGGTCCAGGCACATTTAATCTCTCGTTGATTCATTAACATTGCACTTCTAAATCCCAAGCATCGATTTAATGGCATGGATGTGGACTGTCGAGACTTAACTAGTGGAGAATGGCTTGCCACGGGTTGATATCTTGATGTCGTACTTTCTTTTCGTTACCATTTCTAGCAAGTGATGGGGTGTCCAATTATTTGGTTATTAAAGTTAATTGGCAAATATCTAGGAGAAGTAAAATTTAAATTTAATGGTTTATATAAAACAATATTGGTCCAATTTTAAATTTAAATGTAATGATAAAAATAATTAAACTATTGTGATAAGATTATAAGTTTGAGTCGTGACACATGATATTCATTTTTTACTTTATTAGTTTTCTTTTATAGTGTCTATCAATTAAATTTTTGGCTGTTTATTGTATCCCGTTCCCATCTCAGGACTTTATAGATACAGACTAGGTGATGTGGTGGAAGTGGCCGGATTTCACAAAGGGACTCCTAAGCTGAACTTTATATGCAGGAGAAAGCTAATATTGACGGTGAACATCGACAAGAACACAGAGAGAGACCTCCAATTAGTGGTTGAAAGGGGGTCTCAGCTACTGAGCAAGGCCGGAGCAGAGGTGGTCGATTTTACGAGCCACGCGGACGTGGCGAATCAGCCTGGTCACTACATAATTTACTGGGAAATCAAAGGAGAAGTGGAGGAAGGGGTCCTTGGTGAGTGTTGCAGAGAAATGGATGCCTCATTTGTTGACCATGGCTACGTGGTGTCGAGGAGAGCCAATTCGATTGGACCTCTGGAGCTTCGCATCGTGGAGAAGGGGACTTTTAGGAAGATATTGGACTACTTTATAGGTAATGGGGCAGCATTAAGCCAATTCAAGACACCTAGATGCACCGGCGATCAAGTCCTCTTGAGAATTCTCAACGTTTGCACCATTAAAAGGTTCCGTAGCACTGCTTATGGCTAGTAGAAATACTGAAATTGAGGCAGATTCTTGAACTCTGTGCAATCAATTTGAACCAAAATTTGGTTTCCTTTGTTTCGCCTAAAATCTTCAAATACATGTTAAAAACACCCGTAACATATAATCTAACAAAATCAGTATCATTCCACTTTATGCTTGCATAGCATCTACTGCACGCTACCTGTTAAAGAACTTTAAATGTTAATGTGTTTGTAATAAATTATAAAAAACAGTGTCTATGGAAAGTACCTCTCGTCACATCGTTAAACGAGCCGTACAAGATGTATTGGAATATAACATTGGACCCAATAAACGAGCAAAAAGCACGTTCTCAATATATAAATTTTGTTGGCTGCGAAGGCTATGTAACCCACGAACGTGCTCTATTCATAGTCAATGGCCTCGTTCCTAATTTTTATATATCAAATGATGAAAAATCACCTCCTGCTTGTGGGCACCAATACAGGGTGGCAGAATCACTGAATGTAGTGCTCATAAACCCGAGATTAAATTCTGTCTTTATGTAGAGTAGAGCCTTGTGAAAAATAGAAGCTTATTTTTGAAAAAGAAAAGGTCTTTTGAAAAGGAATGGTCCGGGTTAGCTCGTGACCCACTACCACCTTGAGATGGTCGGGGGGAGAGAGAGAGAGAGAGAGAGAGAGAGAGAGAAGAAAAAAAAAAGAAGAAGAAGAAAATATAATAAAAACAATTAGAACAGGTTGTTTGGATCGCATTTCTAATCAACACTAATGACGGCAACTAACAAACTTTCACGACAGGAAGTCCAACAATCAGTGGTTCTACTTCAAAGATCATCTATATAATCCAAGTATAAGTACAAGTATTGAAACCAATAATATCTCTCAACCCACGCGACGTGGAGGTGGAGCCAATGATACTGGACTAGTGAAACTGAAAGTGGACTAGAAACACGCTTGTTAGACGCATGCCCGACTCATAAAATCATGTTTGCCTCCGCTCACTCGACCTCACTGGAAATTAAGAATTTACTGCACTAATGAGTTTGAAATTTTTTCTGATGTGTTTTCTATTTTTAGTACAATCAATCAATTAATTAATTGATTGAGACATTTTTATTAAAATTTCTTGATCTCGCATTTGAATTATAATGTCTCTATTTTTATTTTATGATCTTTGAAATTTAATCAACATTCTAGAATTATTTCGTGTTCTAGTGATTTTGCTTAATTTTTTTATTTTTTGGACCCAGATCACTTGCGAATTATTCCGTCATACCCAGATTATTTACCCACTTCTTTTTTTTTTAATTTTTTTTCTCTCTTGTGCAACATAAAAATTAAAGTCAAATCAAATTGTTAAATATGAAACAAAATGCACGCAATTATGGCTATTATCCGAGAAAATATCTAAGGAAATAGAACCGATGAAGACCACTTAGTGCCTCAATTATCTCATTGGAACCAACCCCATCGTGTCTTCTTGTGCCTACACCTTTTGCCCAATCTAATAGCCTCCCTTCAAGCTTGCCTGGAATTGAGGCAATCGTTGATCAGGAATTTAAATTGTAGGTGGCTTTTTCCACGATTATAGTTGTTTAAAACGATGCTGGTTTTGGCTGGAAAAAAAAAAAAGAAAAAGAAAAAACCGATGTTGGTTAGAGCCCATCATTAAAGAAAATTCATTCGAAACGAATATATGACTCTTAAAGCACAAATAGAATAAATTTATTAATGTATTAAAAATGGACTCCAATAGCAACACCGTTAATTATTTCTTTATACTAGCTTTCATAAATTATGTTAGAGAAATTAAACCAAAAAACACGGTATACATAATATCGAGACGCGGTTCAATCTCAAACCGGCTGACTAATTGACCATTTAGAACTTAAATGTACAAAACGGGTCGAATCCAGCTGGCATTTTTTGTATCGTTTGACTTTAAAGGTTGGGGGTGGACGTTAAGCCAGCCAATAGATGGAAAGAAAATGGACTCCAGTTGATAAGTGGACCCATCCGCTGGAAAACTCAGGTTACAGAGAAATTGATGGTACGTACTTAACGGAGCAAAGAGCAATCAAATCACTGTCGCGAGCCGTATTAAGCCAGCAAAATCGAAATGGTGCTCTCTGCAAGCTCCACACTAGATAATCTGAAAAATGCATGTAAGGACCCCAGCGGTCCAGCCAGAGTTTAGAAATTACCCAACAGGCCAATGCCCATGTGACGTCCAAGTTGGTACAATTTGCAGAGGTGAGCCCCAACCTACGCTGGCTCTTTGACCAGGGTGGCCACTTCTACTCTAAATCAGGTCCCGAAGGTGAAACAAAAGCGGGTCTATCTGGGAACGAACACATAACCAGAGACAAGAGCCGAGCTTTTGTGGAGTGACGCGAAGAAATTCTGTCCGTGTTTAACATAGGGCAAGGGATCCTATGCAAAGTCCGATGCCATGTAGCCTATGGATTTCTAAACTTAGCGCTTTTCTGGATGTTTTAATGCATCACAATGCCACTATTTTTTTTTTTTTTTGTGTCTGACAAAGTTATAGAGCAGTGCCTGAGCCATCTTATTATATATATATATATATATATATATATATATATAAAGTTGTGAATTTTCGGATTGTTTCACTTGAGCAGTCGGGCTGTTAGTAGTCCGATGGGAACTGACATGGAACGGAAACTGGAAGATCAAATCCGTGCATTCCTCGAGTTCACTGTTCACTTGTGCTTGTGAAAGATCCCTAGTAGGGAAACGCACGAGGTCGGTTGTACTGTTTGCTCAGAGACAGTTGTCGAGCATAGCAGCATCGTAAATAAATGTGGCAAACTGGACCACCCCAAGTCGCCAAGTTGGTACTACCCGTAAAAGTTTTATGTGCGCCAATAAGCAGAGACAAGCTGCATTTTTGGTGCATGGCTGCTACCCTGATGAATTTGAAATTGCCATAAATGGTTCTCGTGGGAAGATTGGGTGAGGAGAGTCTCATATTATGGTTGGAGAACTGCTATATTTTTCGTACGTGAAAACAATTCACAGCATCACCCTTTTTATTTCTGAAGATCATGATTGAATGTGGTTTCACCTTATTTTGTCATCAAACCAATTGTATACATTGAGTTTTACATTTACGAGGGAAGAAAATTGGCGTTAGATGGGCTTGACTAAGTTAATGGGCCTTTCCTTTGCGGCCCATGGCATCACCTGCCGACTCACTATCCATAATTGGCGGCCGGCTTTGCCCCAGACGTACTAGGCCATAATCAAGGGACGCATAATTCAAAACCACGTTAATAATCGCTCCTTTTTTTTTTTTTTTAATCCAAAATAAATAATTATATATATTTATAAATTATAATTAAAAATTACTTATTATCATATATATTTAATATCTCTTAAAAAAATTATTAGTAAAATATTATTGTATCTGAACTCTTAACAGTAGAATATTAAAAAAATTTAATTTAAATAAATACAAGATAACATACTTTAAATTATAAATTAAAATAATAATAATAAAGTTTTAAGCATAATTTAACGTCGTCTATTGGATTAACGTTTGGTGTGAGACTCGAATGAGATTTCTCTCTCCGTGAGCATTTTTTCTAGGGTTTGGAAATTCACGCCGTCTCTTTCTCAGTCTTTCTAATCTCAAACATTTCACTCGGTCGGAAAATAATGGCAGAGGAGGGGCGGAACGCGCCGGCGGCCGAGGAGTTGCGGTGAGTGGCTCCCTTTCACTTGTGCTGACTGCTTGGAATCCTAGGAAAAATAATAAGTTTTCATTTGGATCTTTTTCCTTCAGTGTCGACGGAGATAATCCTGACGAGACCGGGGCGGCGCCGCCGATGACTTTGGAGGAGAGGCTTCGGTTAGTGAGAAGCGTTGGGGAGGAATGCATACAAGAAGATGAGCTCATGAGTCTTCTCGCCAAGAAGCCCCACCCTATTTGCTACGATGGCTTCGAGCCTTCTGGCAGGATGCACATCGCTCAGGTACTTAGCCGTAACTACTTCCATTTCCTCTGTTTTTCTTTTATTATTTTAAATTATTCGATGGTTTCTCAGCGCAACCGTTCCAATTCGAAATCGATGCTTTGGTTCATGAGAGTAATGCTAGATGAATGTTTAAGGCAACTGAGGAATGCTATCCTTAATCCTCAACTCCTGTGGAACTGCTATCGTGATTGGATTAGACGATTTGTGTTTGATTACTAATTCTGTTCTCGCCGGATTAGTACTTGTTAACGAGCATTGATTATGAGCTTACCATCTCACTGAGTTTTGTTACTTTCAGGTTGTAGAACGAATCTCTTTTTCTCTAAAAAAAAATTAAACATTTCACCATAGTATCTAGATAAATAACGGTAAAAAGCTTTCAATGTGGAGCAGTCATTTTCTGAAATTATACACTATGGACCCGTGATTTGTGATTTTAGACATGTGTTTTATCATAAAGATGATTCTTTTGATTGCTATTTTATAAAGAGGCTTCTCTTCTGTGACGAAGTCAAGCATCCGATCGGTGCCATTTATCGCAATATTTTAAGTAAAGGCTCTTGTGTTCACTCCTCTTTTTTCATGATTATGAGATTGATTCAGCTGCATATGTTTAATTTCTTCTTTTTTCTTATTCTTTCTTTTTTGGTTTGCTTTTTTCCTTTTATTGAACAGGGAGTGATGAAGACAATAAATGTGAACAGACTGACTGCTGCTGGTTGCAAGGTGAAACTCTGGATTGCTGATTGGTTTGCACAGCTGAACAACAAAATGGGTGGAAACTTGGACAAAATTCGAACGGTAGGACTCTATATGATTGAAACATGGAAAGCAGCTGGGATGGATCTTGGAAATGGTAATGTAGAATTTCTATGGTCTTCGGAAGAAATTAATTCCAGGGCATCCGAGTATTGGCCTCTTGTCATGGATATAGCTCGCAAGAACAAGCTTCCAAGGATAATGAGGTATTGGATGCAGATCGAAAATTTTCTGTTCTTTAACCCTGAGTTCATTTGGAAACTGAGAAAAAATATTGCACCTTTTTACTTAGATGTGTTCAAATAATGGGCCGAAGTGAGCAGGATGAGTTGACTGCAGCCCAGATTCTCTATCCCTGCATGCAATGTGCCGATATTTTTTTTCTTAAGGTACATAAGCTTCATCACAATGAAAAAGAAGTATACTGCTTAACAAAATGTTGATCTCAATGAAGTATATGGCATTTTCCAACATGAAATTTCTTGACACAAGTTCAGTTGAGTTGGTGTTCGAAGAGAGTATTTAAATTAGTTGACATGCTAGTAAGTCATTTAAGTGTTATATTCTAATGCATTAAATGTTAGAGTGACCTAATTATCTGGCAATACCTCAATGGTTCAATCCCTATCAAATTACATTCCCTCAAACAAAATGATAACCAGAATGCACAGGCACTTCATCCTTCAATGTGCAGTTCTAAGATTCAGTTGCCACCTTGTATGGTACACACTGTGTGCCTCCAATTGAGATTTTATTTTTAACATCTAGCAAAAAGGACATTCTTTTATTCTAGTTGACCCCTGCTTGCTTGCAATCTCAAGCCTTTATGGTTTCATATATATGTGTATGGTGTGTATGAATTTCTTGGTTTTATGTGATTGGTTTTTTGTTTGTTCGGTTGTTTTATTTGTTGTTGTCCTATTGAGGTGTGTCATTATTGTTATTTGCATTATTTGATGACAAGGAACCCCAAGAGTAGTGGTCACATTTTTTTATTAAATCATTTCAAAACTACTAAAGACCATTGAAAGGCTGTGTTAACTGATATGACCAGGTTTACGCACTCATTTTGATCCTGTTCCCCATTAAATTTAATCTTGGATATCTACTTTTTGTTGAATGTTGTTCGCCTTTGTTCTCTATCCAACAGGCTGACATTTGCCAGTTAGGCATGGATCAACGGAAAGTGAACATGCTTGCAAGAGAATACTGTGATGACATTAAGAGGAAATGGAAACCCATCATCTTGTCTCATCGTGTGCTTCTAACATTTTTCTTTTGAAATTTTCTATCATTTTTTTTTTTTCTGGTGTGATGTTAGCCTCTTGTTGGCATGTTTGCAGATATGTTACCAGGTTTACAGGAAGGGCAAGAGAAGATGTCAAAAAGTGATTCATCTTCTGCCATCTTCATGGATGATGAAGAGGTAAGTTTTGGTATTGTAAAAGAATAGTTTAAGACAGTTAACATTCTGTGAATTTAACTGCTTTAAAAAATGAAACTTGTCCTCTAATAGTAGCTTTCTGTCAATTTCATTTTGGGCTCAACTTTTTACACTCTTGTCATAGGCTGAAGTGAATGTGAAGATAAAGAAGGCATTCTGTCCCCCAAGTACTGTTGAGGGGAATCCTTGTCTGGAGTATGTCAGATACATTGTCTTCCCTTGGTTTAATGAATTTCGGATTGAGCGCAGTGAACAAAATGGTGGACAGAAGTAAGTCTGGTCTCCCCAAGCCCAAAACCCAAAAATTTATTTTATTTTTCATTGAGTTCATTGGCATAACTTTTGGATTAATGATAATAATGTTTATTTGATTACTGTATACTCACATTCTTATATAGGATCTTCACTAGCTTCGAAGAAGTTGTTAAGGACTATGAAAGTGGTAAATTGCATCCTGCTGATCTGAAACCGTCTCTAGCAAAAGCAATAAACAGCATACTGCAGGTAAGGCCTGTGAAGAGGCAAAGCTGAACCAAAATATGTGGTAGTAGGGGCAAGTGTTTTGATTCATGATGAGGGCTCACAGAAACACAGCATAATACACGATGCATGGTATTGGTTGCAACTGGCTCCCAGATTTGATAAGATGTTTATGCTGTGAGTCAGTGCCTTAAAGGTCTAACAAATTCATAATTAACTCATAGCTTCTGGAATTTGAGGACAAATTACACCTTTCTAATTTTGTTCCTCTATTGGAAGTAAAAGAGTTTATTTACCTGGTATTGGATGCTTCAGTTAATTAGATTTCATAGTATTCTTTCTTTAATGTGTCCAGGAGATGAGTATCTTACATGGGATTCTATCTTAAGACATTCTTTGTGTTTCCTGCAGCCTGTACGTGAACATTTCAAAAATGATGGGAATGCTAAAGAACTGCGGAGGCGGGTCCTGGTTTGTATTCTTAACTATGCCTTCTGACTTTTGTTTTCGAGCAAATGCCTAGAAAAAAAAAATGTGGGGGGCGGGGGGTGGAGGGTGGGGAAGGAATTTAATAGCAAAATACATTCGTTGGTACTCCTTTTGCATTTCTGTGAATTGCCCTCGTTTTTTTGTGAAGTCTTTTTGATTGCCTCTTGTTCTGCAACATGTAGAGCTACAAAGTAACGAGGTGATGATGCTGATGATGTGGAAGAGCATTGAAACGAGTCAGCCAGAATTCTGCTAAACGTCGTTACGCATTATATTTCCCGCACAATCAGATTTCAGTTTCACGTTAAATGATAAATGCCCAAATCTTTATTCGTGGCCATTTTGTTGAAAACTAAGATTAAATATGCCAAATCTTACAAATTAATGTGGCATGGTTCACATTAACAAAGAATCTAAGCATGACCCCCCCCCCAACAAAAAAAAAAGGTTAATGTGTATGTGTGTTCCCTTCCATCATGCGTTAAAAAGGTTTCTGTTCTCTCCTTTTACTTCAGCAATTAAGAATTTCGTAACAATGAGATTCTTTTGCACACCGAAGAATGGCAATTGCAGTGAATCTAAGATATCTGTTGTAAACTAACGTTATGCAGCGACGTTTATCGTTGCTTATTGGGCAATCTGATACACACAAAACCATTAGTCCTTATTTAATCTGTCTAAAGTTGATCGCGAAAGTGTAAATAGGTGAATTTCCAGTTCTCTTTTGAGAAACCCAAAAAAATTAACCAATAGCCCAGATCTGAATACGGGCCGCCCAATAGAAGCGCCCTCTACGAACAGCCACAGCAGAGTAGCAGACAAGACCGTTGTGTGTGCACAAGGAGCACAAACACCGAGGAAAAGAAAAGAGATGTCTCCGTCAACCTGACCCCGGTCTCTCTCCGTTCCCCAAGCCACAATCCGAAGAAGGCCCGAATTCAAAAAGGGAAGGCATCAGCACAAAACAAGCGCTATCTCGGGGCCAAGAAGACGTTTTGTGCAGTAAATTAGAACTTCAAATCAACTCTGCGTACCTCTAGTTTCCTAACTGGACTTTTTTCTCAAAGCACAAAACAATTGCTTAA
>CM034052.1:9011806-9121708 GCA_019804595.1 Bruguiera parviflora
AGTTTCCTAACTGGACTTTTTTCTCAAAGCACAAAACAATTGCTTAAACAAAAATGTAAACCATAACCATTAAACGGTATCTAAGCAATTCCTTGTACTTTCTAAAACAGGAGCCAAAAAATCCTTTTTGATAGAAATTTGCTGACAAGGATGCAGCAAAGCGTATTTACAAAAAGATAAAACATTCCAAGGAAACAAGTGGATTCTCAAGAAGGGACTCATTTCCTTGCTGCTGTGGTTCCATCAAAGCGCCGTCGTTTCTCTGCTCCTGCTTCACCCCACTCGTGGCTGCTCCCACTCCAATTGACCTGCCACCGGCTCTTCCAGTCACCTTTGCCGGACTCCCAACCCCACGACCCCTTCCCACTCCACCGGACGTCCGGGTCGCCGGAGCCCTTGGTCTACGGCCAGACCCTTCCCCAAGACCATCCCTCCTCACCCTACTGGATCCCACATTCCGCTGCGCAGTCCTCATCGTCTGACCGGACGGTTCCCTCTTCACCGGCAATATCTCTTTAGACGCCGGAGGTCTCGAAACCCTTTCCCTTTCGCCGGTGTACAGACGCTTCCTGGGGACTTTTGATGGAGATCTGAGGACTCTCTTTTTGCTCGTTGCCTCGTCCTCTCTTATCTCTGTAACAGTAGTGGTGGCAGTAGTAGCCGTTGTTGCAGCAGAAAGAGTATCAGTGACACTGCTACAGATCTCTGAGGCTTGAGAGATTTCTGGGGTTCTCTGTTTTTCTTCTTCTTTGCCTTTTTGGGTGACAAAGTTTTGATCTTTGGCTTCAGTTTGTTGGATAACGGGGATTTGGGTGTTTTTCTGTAGTTTTGGCCCTGTGATTGTTGTTGGTTTGGAAACTGGTGTTTCAGAGAGGACTTCTTTCACACTCTCTTCTTCCAAAGAAGCTGGTTTTGGGGCTAAGGTTTTGTGGGGTTTTGGTGGACAACGGTGGGGGCCTGGTGGTGCTTTGGGTTGATGGGACCCTGTTTTGGTGGTGGAGCTCATACAGCAACCCATTTGGAGAAGCGTAGTAGTAGTAGTAGTGGTGGTGGTGGTGGTAGTGAGATGGTATCAGTGACAGAATAATATCATATCAGAATTTTGCTTCATTGTTTTTGAATTTTTTAACGGCTAACGCCAGTAGATTGACAATAAAATCAATAAATGCTTGACAATTCGATTATTCGGTGTATCAGTTCTATTACGTCAGTTAAGGCTTAACGAATAACAATTTGACACCTCAATTTGAAAAAAAAAAAATCATATCGACTAACTAATATGTTAGTTAAGGTGTTTTTTTTTTTAACCATGGTTACCGTCTCTCCCTCGCTCCACTCCTCTAAAGGCGTCTTTCAGTGTCCTCTCTCTCTCTCTCTCTCTGGGGGAACAAAAGAAATTCAAAAAGCGAACATTTCGACTATTTAGAAACATTTTCGATTTTAACAAAATCGTGCCATAAAAGCCACAAGCCAAAGAACGGTTTTCCTTCTCGACTTGTTTAAGCATTACGGTTGTGGTTCGTAGCAAACTACAATTAATAACTTATTGGTTAACGTGGCAATTGTTTGTGATGCATCCTAAAAGTTCAACGCCATAGCCATATATAGGTATCAGCTAAAAGAGCACGGGGAAAGGAAGCGAAGCGAGATGGAATAGGAGCACGGGGTTATTCTTTTTTGAGTTCCCAGGCACGACACGCATGTGGGAATTATAGTTAGAATCTCAACGTTGATGGGTTTGCTGACGTGGTAAGTTTTTATTGAAGTGTGTCATACTTTGAATGGTTGGGTTTATGGTTAACGTGGTGGACTCGGTACCGCTAACAATTTCTCGATTAGAAGAGGCCGGGAAAATTGACGGTTCCGATACGTGATTGGGGTACTGATGGAACCGGCCGAGGCTAAAGACAATGGGCTGCCCAACTGGATACATCTTTGTGGGGCGCTGTAGATAGCCGGGGCCCTAGTGTGTTTTTCTCGGGATTTTTTTAGGGAAATAACACATGCCCTCTGCCGCAATACAAGATTTGAAAAAAATTGAAAGAGACGTTAGAGGGAAAGTAGAGTGGAAAATGGGGCCAATTTATCATTGCCCAGAAGCTCGATTTTGTGCAAATTAATGCTTTTCTATCAGAATTAAAACACTTATTTTTTGAGAACTTAAGATAGCTGAAGTTATCGTCCCATAAGAGTTTTGCCAGAGAGTAAAAGTTGACTAAAACCTTAGCAATGTCAACTGAAATAGACCGTCTGACCGAGCGAAACCAAATCTTGTGGCCCAACCTCCAATCTCGGAGAGTCGCCTAAATTATAATTCCGAATCTCTGGATCTAAACCACTGATACATCTCAGTAGCCATTGGTCCCCAATCATCCATTGTGAACCCAAAATCTCAAAACCTAATGGACCTATCCAACCGTTTAGATTTCAATTACCCCACGTTAAATTTCCAAGAACTCGGCTTTTATTTTCGTTGCGTCCCCACTCCCCCTCCCCCGTTCCGGTGCGCATGCGCGGTGAAATTTTTAACGGTCATGAAGCCTGGTGAATTAATGGGGAGTAGATTTCCAGGAAGGAAAGAAAGGGAAGGCTGCGTACGCCAGTGATGGCGGAAATAGCTAAAATTTACGAAGGTGGAGATCTGTTATGATGCATATAAGAGAGGGAGTGGGGACAATATGATAAGGCTAATTATTGACGATATGATACGGCTATTGGTTAGTCCACACAGTCACACACAGACGTCTAGCACATATTACAGAGTGTACATCATCTGCTTCCGATAATAGAGTTACAAGAAGCCATAGAGTTTGATTGGTGCTCCCACGATCAAAGTGCAGAAGAGAAATATCAAAGTACATCACTTCAAGCAACAGCGAGTTGCAAGAACATAGACATACAACAAGAGCAGTAAGCTTTATTTGAAAGCAAATTTGTACATATACACCAGCCACATTGAGTTCTAGCTTCCACGGTGATGGAAGAGACCGCGGCGGAGTCCTTTGATTACAGCATCCAATCGAATTGCATCAAGCAACAGAGAGTTTCTGTTGGGCGGATGCAGCCCTATCACGTTCTATCATGTTCTTGATGTAAAATTCCCCAGCTTTGTATGATGACCTTACCATGGGACCAGATGCTACATAACGGAATCCCTGCAACATAGCCCACAATAAATCAATACACGAATACAGAAGAGAAAGGGTCAAAATAATAAAGCACGACATTTGACTAGTGAAAAGTTTGGATCTTGAATATACCATTTCATCGCCAAGAACTTTATACTTCTCGAAGGCCTCGGGGGTGATGTATTCAGACACGGGCATGTGGCGCTTTGAGGGTCTCATGTACTGACCAAAGGTAATGACATCAACACCAGCCGCCCTCACCTTCTCCATTGATTTCACAACCTGCTCGGGTGTTTCTCCACAGCCCAACATTATGGAAGTCTTGGTGAGTGTCCCGGGAGGTAAAAATTCCTTAGCTGCCAACAAAACCTCCAAAGATTGCTTGAAGTTAGCACGATTATCGCGCACCACGCTCTGGAGCTCTTCTACTGTCTCAATGTTGTGGGCAAACACATCTAATCCTGCGGTGGCAACCTTCTCCACACAGGACTTGTCTCCTTGAAAATCAGGAGCTAAATACAGGAAACACGAGAGAGAATAATTAACTCTTATAAGCATTAACTAATTTGGTAAGAGCTGCTTAACATCGGAGAAATTATTAGTATTACTCAGAGCTTCAATCAACATGTTTGGCTTCAGTGCCTTCAATCTCTGCACAGTCTCCCGGAAGTGGTTGCTTCCTTGATCGGCCAGATCATCACGATCGACGCTAGTAAGCACCACATAATCCAAACCCCACGAAGCAATTGCTTCAGCAACATTGGCTGGCTCGTTCGGGTCCGGCGGAGGAGGAGTGCGCGAGGTCTTCACGTTACAGAATCTGTCGAACAAAGATCTTGGTGAGCTAGCGAGGGGAACCGACACCCGCTAACTAAAACCGACACTAATTTAAATACAGCAAACAAGGTGAAGACGAGCATATATGGTTGGGTAAGAGCCACCAATGATGGCGACGACGCTTTGTCAAGCAAATCGGACGGCTCGAAGAACGCAGAATACGTTTCCGCCGGATCTGGAACCATTTCGGGGCGTGAACGCGCGTGGCATTCTCGACGCTTAAAGAAAAACGAGCCATTTGACAGCCACGATTGCGGCAATGAATTAAAGCAAAAACCAAAAAGAAAAAAAAAATCATTAAGAATGATTATCCGAAAAGCAAGAGGAAAGCACACCTGCAACCACGGGTACAGGTATCGCCAAGAATCATAATCGTGGCAGTGGCGGTACCGGTCTCGCCGCCAGACCAGCACTCGCCCAAATTAGGGCACTTGGCCTCCTCACAGACGGTGTGGAGCTTCAATTCCCTGAGCTTCTTCTTGATGTGCACGTACTTGTCCCCTCCCGGAATAGCCTCCCTCATCCACTTGGGCTTAGGCATGGGCTTCTTCTTGTTGCCGACTTCCACGGAGTAACCGGACTGGAGGTTCATGAAGTCGCCGAGAGACGGCGATTCCTCAGCCAATCGGGCCCGGAGAGCCGCCAGGGATGCAGCGGTGGCATCGCTCTTGGTAGGCTCTGCGGTGGCGGAGAAGCATCGGGACCGGAGGGTGCGAGCCAACAAGGAGGGCATGCGGGACTGCATCTTCGCTCCCCCTCTCTTCGTCGATTTTCCTCTTTTATTTTTTTCCCAGGTCTAATGGCATTTCAACACGCATGAGACCGTCCATTTTCAGCTCGATGTGTCTGCATTATTGCTCGGTTTAGATTACACATTTACCCTTGGTACAATAAGTTGTGATGCTATAAATGCATGCCCTTCAAAGGAAATTACATTTCACCGGTCACCGCAAGGTATAAAAATCATTTCATTAAAATAATATATTCCTGAAATAACATTGATTTTAATATTAATAAATTTAAAAATTAAATATCATATTTTAATTAAATTTTAGCCTAGAAACTAAAGATAAGGTCCGCGGGCTGTCACCGTTCGTTCATCCAGGAGGATAATCCTTCGGCGAGGACCATAAAAAAAATAAAATAATAAAAATAAAATAATAAATAAAAAAGACACGAGGAGAGAGAGTCCGATAGCGACTATGGGCCGTCGTCGATCTGTTTATTGCCATAGACACGGTCAAACGTGCGAGGGTTGGGAACCATAAAAGATCATTTTAACAATCCAAAACCCTTTCAACCAAAGCATGCATTGAGGTCGTGGTTGAACGATTTCGTTCGTATAAAAATGTTTAGTAAAATATTTTTGTGAATTTAAATATACTTATAATTTAAACATAATTTTAAAAATAATTAATAATTCTTATTTGGTAACATATTATTCATTTTTTTAATAAGTTTATTGTAATGGTTTAATTTATTGTATAATATAAATTTAATGAGATTGTGATATTACTCGTATTTTTTTCTTTCTCTTTTAATTAAAGCATTAGAGAGAGAAGATATATGATTAAGGACTAGATAACTTACAATGGATAATTAATTATTAAATCTTAACTTGTTATTAAAAAAATGAATATATATGTGTGTGTGTGTGTGTGTGTGTGTGTGTGTGTGTGTGTGTGTGTTGTGTTTTAACCATAATGAAGATTTTTTTTTTTTTTTTGTGTCATCCGCAGCAAAGAATATTGAAAGCTCACAAAAGGAATTTGGTAATACAAATTTTCTTCGGAAATTTTACTTATTGCCTTCGACCTTAAATACTTCAGTGAAAAATGGAAATGGGGTCTTCCATTGGTTTTTTATGGTGCCCGGGGGACTACCAAAAAGGGCCATTGATCCGGCCTCCGTGGAAACTGCGCAAGTTTCTTTCAGAAAGGATAGCTGGTTATCTATTATCAAGAAAGGATAGCAGGCTATTTATCAATTCAAGATTTTTGAATTTTTCCAATAATGTTCAAATATATATAATATCCACACACACACACACACACAAAAAAAAAAAAAAGAGTAGACGATAGGGACCGCAATTCATCTGCTCTTTGCGAAGTTGAGCTAGTTATATATGAAACTGTGCTATGAAGTGTACCTGGCATTGTTTTGATTAATATTCACTTGTTGGAGGCAATTTTTTCATCAATGAAGTTTAGACTTCAAATTTCAAATTTTTAAATTTAACAATTACTAGACTATAACTAGTAATTTGATTATTATTCACTTGAATTGCGTAACAATTGCCCATTCTTTTCTGTTTGTTTTTCTTTTTTCATTTGTTCAATCGCATCTCGTTCTTGTATGTGTTAGTGAATGACTCTCGGTATCCAATTTGAACATAATAATAATAATAATAATAATTATTATTATTATTGTAGACATAGCCACGTAAATGAATGTAAAAATAATGCAAAAATTTGTTTGCAGGGTCGGCTGCTTAAAACTTTCTTTCCGTTTCTTGTTTTTTCCGTTAGCTATGGCAAGTTGGAGCCACCGCTAACCCTGATCCACATGTCCTCTGGTTCTTTTCTTTCCACCTTTCTTTGCATCATTTGCTTCCAACCACATCCGTTCTTAACCCCTTCAGGGTTTCGAATAAAATGCACATTTTTTTTTCTTGTTACTTTTTGTACGCTATCAATCACATTTTATCTCAACCCTGTCTCGTTCATAAATTATTCCTCAATTTCCTGCACCTGTTTGATAAGATAATATTAAATTTTATATTAAAGGGATGAGAAAATCCATTTCTCTCTGCCCCTCCCCCGCATCCAATCCGCCCATAGACGGGATTGTTACTGTAATCATCTGAGAAATCACTGTGAACAGATGTACAGCGACGTGGCTGTGTGCGTGCGCCGGTTAAAGCTATCGACTTATGGTTAATGGTCCTCCGTAGAAAATGAAAATGGAAAACCGTTCGTCGAGTTTGCCGTGAAAATGCAACCCGATGCGATTCTGTCATGGACTTGATGTAAAATTTACCTGTGCTTGATACGACGACGGACCTGACCGTGGGAGCAGCAGATGCCACTAACCATAATTGCTGCGTGCACCCTCCAGGAACATTAATCTAAAGTGGTGCTACCATGGCCGGAGGAAATTCTCGCTGTTCCGCGGAAATTGGGCTCTGTGGCTCACAGGGCTTTATTCCCTTATTTGGGCCGGAGCGGCCCACCGCTCGCTAAACAAGGAAACACGATTCGTATGGAAGAACACAAGGTTGTTGTCTGTCCTCCGTGTCCAAGTTCACATGGCTTTGTCTCGTGTCATCTTCAAGTTGTAACCAAACAAGCAACACGTATATATTATTTGTACCTATTTTAACCATACGCAAGACTAGGAAATCGTGTTTTTCCTTTTTTTTTTTTTTTCGGTGAGTAATGTTAAGAATTGTCAGAAACGTAATCTTTAAAATCTTTTTTTTTTTTTGGATGATTTGCTGGATTTTAGTGGAAATCAGGTACCGGTAGTATTATTTTCTGTTGGGTTTTGAGTCTCTCAAAACCCCACTTGTTCTACTGGATTAGATCAGTAAATTCGTTTATACGAAGAATGAACCGAGTTGCACGTGGAACTTTTTTCTTTTTATTCCATATCAAACGACTATTAACTCAAAAAAAAAAAAAGCCCAAAAATTAATTAAAAATTAATTACAAGTACCAAATTGTGTTCGAGTGGTTAAATTCTTCGTGTTCATTTCTCTCTCACACACGCGGGCACACAGGCAGAGGAAGAAGGCATATGTACATCAATGGAAAAGCTTGCAATTGAATATGAACTCAATTAATTGGAGCATGCGAAGCAAAATGGTCTAATTTAATGTGACTGGAGCGGAAGAGAAAATAATTTCTCTCCAGTAATGAGCATAATCCCAGTTCTTTCTTCAGTATTGTCAATGGGGACATCGTTGACTACAATAACATACGCATTGAAATCGAAGTGCTAGGTTGGGGTCACATGCAACAACAGCATTTCACGTATAAAATATAACTGCATTTCCCCAATCCACACCCTTGTACGTATGCCGAGCTCCATTTTTTTTGGTTGGGGGGGGGGGGGGGGGGGCGTAAAAGCAAATAAGCCCAAGACGTTTCCTGATTTCACGCTTACATGGATGATAGATAGAACTCACCGGGAAGCTGGCCTCTAAGGTCTATCTCAGAGAGTTAACACCACGGCAAGTGATGGTCGCTTTCGCTGTCAATTACTAGCGACAAAAGGAATCGATTTGATTTACATACCCTCTAAAGCCTCCTCAAGTGATTTCCCGAATGAACCCTGGCCCTCCATTGGCTTATTTTCGCCGTCTTTATTCCATGTCAACAAAATTGTTGCTAATGTAGCCGCTGATATACGACGACGGGCGTGCTTCTTTGAATACGACGACGGTGGTCAATGGCTCTATGGTTTCTTGGGAATTGCCGGATTCTGCGTGGCAGTTGGGGTTGAGCTGAAGGCTATTCATATGGCCTTAAAACCTGCCTCCTGGTAGAGAGGCGTTTGAAATATTATTATTGAAACTGATTTTTATGCTTGCCTTACATGAGATCCCTAAAAAAAGTTGGGGGCTCGATAAGTATCATCCTATTATTGCTAAATGTTTTTACCTTTCGAATCTTTTATGGACTGGTTAGTTAAGGCCATACACTGCGAGAAGACAATTTGTGTGTAAGGACATCACGACCAACTTTGTCATCTCACTGGATTTGCTTTTTAGGTGTGGGATTTTCCTCCACCAGGACTTTAATATTTTTTTGCATACAGAAATGATAGTTGTGACGCTTCTGAGAAGTGGTGCAGTCGCCTGACTTTTTCCCTGTTCTTTTGATTTGTTTTTCTTTTCACATTTCTGTTTCAATCCTCGAGTCATAAAAATACAAAAAATAAGTAAAAAGAAGAAGAAAAGGTTGCGTTTAATTAAGACCCACTAAAATTCAGTCGATGGGACGATATTGACGCCGGACTAGGAGCCAAAGAGAGGGGGACTAATCAAAAACTAGTGAGCTGTGACTGACGAGGTACCTTTTTTATGCATAATCTATAAGGCAGCCCCGAGCCTTGCCCATCCCTTTTAACCACCACCAACCATTAAAAAAGATGGCGACGGTGGTCAGCGAAGATGGCCCTGCTTTTCTAATTCGAGAAACTACACGAGGGATATTTGAGTACATTTTTCCATTACCATGAATTCAAAGAAGCACGCTACGCTATTGGACCAAATTTAGGAATGCATTTAACTGACTTAGCATGATGTTTTAGAATATAGAGTCGATCCCGAGACGAATAATATAAAATTTATATAACTGTGTTCAAATGAGGCACGCACAAGCCTTTCCTCAGACCGCCGGCGAGGGTCCACGGCAATTGAAAGTCTACGAGGAAAGAAAATATATCGAGGAGGCAAAAGTCTCTTTTGCAGGATGTAGTCAATCTTTATCCCGTGACACATCGTCTGTATGGTCCTTTTCTGAGGCGGCAGAGGAGGTGGTGGCCCACCTCGGACCCACAATTCGTCACAAAACTTGGGCACGAAGTTGGAATTTTACGTTTTGATTGGGTCACAGCACGACAAGAGGTTTGTATTTCCAAATGTATTTAGTGAAAGTGACTCAAAAGGACCTGTTAATTGCTAAAAACTACGTTACAAAGCTAGCGTCTGTGTTTTTTTTTTTTTTTTTTGGTTGGTTAACATCACGCTAGTATCTTTTGTCTATCTTCTGTGTAAGAGCCTCTTTCATTGAATTAAAATCCCAATCTGTTATTTTCATGTTTCTTTTTTTTTTTTTTTCGGTGGTCAAACTCGTCGAACGGAGACAAGTGATAATAAGGAAGCAACCCCTTCGCCCCTTTTCTTCGTGCTAAAATTCAACAATGAAATTTCTTTATCAGTTGCCAAGAATGTCTTCAAGTCTAAAAGAACAACCTTTCTGTTTTAGCCGCCGTTTAAGCTCGTTTTAAATACATAGACCATCGAAAAATCGGAATCATTTGAAACTTCTTTATGGGCAGCAATTACGAATCCCAGTTAAAGTATACCAATTTGGTCGTTTAAAATAAGATATCTTCGTTAGCATTAAGTCAAATTAAACTAAATCACTCATAATTAAACACGCGAAAAAAATGCACGCAATAAAATAATGTTATGTCGAGTTTATTAATTCCGCGTCGTCTATAGTGTGCGAAACTGATCCAAAATACCACAGAGATCAGATAGTATAAAAAGGGGGCTAATGATTCTAAATTATCTCTAAAATGAAATGATGTGTGGGAAACTATTTGGCAATTTTCTTGTCTCAAAAACCATGCGCATTATCTTGTCTTCTCCTTGTCGACTACATGCATACAAAGCACGACGTTATTGACTGTTG
The DNA here is from genome assembly GCA_019804595.1 of Bruguiera parviflora. Lineage (NCBI taxonomy): Eukaryota > Viridiplantae > Streptophyta > Magnoliopsida > Malpighiales > Rhizophoraceae > Bruguiera > Bruguiera parviflora. Next base: position 9,022,197 of record CM034052.1, read on the forward strand.
GACGCAAGAACGAATCCAATGACGCAGTATGCTCTCCCCATTGCAAAGAAAAAAAAAAAGGAAAAAAAAAAGAAGGGTATAATGCTTCTGGGTCAGAGATGAATTCTTTAAGATTTGAAGGTGGTACGGGCGATCGATGAGAGCGACGTGGTCACTCTTAAAAATTAATTTTTGGTCGGTCCCCGGCCATCTGACGGATCATTTAATGAATGACAGCTGGGCTTGGATAGTAAAGAGACAAGAAGACAGATTAGCTTTACCATGCAAACAAAAACTTTTTGTGATTACTTTAAGTAAGATTTTTTTTTTTTTTTTTTTTTGCAGACATTGGTAATGAGGAAAAAGTTAGATTGAAAATTAATAATATTTAGAGGCTTATATTCGGTAATTATATTGCAATTATTTTCTCTCGCTCTCTCTCTGTTTTTTTTTTTTTTTTTTTTGGTTTTAATTGATGTTTTCAATTACTTTCAGTAAAAATTCAAATGGGCTTAGAACAACGGTCGTTTGACTACGCAGGTGAAGTTCATGCGAAAAGGGCAACTATTATTGATATATTAGTACAGAACGTCACGTTGAGGACCTTTCAACAGCCACATTACCACGCGCCTCAATACCGCGTGAGAACAATTTTCACTACTAAATAGTTAAATGCGTGGTGGATGTACGTATCATCGTGCAAATCTAATAGCGTTACGTTTTTCTAGTAAACACAAAAAAAAAAAGAAAAAAAGAAAAAGAAGAGCCCTTCTAAAACAAACGGGACACATACTTTAAAGTGTTTGAAAATTAATATAAAATTTCTGTTTCTCTGAAAGGGACACCATTTAGATATAGACAAATGAGAAACATTTTTTAAAAATCATTTGAAATTTGATTTATTTGTTTTATTTTTATAAGGAAAACTCACTTCTTTAGGTATTGACGGGTATACGAGTTTTTGTTGTACCTGAGGTACAAAGGTACTAAAAAGTGTTAAATTGAGGTTATTGTCGATTAATTTATTGTGTAATGTAATTATTCCGCATAAATTTGTGTAAATTTCTTGGTTTTTTTTTATTTATAAAATTTAGATTTGTTTAAATGGATGGGAAGTGAATTATCCTTTTATTAAATCCCAACGTTTAAGGCTGGGAATCTTTATAGGGATTTACACTATGTTAAAAAATCTACAAATACAATCAAGAGCGCGGAAACAGAATAAATCGCACTTCAACGACACGCGCCCCCACAACGCACGGGAACGGTAAGAAGCCAAGAACTGCGAGGAGAGGACAGGTGTGTTTACTTGCTTGCACTCAAGACACAGAGTCTTTGTTTTCTGGGGAGACAGGGAGACGAGAAGAGAGAGAAAGGAACGTTTGCAAAAAAAGAGAAAACAAAAGAAAATCAAGAAAAGGAAGACGAGGAAAAAAGCAAGAAAAACCTCCATTTCTCTCGGTCTTTGTCTTAGTGCTCTTTCTCTATCTCTATCCATCTCTACCTTTCTTTCTCATTCTTGATTCTTTCTTTTTTCCTGGCCTTTTTCTCTGGTTCTTTACTTATTTTATGTTTTTTTTTTTTTTAAGTCTCTTCGTGTATCGTCACACTGCAATTCTGATGCAATTTAGTCTCTCGTCTCATTCGTCTCTCCCTCTCTCTCTGTCTCTCTCTTTCTCTCTCTTTTAATCTTTTTTGTTTTTTTTAAAGAAAATAATCAGCGCAAGTTCATTGAATCTTAGCTTCTAAGCTTCTCTCTGCCTTTTCCAAGAAAAAAAGCTGCTGAAACCTTTCTCAAGGCACAATTTTTTTTTTTTATTTTTTCCACTTCAGTTCCGTCCAATTGTTGGTAAAAGTTTTTGCTCTCGTCCTGCTTCTCTGTAAGTTCTTTGCTCGCTGACTTTTATTTTTCTTTTCTCTCTCTCTTTTTTTCTCGGTGTTAACAACTGTATGGTTATGCATACGGTAATCTTTTTCTGTTTCCCTTTGTGGGTTTTCTTTCTTTTTTATTTGTATTATTATTTTCGAGTTTTGGAACCCGGGTTTTAGTTTGGGAGCATCTTGAATTGTCTTGCTAGTTGAAAATCACTGACCTTTTCTTCATTTATTATGTTTTCTTTTATGTTGTGTGATTTTCAGGTGGGAGTTGGAGAGGTGTGTGTGTTTATGATTGATGTTGCAAAGGGCGAGGTAAATGGGCTGGAGATCAATGGGAGTGAAGAGATCTAACAGAGAGTGCTTGAATTTGGAGATCTATTTTCAGTTCCTTGTGGGGTTACTTCTGATCTACGCTGCAAGGATTTCTCTTGGAGCTACTAATCCTAGTGATGGTAATTATGCATGACTTCAGCTTTTTTTTCCTGCTTACTCTGTCTCGGTTTCCAGGAAAATGTGGGTTCAGGAAAGAAAATTATGATAATGTTATCATCCTGTGCTGCAAACATAATTACTTCTATAACAGTAACCAAACCTTAATCCCAAATTGTTGTTTTCGCTGAGAAATAATTTGAAGTTGATAAAGAAGCCTTTATTCGTGCAGTTCACGTTTCTTTGATGCCTCATTTTATTGGCATTACGTCCAACTCTGTATCTCATGGTTTGCCTTTGGTTGATTGAACTAGTTGCTGCAATTAATAGCTTATACGTTTCTCTTGGCTATCCCACGCTGCCTGGGTGGGTTGCTTCCGGGGGAGACCCCTGTGGTAGTAGTTGGCAAGGCGTTCAATGTAATGTTTCAGACATATTGTCCATGTATGTATGGGATTCTTGTTCTGGCACTTTTTTGTGGATATCATAGTTCAACATTGATGATTTTATGGTCTCATACACTGTTTATTCTTTATTCTCTTCCTTCTTGGTGGGGTTTTACAGAGTTCTTAATGGTGCTAATTTGGGAGGAGTACTGGGCGATAACTTGGCGGCATTTACTTCTATCAGAGCAATGTAAGCAGTACTCTCTCTCTCTCTCTCTCTCCCCCCCTCTCTCTCCATACATACATGAGTGTTGCATACTTGAAGACATATGCAGATACTGTTTATCATATGGTTAGCTGGTTGAATGATCTTTCTTAATGATATCTTCACTCCATCTGAATCTTGGTGGTAGTTTTCATTTTAGTCAGTGAAAATTACTAAATGTCATATTCTATCTTGTTTTCGGGTTCTTAGCTGCTGCATTGAAATAGAAGTTGCATTGCTGAATTTTTGCTAAGATTCTTTGGAATTAACCAAAAGCTTCACTGAAATGTAGCATTAGTTACCAAATAGGGCCCATATTTTGGTTGTTTGTCTTTGAGTAAATTGTCTGGATGTCATGAGCTGGTGAGTTTGGGTTCTTAGTTTGTGCTCTTATCGAGTAATTATTTGATGCTCTCTGCAAGAGCCTCGCATTAGATTGCAAGCTGGGAGGAAGCATTTGCATAATTTTTTCTGACAGCAATACATTTTACAATTTGGAGTTTTAGGCAACAACTTCCTTTTGATATCGATATGCTGATATCAACTTTGGTGCTGTCCTTTTCTTTTCAGAGATCTGAGTAACAATCACATTGGGGGCAGTATCCCATCCAGTCTGCCTGTCACAATGCAAAATTTGTATGTTTCTATCTGCATAAGGCTTTATGCATCAGTATTTGATCCATAGAATGCCATATTGTGGGCTTAATTTGATTTGATATACTTGTTGAATGCAACTTCTGGTACAAAGTAATGATAAATTTTACCTCTGACAGTTTCCTTTCAGCAAATAATTTTTCCGGAAGCATCCCAGCTTCGCTTTCCTCTTTAACTCTGTTGACAGCCATGTAATAGTCGGATCCTTTGTTGCTGTTTTGTTCTTTTATTTTTCTATTTTTATTCTTGATCTTAGCTTTATAATCCTCTCAGGTCTCTGAACAACAATTATTTAAGCGGAGAAATACCAGATGCCTTTCAATCCCTTACTGGGTTAATCAATCTGTAGGTCCTCATTTTGAAGTTCACATGCTTTTCATTTTCAATTTCGCTTTGACTGGTTGTTAATGCTACTGGGACCCCACATATTTTTCCAGGGACTTATCAAGTAACAATTTGAGTGGGCAACTACCTCTTTCTTTTAAAGACATGAGTCTTCTGACAACCCTGTAAGTTTTCACCAGCAGCATGTTTCCATTACAATATTTTATCCCTGTGAGTAAAGCTAATGTCTTAGTTGGCAGACGTTTGCAGGACAATCAGCTTTCTGGGACTCTTGATGTTCTACAGGATCTTCAACTGAAAGATTTGTACTATTCTCAATCGTGTCTCTTTCAAACATTTTTTAGTGGACTAGCAACTCATCCGGCTGTTGATGTTTTCCAGTCACCAAAAATTTGTATGATGACTTTTATCTCAACCTTTTGTCCCCCTTGTTGAACAGGAATGTAGAGAATAACCAGTTCATGGGACCCATACCCGACAAGTTGCTGGCTATCCCAAATTTCAGGTAAGTGAAAACAAATTCACTGGCATTGCAGAATACATTTGTGCAGATTGGAAGTTGTCATGTAGTCACACTTGCAGGGGTTATGCTGTGGGGCGACTCAGTAGGAGGAAATTTTGATGTTGGTAATTTATTTTGTATTTTTCCCAATAAGGAGGATTCTGTTGTTTTATATACTTGGTTGGTTCATGAAACTCCCAAGTGGTCAAATGAGTAGGTCAGTTAAGGATGTTGATGATCGTTGCACTTTGCATCTGTTCAGCCTTTACCTATGTTTGTGTATATGGATGCATGGTTCCTTGCAGACACAGATCTTGGAATCATTTCATGTTAACCTTAAAAGTTCATGGGATCTACCAGAAGCGTGCCTTTTTTCTTTTTGGAAATCTCTATTTTTTTCAAAGAGGATGTTAATAAAGATGTAATAAAAGTATAAATAGTTGGTGTTGCTGTTGTTGCTACAGTCCTTGAACTCCTGATCTTAGCAAGCACGACCAAAACATTACCATCGAGGCAATAGGAGGGAGCTAATAAAAGTATAAATAGTGACATTGCTGAAATGGCAACATTTGCAACTAAATCATCACGTGGTGTCTGCAAGTCAGTTCATGTCGACTTCCTTTTGTGTATTGTGCATGGGTTTCTGTTGAAGCGTGCCACTGATATCTTCATTAAGATTATGGAGTTCCCACCCTAAGGCATATTTACCCTATTATGACTCTTGGTGCAGCAGTGAAATGTGTGTGGCCCAGTGGCAGTAAAATGTCACTGACCTTTGTCAAGGCATTTGCTTGTGCTCAGTTTTCTTTTTTTTATTGGTTGTGTGGCAGTAATAGTTATGGAACTGTTTTGCATCTTATTACAATTTGGATGAAGGTTTTTAGATGTTTTTGCTGTTAGTCACTTTACTCGTTTCTTAATAAATTTTGATGCTTATTGTACAGAAAAGACGGGAACCCGTTCAATGCGACCACTACTCCATCACCTGCACCCCGATCCCCATTAACACCACCACCAGCACCACAGCTTTCAGGGCCACCATCATCGCCATCATCTGGAAAAACACCTGTAAAGCCGGCTGATGGACCATCTTCATCAAAGAAATCAAATTCTGGAGGGAAAAAGACACTTACTACTAAAAAAATAGTTTGGATATCGATTGCAGGAGTATTGGGGTTTGTTATCCTAGCATCAGTGCTGTTACTTTTTATGCCAAAATGTAGTAGAAGAAGGGAGGATGCTGGCAGAAGTTCCAAGCGGCATCAAGTTGGTGCATATAGAGGCAATAGAGAGAGTGTGAGGGACAATGGATCCTTGGTGCCTACTAATCAAACAGAAGAAAGTAATGGCCTTTTTGCAATCCAAAATCTGTTATGTGGTGAGCTTAAACTGTTTTGATGAACGATTAATTTTAAACCTTTGCTGACAGATCACAAGGATACTGCTGTACAGCCAAAGGAGATTCACTCAAAGCCACAGCATTTGCAGGGGAGATATAAGCCTAGAACGGAGCAGGACAATCATCAAATAGACATGAACAGGCTAGATATCTTATACATGAATCCTTCTCCTCCCCCCCCCCCCCCCCCCCCCCCCACCTCCCCCTCCACCTCCACCTCGCATAGAGAAGAATGTCATTGTTAAGCCAATTGTGCCTATTGAAGCAAGTTCAGGGAAAGCCCCTGCTAAAACCCAAAAGCCTCTGACATCTGCTAGATCTTTCACTATTGCTTCACTTCAGCTATATACAAACAGCTTTTCTCAAGAAAATCTTATTGGGGCTGGCATGCTTGGCCCTGTTTATAGGGCGCAGCTTCCTGGTGGAAAGGTATGGTCATGGACTATTATTGCTGTGAATGAACGAATAAGTAGTATGGAATTGATTTACTATAGTCTTTGTCCTCAGTTTTCAACTTGGCCTCCACACATTTGTTAGTTCCTCCATGTGCCTCTTTTCCCTGACTGTCTGTGGTTTTGGAAATTTAAATTAGTGATGCTATTGCTGTTATGAGTATTTTGCAAACAAATTATGCAACTCCTCATATTTAAGTTTATGGGGTATTCTTTGTTCTCTCTCTCTCCCCCCCCCCATCGTTGTATGGTTCTCTTTATGTGTTGCAGTGAATGCAGTCAATGTCACTAATCTTTCTCTATTCATGCATGTAAGTAGCTTTAGCTTTTGACATTTGTCTTTTCTTGATTCTTTTGTAGCTTCTTGCAGTCAAGAAACTGGACAAGAAGGTGTCAAGCCAACAGAAGGATGATGAATTTATTGAATTAGTCAACAATATTGATCGTATCCGACATGCTAATGTTGTTGAGCTCATGGGTTACTGTGCAGAGCATGGTCAAAGGCTTCTAATTTATGAATACTGCAGCAATGGGACACTGCAGGATGCATTACACTCAGATGATGAATCAAAAAAGAAACTTTCTTGGAATGCCCGTGTTCGGATAGCACTTAGAGCTGCCAGGGCTTTAGAGTAAGTAAAGTAACGATTAAGATTATCTGTCTGAATCTGTTGGCTTCCTGTAAGTGCTGGACTATAAATTCTAAAGTTGGGGAAGAACGATAACCAGGACATGCATAAGACTAATGTAGAGACTAAGGGTGCTGATTAATGTACAGGAGGTGTTTTTGGTTGGAGGGGGGGGGGATTCTACATTCTCTAAAGATTTCACCTCACCTTGGAACTAAAACTCTAAATTCCCAAAGTTTTGGGGGCCAGGGCCACAAACGCTCTTCTTAGTTCTGCCACTAGCTTGCATTTTGCATGAGCTGCTTGTGTACATCTTTAACCTGTTGATGGTAGATCAATTCTGACTAAAGATTTTATATTATTTTTCTCTGTGTCAAGCCTTCACTTGCAGATATTATAGCATAATAACTGCATGATTCATTTTGGATATCTATCATCATTTGTCCATTGTTAGAAGATAAAAACTTAAAGCTGTTTGTAATGGAGGATTGAAATTATAAGCGACGTTTCCAAAGTACCTGTTCTTGGCTGTATGAACCCTTTTCTAGGTCCCATTGTGCCAAAGGCATTAACTTGAATGTAATACCAATGATGCAATAGAAAAGATTTTCTCAATCTTCTTAAAGGGGTAAAACAAAATTGAACTTATGTTAGAGCAGTGAATTGTATTGGACTTTAATCCATTCCCAGCCAAAATCATGTGTATTTTGGGGGAGGGACTTGGTTGAGAGAGACAGATAATGGGTGAGAAATGTGACTTATCCTTCTCTGGGTGCACATTGAGAGGTGCTTTTAGGTAAAGTATGGTTCTACAAAATTGCTAGAACTGATGCAGTTCTGTGGCTACTTTCTTAGATAGAAAGGAAGGTTGAACTTTGTGTTGGTGGAAATAGATTTTTTTTATGGGGTATGGAGATTGGAAGGGAGATATGCTTATTTCTTTCCTGTTGTTTTATGGGACTAGGTACTTGCATGAGGTCTGCCAGCCACCTATTGTGCACAGAAATTTCAAGTCTGCAAATGTTCTCTTTGATGATGATTTTGCGGCACGTATCGCAGATAGTGGTTTGTCTCCATTAATATCGTCAGGCTCTGTAAGTCAGGTAAGCCGTGGTTCTCTTCAAATCTGTTGGTATTTTCTTGGGTTGTGGCCAAGGTTGCAAACTTAAACTTTGTTGGGGGATTGCTCTCAGATTTGTGTTAGCTGAGCTGCTTGATATCAATCTGTCAAATTTTGAGATGTAAAGATAGGAGCCAGGATATTTCTGCAGTGGTACATTAGAAAGGAAACTCTGGATAAAATGATGGATGGAGCTGAAGGATATTGTAGGGATGGTTATAATTTTAAGAGGACCTAAATATCCAACACAATTCCTGAATATTGATGAAATACTCCTCAGTATCCCAAATGGTTGGAATATGATCAGCATCCCCTATTCCTCAACTACAAAGACTGCTTACAAATGGTTGGAATGAACCAGTATTAGTACTGTAACAATCAATGTTAGCCATTAGGAATAAAGTGACTTTAAAAGATGGAGATAGCTAAAAAGGAAGAGTAGTAAGAGGAACTGTTGGGCAAGTTGGAATTTATGTAATACAATACACAAAATGTTTTGCCAACAAAAATCAGTTAGAAGTCTTGGCTTAAAGTGTTGCGAATGACACCCTATCAGGCCACTATTCTTGGCTCTGTCAAATTCTAACAGGTGATATAAGGGTTGATGGCTCAGCCAATAAGTTGACTTCCATGGTTTTATCATCCCATGGTTGAGTGAAGAATAGATGAATGCCCAAAATGAAATTTCCTTATGCAAGTTTTGATTAGATACTTTGTGTTGCAACCTCATGGTTTATGGTACTTGCACCTAAATATTTTCTCCTTCCAGTTGTCAGGACAGCTAATAACAGCATATGGTTATGGGGCTCCGGAGTTTGAATCAGGAATCTATACTGCCCAGAGTGATGTTTTCAGCTTTGGGGTTGTTATGCTAGAACTATTAACAGGCCGGAAGTCTCATGATAGGTAAGAAGGTGAAACATACGTTGTGCTTGTCATGGTGTATCTATCTCCCCTTTCTTATGGCAATAAATGTGCCATCAATTTTGATAGGACTCGTAATCGTGGGGAGCAGTTTCTGGTGAGATGGGCAATCCCACAGCTTCATGACATTGATGCATTATCCAGGATGGTTGATCCTTCTCTTAATGGAGAATACCCTGCTAAATCATTATCAAACTTTGTAGACATTATTTCTCGGTGTGTTCAGGTAAGAATTTCCACTTTACTGAATGCTGAAGTTTTCATAGAAGAGGATAGCACGAAATGGGATTACTTTCCAACAACTTTCTGTCTACTGAGAATAGGCTCATGCACATATAGGTTGATCAAACTGGAAAAAATAAGAGGATAGAATTATAGTTGAACATGAGTTCTGTAATAAATGAGATAGGCTTACTCTTTTCACCTATAGGTTTAAAAATTTGTGTCATTTTTCTCTTGCAAAAAAGATCTACAATAGCTGATTCTAACTTATTTGAGAACAATGCTCAATGTAGGGAAGTACATATGTTTAGTAACTAGCAATAAATTTATTAATTGAAAGTGTGCCATCTTTTTGGCTATTTACGGGCATCTGTTCTTCAATTGACTTGATAGTTGAAGTTGAAAAGGAATAAACCATGAGATGGTCCTGGTGATCAATTTCATTTCCAACTGATTTCGAATGGCTCACATAACCTTAAGTATATTGCTATTTACTGGCATCTGTTCTTCAATTGACTTGATAGTTGAAGTTGAAAAGGGATTAAACTATGAGATGGTCCTGGTAGTCAATTTCATTTCCGACTGATTTCGAATGGCTCACATAACCTTATGTATATCCTGCAGTCTGAGCCAGGATTCCGGCCACCGATGTCTGAAGTTGTCCAGGATCTGACAGACATGATACGGAGAGAACGCCCGAGCTACGAATCAATTGGGGACTGACTGTAAAAGTAGAACAAGTTGATCTTGACCTGTGAATGCGAAGGTGCAAAAATCTTATCTCTGCTAAAATGCCAACTTGAGAATTGTGTGCTGTAAACAGCTGCTCCCACTAACACACCCTACACACACAACTGTTCATTTCCAAAGCACTACCTTTGAGAAGTCTTCAAAGTAACCGGCTGCTGAACACTGCAGGAAGTGCTGTTAAAAATCCATTTCTTTTCTCAATTGTTTGTGATTCTATTTTCCATTAATTTACTTGAAGATGTATTGTTAATGTAGAAATCAGATAACCTTATTGTTTCATGTAATCATTTGTTACAAATTTCTTGATAATGCAATTTTGCTGTAATATAGATTTTCCTTTTAGTGGTTTTGTCCAATTAGTGCTGAGCTCTGTAATCCGTTGTTTCAAATCCATTTCACTCTATGCATTGCCCCGTGATGGTGTCCATGTGGTGGAACATTATACAACCCTTGGTCCGAACTGTCGCATTTAAAATGACTGCCTTCAAAGTGTTGATAATTATATACCAAAAAAAAAAAAAAAAAGCTCGGTAATTGCCTTTTCTAAACATTGCACTATTTTAATTTATATGTGTTCATCAGGTTAGTCCCGAGATGTACAATCGTGGAGAAAACTCTGTGCCATTGAGTCGAATCTTAACTTAATAGCCTTTCTTCTCGGCGTATTAGGGAAGTTGAAACACGGAAATGTAAATGGTATTTTCTTTTCTTTTTTCTTTTTTAATCTAAAAAGAAATAAAACAAAAGGGAATGAGAAAGAGACCGAAACACACTGTATAAAGTTATTTTCACCTTTATCTCTTTTTAAGTGAATTCCTCTGACTTAATAGAACGTTAATCAAGTCATCAACAATACAATATATATTTTTTATAATTTTTATAAATTCTATATTCTGTTAAGATTAGAATCAAAAATTTTAAAGATAAAGATTTAAATTACCAATCATTAAGGTTGGCTTCGAGGGACAAAATTCTCGTTTTGTTTTTCTCTTTTATCAATATTTTCCTCCGAAACAAACGGCCTGCAAAAAGAATCCGTGGCAAGCAAAATCCTATTGTCAGTTTTAGTGGGCTGCACATCAATTCGGCCCGCAAACTAATCAACCAGTCCAACAGCCCCGGCAAAAGGAAAAAAGGGCGAAAAGCGAAAAAAAACGAGTGGCGTTGATTTGCCTTCCGGGCCGGCCGAAGTTGTGAGGCTTCGAAATTACTCTTTTTTTTTTTTTTTTTTGGTTTTTAATGGATGATTGAGAAAAAGAAACATAATATGTATATTTCGTAATTATTTATTAATAATTTAATTTTATTTAATTTTTTAATAAAAAAATTTATCAATTAAGTAAGTCGTGATTTTTCAGAGAGCTTCAAAATTACTTGCCTACGCATTGCAACGGTATTAACACAATAATTCGTGCAATTTTAATCTTGTCGTGTGTCAACTCCGGAAATTAGAAAAGGAAAAAAAAAAAAAGGGAGAGAGAGGGGCGGGGGGATCGAATTGCAGAACTCGGGTGCTCGCAACAACACTAGAAGTCACTGCCCACCATAACCGAAGCTCTCCAAAACCTCGAAGTTTGCCGGGAGAACCCAAAAAGATGCTTCAGTGTTGCAGCCAAAGTCACAGCTATGGGGTAGAACTAAGTCGTGAAACTCTCCACCAGCGCGTGTCTTCTCCAAGTAAGCTTGGTTCTCTTCATTCTCCTTTGCAGACCGGGGTTTCTCTCGGGTTTAATCAGCTTCACCGCCGCAACTTTTCCAAAGGCCAACTATACCCTTTGCCCAGCACTTTATTGCCAGCTCGCCCACTTCTCCAAAGAAGATTTCTATACCATCCCCAGAAGCAGAACCCTCGAGGAACTGGGGTTTTTCTGGGGTTTAAGCGCCGTTGCTGCCCGGACACTTCGCCATTACCCACAAAAAATTATTTAGTTAGTGCTAGAAAAAGGAGATATGGGGGTGTTTTGCCTTCGGTTCTTCGGTCCTTGGAGTCTGAGAAAGATGTTGAGAAAACCCTTAATTCGTTATGGGATAATTTGAGTGAAAAAGAGCAGGCTGTGATTCTCAAGGAACAGAGAAACTGGGAGAGAGTTGTTAGGGTCTTTGAGTTTTTCAAATCACAGAAAGACTATGTGCCAAATGTAATTCACTATAACATTGTGCTTCGAGCATTAGGTAAGGCTCAAAGATGGGATGAATTAAGGCGTTGTTGGATTCAAATGGCAAAAAATGGTGTTTTGCCAACTGATAACACTTATGGAATGCTTGTTGACGTGTATGGCAAAGCAGGTCTTGTTGTGGAAGCACTTTTGTGGATTAAGCATATGCGACTTAGGGGGATTTTCCCTGGAGAGGTCACCATGAGTACTGTTGTCAGGGTTTTGAAAAATGCGGGGCAGTTTGATAGGGCAGATTTGTTTTATAAGAATTGGTGTCTTGGATGTGTAGAATTGAGTGCCCTTGAATTAGATTCCATCAAAGACTTCGAAAATGGGTCTGGATCTGCACCAATTAGTTGTAAGCATTTTTTGTTGACTGAACTTTTCAAGACAGGTGGGAGAATCCCTACTCTGAGTATTGCAGGTACATCAGATGAAGAAATTCTAGCTAGGAAGCCGTGTCTGACATCTACATATAATACATTGATCGATTTGTATGGTAAAGCAGGGCGTCTGAAGGATGCGGCTGATGTATTTGATGAGATGTTGAAGTCTAGTGTGGCCATGGATACTGTTACTTTTAATACCATGATCTTCACTTGTGGAAGCCATGGTCATCTGTCAGAAGCAGAGTCTTTGCTTAATAAGATGGAAGAAAGGAGAATATCTCCCGATACAAAAACTTATAATATCCTGTTATCTGTGTATGCGCGGGCGGGCAACGTTGATGCAGCCATGAAGTATTACCAAAAAATCAGGGAGGTGGGTCTTTTCCCTGACATTATCACCCATAGAGCTGTTATTCATATATTATGTCAGAGGAATATGGTCAGAGAAGTGGAAGCTGTAATGGAAGAATTGGAGAAGTCTTCTCAATGTCTCGATGAGCATTCTCTTCCTGTTATCATCAAGATGTATGTTAATGAAGGACTTCATGATAGGGCAAGGCATGTATTAGACAAGTGCCAGTTAAAAGGGGAAGTGTCATCAAGGACACGTGCAGCAATTATGGATGTTTATGCTGAAAAGGGGCTTTGGGCTGAAGCTGAGACTGTTTTCAACTGGATTAGGGACTGTGAAGGACAGAAGAATGACATTTTGGAGTATAATGTCATGATCAAAGCTTATGGTAAGGGAAGGGTATATGATAAAGCCAACTCTCTCTTTAAAAGGATGAGAAATCAGGGAACTTGGCCTGATCAGTGTACTTACAATTCACTGATACAAATGTTCTCTGGTGGTGATCTAGTTGATCAGGCAGGAAATCTCTTAGCTGAAATGAAAAGAGCAGGATTTCAACCAAATTGTCTAACTTTCTCTTCTCTTATTGCATGCTATGCTCGTCTTGGCCAGCTTTCCAATGCAGTCAATGTGTACCAAGAAATGGTGGAGGCAGGTGTAAAACCTAATGAAGTCGTTTATGGAGCTTTAATTAATGGATTTGCAGAGAATGGAGAGGTTGAAGAAGCTCTTCGGTATTTCCGCATGATGAAAGAATGTGGAATTTCACCAAACCAGATAGTTCTCACTTCCCTGATTAAGATTTATAGTAAGCTGGGGTACTTTGATGGAGCAAAACAACTGTATCAGCAAATGATGGATTTGGAGGGTGGTCCAGATCTTATTGCTTCCAACAGTATGATAAGTCTTTACGCAGACCTTGGAATGGTCTCTGAGGCCAAATTAATATTTAATAGTTTGAAAGAAAAGGGAGAGGCTGATGGGGTTTCGTTCGCAACCATGATGTATCTATACAAGAGTATGGGCATGCTTGATGAAGCTGTTGCTGTTGCAGAGGAGATGAAACAGTCTGGTTTACTGAGGAACCATGTATTTTACAATAAGGTAATGGCATGTTACGTGAACAATGGTCAGTTACGAGAATGTGGTGACTTGTTGCACGAGATGTTTAGCCAGGACATGTTGCCTGATTGCGTGACATTGAAAATATTATTCACTGTGCTGAGGAAAGGTGGCTTTGCAACTGAGGCTGTAGATCAGCTGCAGTCATCTTGTCAGAAAGGTGAACCTTATGCTACAGAATCTGTCATCGCTTCTGTTTTTTCTGTGGTGGGTTTGCATGCTTCAGCACTAGAATTCTGCGAGACCTTTGCAAAATCAGATGCAGATGTCAGTTCCTTTGCTTACAATGTCGCAATATATGCATATGGCTTGGCAGGAGAAATTGACAAGGCTCTAAACACATTCATGAAAATGCAGGATAGAGGCCTTGAGCCAGATATTGCTACTCATATTAGTTTGGTTCATTGTTACGGAAAAGCTGGCATGGTCGAAGGAATGAAAAGAATCTACAGCCAATTAAAATATGGAGAAATCAAGCCCAGTGATTCTTTGCTGAAGGCTCTTATAGATGGCTATAAAACTGCCAACAGGCATGATCTTGCCGAATTCGTTGACCGAGAGATGAGAATGGGCTTTGTTATGGAACAATATTCTGACTCTGATTCCGCACAGTATTCTGATTACGAAACTGAAGCCGAGTCTGAAGAGATTTCTCTAGGCCTTTAGAATCTGCAACATTTTTGTATGCTTGAGGCTAGAAGCTCGCTGTCGTTTACAATGTACCGAGTCAACATTATCATTCATTACAGAAAACTTTTGGACGTGTGTATACTCTACTGTACAAAGAAGTAGATAGAATGGTCTTAAATTCTTGATGTAACATCATGCAAAATGCGAACATTCTGCCTGCTTCCTTTGTTACTTATATTTTATTCAATAAAAATTGTTCACCGGTCGGTTCAGTTTTCTCTTTCCAAGATAAGAAACCCAAAGGAAAGAAAGGGAACAAGAATTAGAAAAATGAATGTGAAATTGAAGGGGAGAAATTTTCTTTATTTAGTGAGCCTCGACAGCAAGCATCCTTTTTATTGAGGCGATGAATTTAGAGTTGCCACAGGCAGCATCCGTTCATATTGTTGTAGTTCCTCAAATTGATGAATTGCAAATAAAGGCACAATCACCCATCCATCGAAAAAAGGAAAAGAAAAGAATAAGGGAATCATTTCGTTTAAGTTCACATGTCCTCGCTGGCAGATAGACGATTCTATATGGTCTGCACTGCTCACAACAGTGAGAGTTTTCCGCAGGTCCCATCCTGAATAGCCTAATTGCCCTTGGAGGAAATCTAAGAGATCAGCATCTTCTCACAGTACCAGAGAATTCTAGCAATTCACGTATCTGACAAGGAAAGTTCGGTGCCCATCGACAGAAGTCGGAGGAAAATCCAATGTCCACCGACTGTTGCTGCATTCTTTTTCTATGTGAACAGAGACTGATGCTGTGTTCATGACTCTCGCATTAAGTGGTTTGCATGTCTTCGGTGACTCTTCATGCACGAAAGCACCTTGATCCAGACCGGCAGGAGATGGCAAAGAAAGAGGCTTAATGCTCTTCTTCAGCTTAGAAGCCAGTGTGATGATTTCTTTGTGTTCCTCTCTTTTTGTCATAACTCAAGTCCCAACCTGTCCATAGACAACCAGATATCACCCAAAGCCTAGCAGCATTTGGCTGTTATTCTCAGTCCAACTTTTGCCAGGCATCTTCTTAATCCCTCTATGTTTCATTAATCCCACAGTTTTTACTGCGTCGTCCCATCGACCAACCAATCTGTAGATGTTAACTAAATAAACATAACTTAAATGGTAATCAGGTTTCAATTCCATTGTTTTCTTTGCAATGCGCTCTGCAGCAGCCGAGTTTGCATATGTTGCACATGCGCCAAGAAGAACTGCCCAAAGAGACCAGTTATCTTTACAATCTGATTTCTCTATCAAATTCTCAGCTTCTTCTAATAGACCAGCACGGCCTAGAAGATCAACCATACAATTATAATGCTCAATCATAGGTTTGATCCCATATATCTCTGTCATTGACAGAAAATAATTCCGTCCTCGGTCAAGCAAACCCGCATGACTACAAGCAAAAAGAACCCCCACAAAACTAATACAATCTGGCTCAGTTCCTTGCTTAATCATCTCATCAAATGTCCTGAGAGCTTCTTCCCCTCTTCCATTCTGAGCATAACCTCTAATCATCGAATTCCATGTTATTAAATTTCTTACCGGCATCTGCCTGAAAATTCTATTTGCAAAATCAATGCGACCACATTTTGCATAAAGATCAACTAAAGCTGATTCTGTGACAACATCTCTCCAACCACCTCTTCTCACATACTGGCAGTGAACCTCTTTCCCTTGTCTTATGGCTGCCAAGCCTGCACAAGCACGAAGAACTGTTCCAAAACTATACAGATCAGCATCATCCATTTCCCTGAAAATTCTGACAACAGATTTAAAGTCCCCATTTTGACAATAGCCTCCAAGCAAAGCACACCTGGAAACAGAATTCTTTCGGCTCATCCTATCAAAAACACGTTGAGCTTCCTCTACTAACCCACATTTCCCGTACATATCAACCAGACTACTCTCAACAACCACATTTCGAGTAAAACCAGATGTAATGACCTTAGCATGCACTTCTCTACCCTGTTTCAACCTCCCTAAATTACCACAAGCAGTCAACACAGTCCCAAAAGTATACTGATCCGGTAACAACCCATGTTTCTTTTGCATCAAATAAAAGAATCCCAGAGCTTTATCAAAAATATCATTCCTCGTGAAAGCCGAAATGACTGATGTCCAACAAATGGCGTCTGGCTCAAGCAATTCATCAAACAACTGGCGCGCCTCATTCGGGCCGTGATTCCTCCCATACAAATCGATCAGAGCACTCATAATCACATGATTCGAACCAAACCCACGAACCAAAACCACCCCATGAAAGGATTTCCCAAGCCTCAGTTCTCCAAGATCAGAGCACGCCTTTATCACAGCAGATAAAGTGAACCCATTCGGTTCAATACCAAGATCCAACATTTCCCAAAACAATTCGAGCGACTCGTTCGGCTTTTCCACTCTATTATAACCCGTTATCATTGAAGTCCAAGAAATGACATCCTTATAATAAAGCGCATCAAAGACTCTCCTTGCCTCAAAAAAATTAGGACCCAAATTAAAATAAAGTCCGAGCAAGCTATTGCCCACAAATCTGTCAGTCTCGAGACCCGATTTGATGACATGGGCATGGAATTGGAGTCCGTGACTTAAAGAGACGACTTGGATGCAAGTTTGCAACAGAGAAGCGAAAAGGAGAGGCTTGTTAGAAAGCTTTGTCCACTCTACGGTGTTGAACAAGTGAATTGCGTTAAAAAGTTTCCCAGACTTGCAGTACTGCAGTATTTTGGATTCTTTGGCTCGTGTGTTGTGGGTCGATTTGAGATTGAAGCTAGCTAAAGAGCTGCAATGGCGCTTAATAAAGAAGAGCTTCATGAAAGTGGATGCAGCTACAGTTTCATAGACAACCCATCTTGTTTTTAAGGTTTTTCTTTTCTGTTTTTTCAATTAATTAATTTCCCCGACATCTTTAATCTTTGGTGCCGAACCGAATGGACCAGAAAAAAACGGCACCGTTTTACCCGCTAAAACCCTAATTCCCCCCTTAGGGCTTAAGAAGCAAACCCTAACTTCAACCTAGAGAGGGTGGGTTTTGGTAAGGTTGATGTGCAGGATTTTGAGAAGAAATTGGAGAGGGGATTTTGAGGAGGAATCAGTTTAACATTCTGATTCAACTTTCAAATCATCAGTTCATCCATCGAATCCGCGAGACATTTTAAGTTCAAGAACTATTATTTAAAGTATTCGTATGTGCTTGCTCTGGTTCTTCACCATCGCCGTGTAATCAATTTGCTGCGGCTGCGGAAAACGAGAAATTAAAAGCTTTTCAAGTTTCTGCATACCGACAGTTTTTTTTTTTTTTCATTTACTTTATAATCTCGGCGATACCGTTGAGAACTTGGTCAAATTTTTGGTTATTTTTTATTTTGCATGAACCTGATTTGAGAAAGCCACTTTCGAATCTAATTGTACTTAAGTGATAGATTTTTTTTTTCAAAAAAAAAAAAATGAATAATAACAAATAACTGTCAATCATTTGGTTCCCAACTTCCTACTAACTTCTAATAATAATAATAATAATAATAATAATAATTAGGTGCCTAGTCAGGAAATCTGCTACACAGCCCCTTCCATCTCATGTCAAGGGTGCGACCTGCATATAATAATATATGCTAATCTCGCCTACTTTTGAAAGCTCGTGACGGAAACTTGAAAATCAAAACTTGTATCCGCGGAGGAAAGCAAAATTTGTGCGATTTGGGGAAGAAGGACTTGAATTCTTTTCGATTTTTAGTGTCACGATTCGTTTAATCGAATTGTGACCACCCTGGCTTTCTTTCTGTGTTCGCCCATGCTGAGAGGGATACTGAGAAATGGTGGGGGTCATGTTTCTGGGGAATACCGGTACTCTGTTTTTAAAGAACTTCCAGTTGCAGCAGCATATACAGTTTGATGAGCAGTTTAATGGCACAGAATTTTTAGTCAACCCCGAACCCAACTAAAGTCTGGACCGTACAAACGTGCATCCAGGTTAGACACACCAACATAGAAGTTTTCCGTATGTCTCAAATCCACCGCGCTTTCGTACCTTCGCAAATTGTAATACCTACTTAAATCTCAAGACATGTCCACTACAACGTTAGCCGCTTTGTGCACCAAAACGCCGCCTTTAATTAAGAATTAGTTTTAGAAGAAGTTGTTAACTGGCCAGGGAGCTTCTCATTTGACATGTACACGTACAAAATAAAATAAAATAAATTGAGGGATATTTGATTAAATATGGAGGCTTTATGCCCCTCGATGATATCAATGAATGCTTGTTGCAAAGACTGGAATTAAAGAGTTCAACAAACGTATAGAAACCAAAACTTCTCTTCTTCTTTTTTTTTTTTCTTTTTCTTCTTTTTCCCTTTTTTTTTTTTTTTTTTTCTTCTCCCTAAAGGGAACTTGGGGTTCGACGAAGAGAAGATGATGGCCATAAAAGAGCCACAAAGAGAACGGGGGAATGAGCATTTCTTTTGACTCAAGCTTTTACATTACTGGTGAAATCGGTGCATGTCTGGCAGCTGCAATCTGAGAAACGACAGAGCTCGCACCCAAAGCACACACAGGAAGTACAACCTTTGCATGTTGGAGAACGGGTGCAGCCTCTGTACACCCTTCGGCTGGCTCGTTCTTCGTCTTGATCACATGTTATCCTGGAGTAAAATATAAAGGTCCTTGCATTATTCATAGTTGACACTTTAAAAAACTTGGATGTGCAATTACAATGGAGCCACTTTTCTAATCATATGCCATATGCCACGAGAATGCAGAATGCATTTCTGAATTATTACATGCTTCCAAACCATGTAATTATTCATGAAATGCCCACAGGCAACATCTCAAAAGAAAGCTTACATTTTTAGAGTTAAATAGACATTCTCTTGAAGAATTTTAGCTACTCATCACATCAAAATTGACAATTGCCAAAAAGCTCATGATTAAGGCAACTCGTTCAAATGCTGATTGGCAAACAAAAAGGTTATGAAATATCCCCTTAGTAATGCAATCTCATCAGAAAAGGCCACCGGAAATGGTATCTTTCTTTTAATTAACCTCCACAATTTATATTTTCCCATGAATTGACAAGCATGAATACCGATTAGTCCAATCCATATGCATGAACAATATATACAAATCTTGTATATCAATTTTGTAATGCAGGAGGATGAAGAAGATGAAGACTGAAAATTCTGTAAAGAGCAAGACCTTAAACAAATCATCCGCAATTATTCATCAAGTATTTGTTCAATCTAAGAAGGGAACATACCTGTCAACAGGCATATCAGCACATTTCCAGTTTGGATCAGCCAAGGCATCGTGGTGAAATCGGCACTCCTCTTTTGTCCGCAATCGGAACCTACGTTCCTTGTTACACCTACTACAGCGAACAAACTCATCCCGGTGACAAGCTCGCCCATTATGGGACCTTTGAGGTCCATTGGCACTTTTAGATGCTTGGTAATAGTACTTGAGCAGCACTGTTTTTGACAGTGGAACCTTCTCCCCATTAACTATAACCCAAATATTGTTCTTCCATTTTCTAGCTGTCTCTCTCCCAGAATGCTTCTCAAATGCAGCTGGTGTCATCTTGTCTGGTCATCAGAATCATAATTCACACAATCAACAAAAGGAAAAGTGTCTTTAATGTTAACAGAAGAAAAGGCCACTTAATAGATTCAACAAGAACAAGTGATAAGACAAATGGAAACGATCAGAAGACAGATAAAAAATCTCAAAGACTGATAATAATATTCTCAAGACGCAACACATTGCAACACAAACAGGCGCTAACTAACCCTTTCTGTGAACAGTTGTAAAGCCAGTAGTAACAGGCAAACAGGCTCTAACTGAATTCAAATGTACCGCATTCTTTTGTAGGAACAACAGACTAGGCAAACTAGATGCAGAAGAACAATTATAAAACACTTGGGCCACATGGTTCCTAGGTGGGTCCGCCAGTTGAGAGATTCCCGTTGGAACATGAAGAGAAGAATGACTACTTTGTCTTTTTTTCATGGCTCCAAGCATTGTCTTTCCAAACAGGATCTATTCCGGTTTTTATGGACCTAGCTTTCTTTCAGACACTAAAGGGACATTGCGTGCTGCGAAATTGCCCCCAAAAAAATCTGGCAACCAAAACAACTGCGTATCAAAGCCTATTACCTTGAAATTAAATTTTCTGCTCTAGGACTTAATGAAGCAATTATTAGCAGTTCTACACACAGTGAAGGTCTTACATTTAGCACTGACTGTACAAAATGAAACTGCAACAATGTGAAGGATACTAGATCTTGGGCCGTAGAAGGTTTTAACTTTTATACTAGTACCTTGAGAACAGAACTTAGTCACCTAGCCAGAAACACAGGCATATATAACGAACAGGAAAAAAACACAATCCAAGTCAATAGGTTGCACCCATGGTGGCTCGTTAGACTTCAACTTCAAACCTTGAGTTTAGCCAGCGAGCGCCTTTGGCCTAAAATAAAAGTCTTCCTCATAACGTCAACCTTAAACTTGTAAAGCCAAAAGCTATAAGATGGTATAAAGTCTGGGAGATGATGCTCTACAGTACATGCACAAGAAGATTCATGATTCGATGCAAACTCTCAAGGCCTTACTCTGTCTGACAGGAATTACAGAACTTTGGTGGCAAAAGCTAAAACTAACATGCTACAATCACAATCGAAGACAGAAAATGCAGTTTTCAGCTCTAAGAAGGCCACCCAAAAAGACGGCTTTTTAATAAGAAAACGAGCCCTGGTTCAATACGAAGCCGAAAACACAATGTTGGAAAGGTCTACCAGATAAAAACTGCACTATCTTGTTGTGCAACGGCAACAGAAACTCACTCGTTGAGACAAAACAACATACACTTAATGCATAACAAAAGAATTCAACGAAACAACTGGCAATGCTTTCCAGCCACCACTTGATTAAACAACAGAAAGCGACACCCATCAACGTCAACAGGCAAAAGACACATTCAACATGAAAAAAAAAAATCAAAACCAATTTCTACAGCCCCCCCTGCCCAAAAAAAAACGAAAGGAAAACGGAAGAGAAATACGAGACAAAGGTCGAGAGGGGGAAGAAAAGAAAGACCTTCATCACAACCAGGGGTGCATTCACAAGTGATCTCAAGGTCACCGTTGACAAAAACCCTAAGCCTACCAACAGCATCACCATACCTATGGCTGGTACACCCACACGTCACTTCTACATAATCTCCACCTCTCTTGACCCCACTAATCTCTTTCAACTCTTCATCGCCGAACAACATCGCTCCTTCTACCCCATCCGCCATCTCTCTCTCTCTCTATCCGTCTACTACAGAAAGCGAAAAAATAACAAAACCCAGAAACCCCAACGAGATCTTTGAGCCAAAATCGATTAAAGACACAATTTTGGTTGGTGGGTATTAGAGAAAAGACCTGGATAGTCACAAAGATTAAACGGGGATAAACCTAACACAAAAAATATAAAAAAAAAGGAAAAGCGAAAAGAAAGAGTCCCTTCAACAAGCACGCATCTCCCAGAGATCTGGTGGAGAAAACGTTGAAGTTTCACTTTGATAGGCAGAGAGAGCGCAGAGAGAGAGAGAGAGATGTAGTGAACGGGGGAGGGAGGGTGGACTTGAGTTTCGGTGTTTTGGGGGAAGTGAGAGAGAATGAGCTGGCGAAGAGAAACAAGTGACGGGAAGTAAAAGGGCTGTGAGCCCTTTTTAATGTCCAACTTGAGAGAGGGAGAGTGAGAGACACAGAGCTGCGGTCGCTTTGATACCTTTGTTGCATGACATGTTGACGTGACACGAGAAAAAAAAAAATAAATAAGAGAGAGAAATAGAAAAGGTAAAGAGAGAGAGAGAGAGAGGGAGAAGGGGGGGAGTTTGCTTTGGGGCCAGGGCAATTTGGTGGCTTTAAGGTGAAAATCCCTCGCATGGGAAAGCCGACGAGGATTTCATATGTAATCTATTCACTTCGTATTGGAAACAGTGAAAGTGTTGGGTCCAGATTCAGACTTGAGAATTACAAAAAAAAAGAAAGAAAGAAAAATGGTAATTTTTTTTATTAGTAAATCATTCAAATTCTTCCCAAAGTCATTCAAGTGCGTATGATTTCAAATGTAATCTCGCTAAAATTATTGAATATTATTTGTATCGTAAAATTATTTGTATTGTAAAATTATTAATATACTTCACTTTTTTATTTTTCAAAATCGTAATTTGCCTGGTTCGGTTTAGTTTGCACTGTTCCCGAGAAGGGCTTCTCAAAGGCAGGGGATTAGGTGAAGCCACTGAGCTTGATACCGTGCGTATATGTCATATGTGAATCTGATTCACCCCGATGGTGACAGTAGCTGTAAATGATAGTAACGGCGGTGAAATGTGACTCAGCGTTAATGAGACACAAGTCTGTGGCTATATGTTTCGGTCGGCAATTTAAGTTAATCGAGTGCCAAAATGTGCTAAACTGGTACAATTCTATGGGTAGGTCTCTACAAAGAATGTGTCCGCTTAATTTTTGTATGATATGTTGCCGTTATGTTCGATGTGCCGTCTACAATGGTGCATTATAATTCACAGATCTATTCCTAATTAATGTGCTGCCTAAGCCAACCAATAAATGAGGAAAAAAAAAAAGGCTACTTAGCCCGTTTTTCGCTATGGTAGTTGGCATTGTGACTTTGTCATAGTAGGCTCTGTGATCTGTTTTCCTACTCTTTTCATCACGATGAGGTAAAAGCCAGTGGCGGGAAGATATGAACAAAATGGTTTCGTGGCCTTCTTGCCAACGAATTGTGTGCTACCAACAATGTACAACAGCATAGACGGCTTGAGATTGATCAAAATGTAGGTTTGAGCCTTTGACAACGGTGGCATGATGACAAAGTATACTAGGGATGTTGTTATTTGACTTGAGGCGTGCAATTGGCTGAAATGTTGATATGGATTCATAACAATACGCGTCCCCTTTAAAAATTTTATGCTTTTCTTCTCGTTTGCGTTTCCTTTGATTTTACATTTTAAAATAATGGCCGCTTTGGCTATGAATTATACTAGAGAGTTTTAGCTCCCTCCTTTCAAAACCCATGTCCTAGGAACAATAATTAATAAGTATATATCTAAGTAAATTTATAGTTTATTATATACTTCTAGCTGTACGAAAAAAAGAGATATTCCATGTTATATCGACAGTCGTATTATCCAGCAGCATGGCATGGATCCTAGAAAGCCTGCACAGTACACGACTACAAATGATGTGCCGGAAGCAAAAGCCGGAGCGTGAGGCTGACGAAGGATTGCCAACGCTATCTTAAATAAATAAATGTATGTATGAATGAATAACTATATATATATATATATATATGTATGTATTTAGATAACTTGATGTGAAGACTGTGATAATGGAGAATGGGCTCTCTGGAAACGACTAAGAACTCATGCTTTACATCAAGTTGGCCCCAATATAAATCATTAATTATTAGGACAGGAAATAATAGAATATGTATTGGATAACAAAAGACTCAAAAACAATAATTGAATGTTAAGGGTTTCACGATACATGCATTGAACTTTTTTCCCTCCTCCATTCTTTAATTTCTAAAGGCTTATGTCTCATTATTGCCATAGTTGTCAACTTGTCATTGATAGAGTAGAAAAAGGGATATCCAGTGATGAGCATTGTGGAGCCAAGCGTTAATGGGTATGGCCCGTCTCTTTTACTTCCATTTTTTGGCTCGTCTCTTTCACTTCCATTTTTTGTTCTCTTTCTGGTAAAAATAATTGGGGGGGGGGGCATTTCCTCCCATAAGCATAGTTTGATCGGGGAAAGACTTGGACTTTTCAGCGCAAGGTACAGATAGACTACAAAACTCAAGTGGCCTCTTTTTCAGTGGCCAATTCCTCTTTGAAAGTTGTCAAGAATCTTTTTCTTAATTGTTCATCTTTCCCAGTCTTTTAAAGTATGCATGATATGGTGGTCTGTTGCATGATGAAATGAATTATAGCAACCCCAAGCAGGCAAGCACGCATGAAAGTTACCTCCATGCTATAGATCTTCTTGTCTTAGTCGCAGATGAAAAATTATACATGCTTCGAAAAGGGCCTTCCCGCTGTGGACAGGGTGGAGCAGAACTGCCATGATTTTGGTTGAAACTTGAAACTAAAAAGCAAAAGTTGTAATGAATCTTATCTGATCAACTAAATTTTGGAGGTGTAAAAAGCAGTTAATGAACCCCTATTCACTTTCCATGCCACTCCTTTAATATAATGGCCCTGCCAGGACAATGCTAGGCAAATTAACGAGAACACTGAGGATGCTACTTATGGTAGATTTTACCATGTTCTGTACTTCAATTCACGTGTTCTTGGTCAAAAAAAAAAGCATCATCAGTAATCGCTGCTGACCCTTTTCTCGTTTCTCCCCCCCCCTTTTGTTTTCCTTTGTGTTTAAGGAAGCCACGAACCAGGGTGATCATGTCTTTGATCCTTTTGTCTGCAGAATGGCATGATGAACATTCTCGATAGGACTGTGAGCTCGAGTGATTACAGATTATGATCTGTGACTCAGTTTCCATTGCAAAATAGCTCCACTGCTAGGGGCTCTAGCCCCCTGCAGAGCTCCTTTGTGCAGTTGTGCAATTAGGTGCAGATATATTCGCTTGAACAATTATATTTTTCTTACTTCAACAGCATCAATTCGGACATCAATATTTTAACTCTTTTAAGTAATAACTAAGATTCTTTAAGTACTTGGCTAGTCCGAGTGACACTAAACCTTTGTGGCTTGGGAACGGTTAGAGATCGAATCACTTCCCCTTCCAAAACACTTTCACACGAAATGGGATTCAAGTGGGGTGCAAAGCAATACCTCGATCGTTTATTTCAGAGCTAAAAAATAATAATGATAAATTAGGATTCTTTTATCAACCAAAAAAAAACAAAAAAACAATCTAAAATCGACGGTTCTAAAAACTCAGTCATGATGAAAATAGCATCCTAACTAGTGTCATGTAATTTTTGTGTGTTAGCAGATTCCCATGAGATTCCGGGTGTATTTTCCCAACCCAAATCAGGAATTCTTGTGGTTGTAGGATCTACAGTTCCCATCGCTGGCTTCAAGAAAATTTACTGGCCCTTTTATCTTTTGAATAGTTATTCCAAGTACAAAGGACAAAAGAAAGTTGGGACTTTTTTTTTATCAGAAAATTAAAGAAGTCAGTCTCGACGAGATTCATTTTCCATCTCTACTTTGTCTCAAATAGAATGCTTTTCTGCCGACTCATGATTCTTCGAGGTCTTTAAATGGACAAACTTCAATGACAGCGGGGACCGACTTGACATGCCGGATTTTATTAAAATGTTGCCTTACCCTCGTAAGGTTGCCATTAATATTTCTGTTGCCTTACCTTTTACAATTCATCAAGGAAACGGATTTGATCAATTAATTATTAGGCTGAGAAATGTTAGGTGGGTGCAGTTGTAAAAAATTAAAATATATTATACTTAGAATAACATACACTGCACTTTCCAAATAATAATAAAAAAAAGAGGGTATTGATTGATTTTTTTTTTTCCAAAAATGTATCAGATTATTCCAATTTAAAAAATAGGCCTTTATTGCAAGCCCTCGCCCCGCATCTTTGCGGCTGCACAGTTGTGTTCTTATTAAGTATCCTGGTTGAGTGCCATGCAATTCGTGTTACAGGAGTACCTAGGAGCCCTCATTGTGTCCAAAATGTTTGATTTTGCACCAGTCATGGTAACAATTTTCCCTAATATGCGCAGCATATATGAGAAATACGAAGAACTATTGATACCATTGAAAGACTTTAATCACCGAATACACCTTTAAGTTCTTCGTCTTCCGTTTGGTTGTTGGGATATGTTGTTTGATGTAATAAGAAAATCTCGGACTCGCCTCTTGAACCTGGGACAAAAGTTTGTGAAGAGTGACCAATTATTTGCTCAAATTAAGTACTGCACTCTATGCCATCTTGCCACAGTGCATGTGTGGAAGGGATTAAATCCATTTATCTCCCTTTAGTTCTTATATTATGTGGGATTTAGTTGGCGTGCAAAGCATTCTCTCGTTATGTCTTAAAACCTGTGATTTTATTTATTTATTATTAATTAACAACTAATCATTAGTTATTACTGCGTTAAAATAAGAAAGGGGTAAGAAATTCTTGGTGGTGAATGGTGCACGACTTAGTGCTCCATTCTTGCTCATTGGATTCTCCGCCGAGGGCCACCAGCTGAATTCAAACTTTGATTAGTTGGCCTACGCCTACCTAATTGAAGTGCAAAAGCCAATAATACTCTTACCACTGTCATTTTGAACACATATATTTTTTAAGTTCCCTGAATCCAACGATTCGTTTGGTGGCTCTGCGACCCAGTATGCCTCTTTTTTACGTGGAATTCGGCATGAGAGCATCGCTGGGGTGAAATTTTTAAGGTTACCAATCGTGTGCTGGACTGCTTGCTTTATACAGTTATAAACACCTGCTTCTGCATTATGTGTGCTGCTAATCGCCTGTGGCAAACCATAAGCAAATCATAGGCAAATAAATTTGTCTATGTTAACCTCCTCTCGTAGGAGGCGAGTCCCTACAAATAAGTGGAGTGGTCTTGTTTTTCACGAGGTTCCCACGTTGTATGGCCTCGACACGTTTAGATGTATGAAGTAAATTTCATTTATCCGACAGCACGCTGACACCAACGGGCTTAAGAACACATCGAAGCCCACTACCTCAGGTGTCTGCTCGATCGAAAGCGAAACATGCATCTCTTGCATATTACGACAGATCAGGCACAAGCGCATATGCGATGGCATTTTATGCTTAGAATGCATGCGGGATGAGCTGGAAAATTGTGGGCAATGTCAACTCTGTTTCTGGTGCTCCTCCTCACTAGCCTCAGCTATAAAAGCAGAACTCAAACGCTGCACCAAGAACAACTTCCGATGTATGTAGAAACCCGACTAACTAGTGATCAACTCTTGAGATTTATTCACCATAAAATTCATTGATGTTTATACAGTACATAATTTCGTTGGGAACCAAACTAAAACCACCGGTCTTGGGATTGAAGATTGACAAAAGGGATGGCCCTAAAAAATATATAAAAAAAAAAAACTATAAAGCTATGAAAAGAGATCCGGGGTTTTTTCTTCAACTCCTTATAATCGAAATTTGGTCCCTTCACTTTCCCTTTTCTTTTCTTTTCTCTTAAATTTTCCTCCAGTGTGTGGTTTTTATACGTGGGAACTGGGCAAAATGATCGATCGAACACCTCCTGTCCTTGCGTGAATGATATACCCGACGACAGGCTGGTTGTTCTGTTGTGACTTGTGGTCAACGAGATGCTTTTGCCCCTTATTAAAACTCGGTACAACGTGAACTCAAATTTTGTGCTCGAATTTTAATTTTAACAAAAGATATAAACTATATATATATATATATATATATATATTGGCACCATTTATATATGTCCATAGCCATAAGAATAATTAGAAACCCAGTGCACAGGGTTGATGGAGTTGAATTTTTTGTTTACAACGAAAAGAAACTCCAGAGATTTTGAATTCAAAGTGATATAAATTAAATTTAAAATAATGCCAACATAATTTTAAGCCGATAAACCGCTTGACCTGCATACATATATACATTCAATTTATTGCTCGGAATGAGAAATTATACGTTTTAAAATGAATGGGTTACAATAAGCAACACCAGCAGGCTGTGGAGTACGCAAGGCACGGCTAGCTACCTACTTCAGTGGCACAACCACAGCGACGGCGCCCCTTTCTCTCCTTTTCACAATGATCAACCCCATTTTTCACCATCACTAATCACGAGGCATCTTCCGTTGTTAAGATTCCAAGGAAAACACCTCTTATTGTTGTTTGTTAATAAGGGGGAAAAAAGGACAGAAAAATTGCGTGATTGGGGTTGAAAAGTGGAAATGAATGAGAAGACAATGTTAAGACAGTAATTTAACTTGTCTGTTGTCGCTTTGAAATGACGTTCTCTTTCACAAGGCTACATATAGCCTACAGCTCTGCTGCACTCCACTAGTCCTCGTAATCAGCCAACTTAACCGGATTTGCTTAAAATAATAAGTTGGTTTTATAATTTATTTAAAATAAAAAATACAAAATAAAATTATAAATAAATTATATTTAATAAATAAATAAATATAATAAATACTAAATAATAAACGTAGTCGATCAAATTATTCAGACACAA
Organism: Bruguiera parviflora; assembly: GCA_019804595.1. Taxonomy (NCBI): domain Eukaryota; kingdom Viridiplantae; phylum Streptophyta; class Magnoliopsida; order Malpighiales; family Rhizophoraceae; genus Bruguiera; species Bruguiera parviflora. Next base: position 9,051,059 of record CM034052.1, read on the forward strand.
TTAACGTAATAAATCATACTAATTAAAAAAACAGCCCAGCCAAAATAACCGATTCAATTAATGAATCCAGCGGTCAATATGATCTCGCATACTTGCAACCGCGTGTACAGAATCCTATATCCGTCCGTGAGTGGTAGGACCCACCGCTTGTTTGTAGTGGGGCTCACAACCTCGAATGCCCTCTTGGCGACGCACGCGGCGCAACGTGCAGAGCGGCTGCCTAGACCGGATTTACGGGGGGTCTAACCTGACAGCCGATGGCCCAACGCCGACGCTTTTTGTTTATTTATAGAAAGGATTGATCCATATCATCTTAACTTTCTTCTGATTTTTTCATTTATCTAAGAATATCGAGTTAGGGTTTTAATAATAAGATTTGAGTGTAACATTAAATAAATACATTAAGAAAGGTTATCGATGACTCATAAATTCAATTTTTTGACAATTTTCTTTGGCATTTTTTCAAGACTTCTGCATACCCTTTAATTAATTTTACAAGTTCTCATCATATCAACATAAATGACATACATCTTTTTGCCTTTTTTTTAAAAAAAAAAGTTTATAGGAAAACATAAATGAAATTCATCTCTCTACCCTATTTTTTCTTTGTCTTAATCATATAAAAACCACGAAAATTTTCAAAATATTACAGTGCAATAGCAACCCAAAAACTAAACCATTTGAAGGGTCTGAATTCCAAGATTTTGTCTTTTTTTTTTTTTTCATTATTTGCAAAACAATGAAAATGCACATAAAGCGAGTAGAAAATAAATAGTTATGGCATTAAACACTGCTCATTTTCAAGCATTGAAATAAATCAAATCTCTTTTTTAATTCCGTCAAAAAACGATACATCTTTCTTGTTTCTTATCCGTGTCATAATTAATGTTGGAGCGGACGCAATTAACAAAGTTTTAATCTTCGCTTCCATAATTAATAAGTCCTAAAAATGTCTTCACAGCTTTTTTCACCAAAATCTAAGAGTAAAATTAAGCCTTATAATTTAGTGATTTTTAAATTTAAAATTTAAAAATAATATTTGAATTGAAACTTAAAATTTTATTTTTAAAAAGTATCTTATTGTTATAATGTTGTTGAACTATAAATTATATAATAGAATAATTTTTTTATTTACATAAATTCATTCATTCTTTCGGACCTAAAACTCCAAGTTTGTAGAAATTCAGATTCGTAATCGTTCGGTGGTTGAATCACAGGAAAAATAAGATCTCAATCAACTGCTTTTTGTACATGTCAGTACCTCATACTATATATATATATATTTTTATTTATTTATTATTTTTTCTTTCTTTCTTTCTTTCTTTCGATATAAGTATACTTGTTTAAAATTCTTATTGTTCCAAATTACCACCGCGTTATTGTATAGTCTTCTTTTGCATTGTGTGGATTCTTGTGAAGGATGGATATTCTTACTGAACGGTGGCGTGTACATTGCATCAGTTCCAGTCATGACTTATCCACAGTGGCCAAAAACTTCCTCTGTTGTTCTGTGGTAGTACACCGATGGCTTCTGCCATAACTTTGAACTTGTTTGGTGAACAGTTGATAATGGTATTTTAGGTGCTCAATGTGTTTTCCTGGTGTCTTGCATGTCGTGGATATTGAGAGGAATGAATACTGAAGCGTTGTTGCCTTGTTGAGAATAGATTGCTGATGGATGAGATGTTGGGGAACCAACGAAATCAGCCATGTTGTCGAACATCTTATGGTTATAGTGGCTGTGTTAAATCATAAATGCATGAAACTAGCATCTTCAGTGCTTTGGGGTCAGACATTTTTGGTAAATCTTTGTTTTACTGTGTATTAGTTTTGGTAATGTTTTCTGTTTTCTGTTATTGGTTGTTTTATTGGGTATTTGTTAAACCATAACTGCATGAAACTAGCATCTTCAGTACTTCTCTAGGCCACACCACCCAATAGTGTAAGTTCACTGTTTCACTGGTTTTTTGTTGATGTCTGTACTCAAGATGATGTATGCTCTCCATCTTATTTGAGATTTCACAAGGTGAAACTTGATGTTTGAGGGATTTAAACCTTTATTCTTAAGCTTGATTGCTTTTCTTCTTTTCTTTTTCCTGTATATTCTTTGCTGCAGTAGACTTTTTTTCATGTTTGCTTTCACAGATCTGCTCTACGCATTCCCAAATTTGTCTAGGAATCTTAATTTCATTGAAGCTATGCAGCTTACTGGTTGGAAACTGTAAGTGAAAAAGTGAAACCTGTGTATGATCACAATCCTAATTAGTATTCTTCCTTCCCTTACATTTTCAGCAGAGATTCACTTTCGGCTTCTTGTGTTTGGCAAACTTACGCAGGAACTGAAAAGCAAAACCAACTATTATTGATCCAGGCTTGTCCTCATCTAAGAAGTCTGATATTTGCTTTGACCACTCAACAGTGATCACTCTCCACATCATTCAAGCTGTTTACTGGTACGCATTTTTATGTAAACTCCATTGTTACTTTAGTACACAGTAATGCTGTAGTTCTGCTGTAAGCATGTGACTGGGCCCATTTCTATCTCCGGGGGATTGTATTGAATGAAGTTTGTGCTTCTTTTTGCCTCCTTCTGCCTTGCAGGGTCTGCGTGGGTAATGCTAACCGGAGCATTTGTGGAATACTGTCTAATGGGATGGGATAACTTCACTCGAACTGTCCTAATGTATTACACAAATTTCATATCCTCTCTGGAAGGTTATTTCCACACTGTTATATTCAATACTGAAGAATTCAGAAGCACAGCAATAGGGCCGTGATCTCCGCTACATTGCTTGGGACACTCCTCCGAAGCAACACCCTATCTCATTGACCATGAAAGACTTTGACAAGATGGATAAAAGAAAGGCACCGTTTGCCTGGAAATTTACAAAGGGTGACCCAGTCTTAGACAAGATTGATGAGGAGCTTCCGGGCTGTTCGCATCAGTTTCCGTCTGGAACATGGTGTATTGGCAGCTCTGACAATGGGGATGTTTCATGCTCACTGTGCGAAAATTATTCAGTGTTCAGGCCAGGTGCTGGTGACGAAAGGTCACAAGAACTACTTCAGAGTTTGCTGTCGGAAGATATTCGAGAACAGTCAGTGTTCATAATAGCAGAATTTTGGTCAAACCCAAGTGTGCATTTGTTATGTTCATAGATCATACGGCTGATTTAGAGTTGCGGTTCAGTGTATGTATCTCGACAAGACATTACGAGTTGAAAAATGAAAAGTGAAAAGGTCCATTTTTTGAGTACTTCTCCGACCATTGTGGATCGCTAAAGCACGAGAATGAGTTTACAAGTTAATGTGCAAAAAGGTCTTTGATCAGTCTCTGGGAGCAGAGATTAAATTCTTGTACTTCTCAACAATCATTTCTGGTGAAAAATCAGTGAAGTAGCCCTTCTCTACATCCAGGCCTTCTTGGGCTGCCAATGTCTCGACCCGTGTCTGGACCCTGTCTGCTCCAATTTGATTGGGCTCCAAGAGCATGCAAGCTATCTCGGTTGAATCCTCCCCATGAACCAGGCCCAATGTTTGCACCGTTGGGAGGCCACCGCCGCGAGCACTTACCATCCTTGCAATGCGTTTGGCGGCTGACACATCAGTGGACATTATGGGCACGTTGTATAAAGCAACCCAAGGGCGTGCTCCAATCATGGTGATGCCTCTGGCCCGAGATACATGGTTTGGGCCTACATCGGGCATCTCCTGGAGAATTTCAGGCATAGACCATCCGGCCCATTGGTTGTCCATGAAGGTTGGCCTGTAGTAACCCAACTCCCGCCTGATGGTGTCCAAGGCCTTGCCAGTTGGGTGTGCCGCAGCGTAAAGAAACACTGGCACTGCAATATACCCAAAAAAGAAAAAAAAGAGGGGACAAAAAAACCTATACAATCTTCTACCTCACATAATCCAAGACCAACAAACAAACTAACCATGCGAGGTAAGAGGCTGGTGGTAGGCCCACGCGTAGCCACACCTCTGACTGGATTTTGAACCCTTACCACCCTATGACTACGTAGGATCAAGTTTGATATTGTCTATGCCTTGGTGTTGTGGAGAATGCGAGAGCCACTATTACTCGACTGAGGGATCCTTTTATAAGGTGATCCCTAGCTCCTTATTTACGCTTAGGGAATAAATAAATAAGACCAATAAACGAGATGTAATGGCAGAAACATATACTAAGAGGCTGACCTTGAAATCTTCTGCCGATATCCTCAGCCACCGTCTTGGCCAGCCAAGCAGCTTCATCCAGTGACGCCCGAGCCAACGGATGGAAAACAATGTCGTCGACAACACCGAGCCGTGGGTGCGCCCCAGAGTGCAATTCGAGGTTAATGGCTCCGTAGGCAGCCTCGGCCATGGCTAGCACAGTTTGGTGTAATGGGCTGTAAATGGCACTCCCCGCGGCATCAAGAACAACATATGACACAAGGGTGTACCTGACCCTATTGTAAGCCCGGTCCTCAAACTTGTTGACAATAACAGTTTCTGGGTCGAGTCTAGCGGCTCCTTCTATTGAGTCGAGCGCTGTGCGATTACGCGACTCGGATATGAAAAGCTTGCAACATAGCAACATGGATTGATGCGCAGCTTTTTTGTTGTTCTATTGAAGCCAGAGGAAATGATCATCATCGAATTAATATTTTAGTAGATAACATAAAATAGATAATTATTGATGTAGACAAAGTCCATATCAAAGTGCCCATTATATGACCTCAAAATAATGTTATCCAATTCATTTGATCAATGCCGCTGGTCTCGGACTCTCAGGAACCTTAACAATAGCGCACCGACGATGTTAGGTCTAACCAAGGCTCCGGTTCGAACCGAACAAAACGTCAAAATTGATTTCATGGTTTCAGTGAGAACCGCCCTTGTGGCGAGACAATCACCCCTCCAAAAATTTAAAACTATCAATGTAACTAAGAATTGTGCAATGACCGAACTAGAACCAAACTGAAACTATCAGTTCAAAAGGGTCATTTTTTCTATCTTTTCACAAAAACAAAACACAAAAAAAGGGCTAATTCGAACTATAAATAAGAACCGGCCAGGAAACTGAAACAAGAATTAGAGTTAAAATCAGCCCAAAATAAGAACCGAACTATAAATAAATAACTGATTTGATTTTGGTTCTCCCACACCCAACCGTCTCACGGTTAGGTGCACTAGCGATCTATTTTCATACATTTATTTGATCCATCAATGTGGTCCTTGACAAATTTAAAAATTAATCAACAAATTTAGCACGTGCATAAGATGTTTTTGTTTAGGCTACGGTAGTCACTTGAACATATACATGTGGCAGGTAAGTCACCATATGAGATATACATGTGGCAGGTAAGTTACCATGTGAGATATTTTCATCGTTTCTTTGCTTCAACGTGGGTCATTGCTTTAAATGCTGCTCACATTTCTGCCAGACGTTGTGCTAATAAAAACAGACTCGAATCAATGATACCGTACATAAGAAGCAAACATCTTTCTAGATGGAAACAATTTCCTCCAAAAAAAAAAAAAAGAAAGAAAGAAAAGTAAATTGCAAAGTTTTTATTTTTTTTATTTTTTTAAAAAATGCTAGAGCAATAATTCAAACGCGGGTTTGAATTTGGTGAGGAGAGATAACAGTTACAAAATCTAAGCTGCAATGGAAAGATATTACTCAAATTTAGATTAGATTCCATTCCTAAGTCAATCGTCTAATCGAGAAATGGGTCATCTCGACATGGGTATGTTGAGAATCAACAAAACAAAGACCCAACAAAGTGATCGTACTTTATGCTACCATGAAAGCAGCAGACAACCTCGCCTAGCTAGCCAGCAAAGTGAAATGCAGAACTATTATTGAAGGTGGGCTGCAGTCCCAAAAGATAGCAGAAAGACAGGGCAAAGGAAAATGAAATCCAGGGCCAGAACAGAGACATGGAGAGAAAAATCAACTTGAATAGCATTAGTTACCTTGCAACTCGAGTTGAACTCCATTCCTTCTCCTCTGCCCAGCATCATTGTTGTCCTTTTCTTTTTTTTTTTTTGTTGTTTTTGCTGTGTTTTTGTTTCAATCTTCCGGGGAAAAATAGAGACCATTTCTATACATACAAGGCTATTAAAGTGGAAAAAACTAAATAACAAGCCAAGTATACAGTTCCCAATACAATGTCCCCACCAACCCCAGGAAAAAGGCAGTTTTGGGTCATAGTATATTAATGCACCACCCCCCCCCAAAAAAAAACTACAAAAAAAGGCATCCATAAAGTTTGAAATATAAATCTTTCTTTTTCAAGAAGGTAATCCTTCGAGATTTTAAACGGAAATTGATTCTACTGCATTTCCTTTTATTGATAGGCAGTTCTTTTCCATTTCATACCATCTGCAAAAGCTGGTCCACAGAGTTGGCTAGTTAGTTGAAAAATTGAAGTGATCAGGTAGGTAAATGGATAGTTTTTATCCACAAATTAAGATATTTGTTTCACCTTGAAGTCGCCGCACTGATATTGTCTGCTTACGTATGTAGTAACCAAACGATCAGCTTAGCTCCACCAAGTGCCTTATGTTATACAAATTCATTAAACTAATTGCAGAATAACGCAAGTAAAACCGAACAAACTTGAATCTGTCAAACTGGTGATGCTCGTCTCTTCCGAGGTGTGGCTTACGTTTTCCTCGGCAGCGGGCACCAACTTGGGAAATTATCAACCTTCACTGTCGTTTCTTTATGGGTTTTTTCTCTCTGCTGCGACTCAAGCATTATTCCAACCAAATTTCTGTAAAGATTTATTTTAGCAGCTCAAAAAGATTGCCCACTTCAATGGCAAACACAGTCAATAACACTAACCAATAAAAAGACTACAGCACTGTCGTCTAAATCCCATAACAATACCAATTTTCCTCTACTTACTGATAAAAACAGAGCAACCAAACCAATTGAAAGAAAAGAAAATGGAATCAACATAGGACAAAGTTCTATACTCAAAATACCCAGCGAACCACAATTATCAAAATTCAATCTCCTCGGGTTTCGGGTACCCATCATACTCCAATTTCACCCCTAAACCCGCCCTTATGACCCGAAACTTTAACCTCAAACTATCCATTATCTCCCCAACACTCTCATCTTCCGGCTCCGAAACCGGATATTTCTCAATCAACCCCTCCATCTCCCTAACGGACTTCTGGATCCGGGCCGAGAATCGTGATGGGTCGACACGGATGGCGGCGCTCCAGACGTCGACGCAGCCGCGGTAGAACCCAAGTTCCTCGCCGACTTCGAACCCGGTCTTGAGACCGACCTGACGAGCCTCCTCTTTGCCGGTGGCTAGGCCGTGCTGGTAGCCTTCTTTGTAGCCTTCATCGAAGTGGGTCTCCTCTAAATTCAACGAGGATTCGAAGATATCTTCTACGGACTCCATAATTTGTTGATTAATCCGTTGCTTTTGCTGGTTTTGAATTTGCTTCGTTATTCTACAGAAAATAAAATAAGCCGAAAAGGAGAGAATGGCATTAGTCACCTACCCGTTACTCTAGCGCTGTATTTTGGGACTCCCAGCTTCCCTGCAAATAATGTAATATGAATGGCTCCAATCCAACGGATTGTGATTTCTGCCAGGACTTCTTATTTTTTTATGGGCTTTGATCAGTGAGTTACTATGACGAGCCCTTGTGCAAATTACAATGGGCTTACAATTAGTCTTCCTTGCCGATAAATTTGAAAAAAGAAAAAAAAACCGTCTGCTCATAACAACTAATTAGCAAAAAATGAAGAATTCAAATTTTATCTCTTCCATCACCCCCTTCTTATGTATTTATGGATAATATCTCCCTTTCTTCCAGAAAACGAAAAAATACACTTTATTGGTTCATTTTATCGCGGGGGCAGTGAAGGAGTGAGATAAGTTGTGTTTCCAGAGTCTCAGTGGAGCTAATTAATATACAGAGAAAAAAAATTGTTTGAATGCACTTTTTTTCTTTTTCACCTTTGTTAAATAAGAACCATTTTTCTTATTTTGCTAACATAATTTTCAGTGACAGGCAGCCTTTCTTGCGGAGTTGCAATTATCTCAAAATTTTGGAGTGATTTGATTAAAAGTTAAGAAAATCTTCAAATTTTGTGTTATTATCAGTCATGCAAAATCATTATTACAGGAATATGCAGGGTGACGGTCATATATAAAAGAGATTCAATGAATTGCTACTGAGCCGTGGCGTGCCTTCCCAGAGTGCTCAAAAGGCTGAATCAGGCAAATACTGCGTACAACCAAGTTTTGTTGACAAATCAACTAGAGAACTTCAAGGTGATGCCATCACATTATTAGACAATGGCGGCCAGTAATCAAATTCAAATATCCATTCTCCCGTAAAAATAAGGATCTGGTCAATAGAAGCAAGCATCTGTGAACAAGAAGAAACTCCAAGACATTCGAAGTACAATGAGACACCGTAATACCAGAGCAATGCCATGCAATGATAGGAGGCCCCAAAGTTCAGTGCGCTGCTTCAACCAATTTCTGTGAACAGATCATTAAGTGTTACAAAACGGCTAAAATGCTACAACTACCAATCTACCACATCACTGACACGATCCGAACATTGGTGAGTGGTTAGCTAGGCTGCAAGCCAATGACGTGAGAAAATTAGGAATGCCATATTCTCATAACATGCGCTCTGTTGTGACTTACTTTTTCCAGCCAAGTATCAGAGCTCCACGCCTCACAAAGCAAAATTGTCCAACCAAACATGTACCAATTTGAAAGCATGGGCATCGACTTTGAGCATAATGCAGAACCACAGCCTATAACCACTTAACAGTGCTTAATATCCTTTGCTTGCATGGGCATATATAATTTATTTATTTATTTTGGTCTTAGAGAGGGTCATAACCCATATGTGTGGGGGAGCGAGATGGAGGAGGTGGGATTCAAACCCCCGCCTCCCCCCTCAGTACAAAGTTGGTCCTAGAGTTTGATATTTGCTCCTACAGTGTGAAGTCTAGTGATATGACAAACTCGGGGCATCTCGGCCAAACCAAGTGCAACATCGAGCCAGAAGTCCAGAACTCAATGCAATTGTCAATCTTCATTCACTTCAATTCTTTAAAAAGGAGCAGACACACTTCATGCCGACAACAAAATTGGTAGTAAGAAATTTCAAAAGATAAATGAACGATGACACACGGCGATCCTTGGATAAACGGGAAGGAAATACCTCTTCATTCTTGCCTTTGCCTCTGGTGAAAAACTTGTATGCCCCGAAAAATAGTAAACCCCAACCGGATAGAGATGCAATGACAAACTGCAAAACCAGTAAACAGCCAAACAACACATAAGCATACATTACACAATTCCAAGAAACCAACGGCAGCGTTAGATTATGGGGAACCGTACGTTTAAAAAAAAAAAAAACGAATATAACGGCACCAATCTTTCGGTGAACTTCTTCCGAAAACAGGCAAGTTCGAAAAGGATAATCAGAAGAAAAGAAAAGAAAAAAAAACAGAAGAAAAAGAGTAAAGACTCGCATGCTCTTCCTTCCACTTAGAAGGACTCATAGGATCTTGCCAGCAGTTGACCTTCGGAGGCCCATGGTGATCTGCGATCATCAAACCGATCAAAGATTAGAACCGCAACATTTCCCGGACTGCAACTTTTCCACTCTTATGACAATCCGACGTTTCGATTTTTCAGATTCGGATGCAATCTTCTCTTTCAATTTTCTTTTTCTTTTTCTCGGAAACCAAACAGACGCATCTGTAAAGGAAAGGCTCGTGTGAAACTAATGCGAACGCATTATAGATCGAGAAAGATTACCTGCAGCGCCGGCGAGGCCACGCCGGTGGACGAGAGAGGCGGCTTGCGCCGGTGTTTTGGGAGAGGAGATTCGATTAAGAGTTGCGGTTCGACGAACTGCAGCCGCCGCTAAAGTAGCCATGGATCCGAGCGATCTCGAGAACGGCTCAGACGGTCGAAAACAGCGAGTAAATGAAATTTGATAGATGGAACTACGGAAGCCAAAGCAAGTATTTGGGAAATTGCATTTCCCTTTTTTTTTTTTTTATCGAAAATATTTAACAATAAGGAAAAAGAGACTGGAATATTAAAATATGAAAACGACACAGTATCGATTCCTTGCCAATGACAACTCGTGTCGCTTTACTGTCAATTTTTATTTTTTTAATAAAATTATTTTACAAATATATATCAATTATTATATTTATAAATTAAAGTTAAAATTATTTATTAATATTTTTATTTAATTTTTTTTAAAATATATCTTTTAATTTAATATTAATAAAATTAAAATTTAATACGATGTATTTGATATAATTTTTTTATTTATTAAATAATATTATTAAAAAAATTAAATTTAAATTATTACAAATATATTAAACTATTATCTCAAATAATTTATTTTTATTCTACAATATACTATTTTTAATATTTTTATATTTAATTATTTATCAACAATTAAAGTTTTTTTTAACTCACGGTGAATCTTCTTCTCCTCTTCCTTTCGTTCGTCGTGGTCTAAAAGGAGGGTCAAAACCCAAAATTAGCGAAGACTGACTTCTTTCTTAGGTCAATGGACCTAATTCTACCAAAGGTTGCGATAGTCAGTAAAAGCTCAAGTCAATTAATTACCGAAAAAAAAAAAAAAGTCAAGTAATGAATCGGTATTATTTCGTGTCAAAGCTTCGTGTGCCTCTTTTTTTTTTTTTGTGTGTGTGTGTGTAAATAGATTTATTGCGGGTTAAGTTATATTGAACTGGTCTTCAAAACTTCAAAATCTTTGAGTTGAAGCTCTAGATTGGATGAGAGAACGATGGCGATGGCAATGGAAGTGGTAGCTGGCAGGCACAGGAGTGATACAAAAATGTATGCAAACTGTGAGCATGAATGAATGTCACTTCTAGTATACCAAAAAAAAAAAAAAAGGGAAACATGTAGATCAAGTGCAGAACCTATGATGAAGAGAGAATAACGTTAGTTTTAACACTTGAATCTCCCGAAACCATTAATAACCAAAAGCACAAGAAGGACAACTGACCTGTTTATCATTGCATTTATCTACGTAAGAACATGTCCTCTTCAGCTATGTTTCTTCCTTTCATTCACCTACTAGAGTCTTTATGGATCTTCAGAAACACTCTTCCTGTACCAAACGTAACCATTACCATCAAGAGATCATATATGGATTTCAGGTCCACGTCGTCGTCGTCGTTGTTGTTGTTGTCGCAACTGCAACAGCAGCTGTTGTGTCCACAAGTTTGCCCGAATTACACAGCACTTCAGACTCCTCTCCCGTCTCTGCAACCATAACCCGAAAGCTGCTAATTTTAATATTTCCATTTAGAGATATTATAAGTTCTAGTACTAGGTTCATTTGTTTACGGTCAAAAGGCCAAATTTGCACCTCTATTCTAGAAATTGCCTGCAGAAGTTCCACGTACTCTCCTAACAGAGATTTCTCTTGATCAACGACTCCTGCTAATTGTTAGAGTAGCTTAACCATCTTCTTGGCCCGAGGAAGGTACAACTTCAAGTCCAACGTATGCTAAACAAAACATAAAGCATCAATACGAGGAATTTGCTTTGACAGTTGCTGCTCACTGGGTGCAAAAAGGCTGTTAGTGGCAAGTCAATGGACTCTGTGAGATCTGATGCATATCGAAGTGCAAGAGAAGCTGATTGTATATCCACCTACAAACATCAAATTGGTAGTCAAAATGCTTTTTTTTCTTTGGTGGCATTCTTTAGAAGCTGCTGAACATGACTGCTCCCTATTTTTCTCGTCTATTTGAACTTACCTTCGCACTATAGTAAGAGGGACTCTGCAAAGTGCAGAATGCAAACACTCCTTTGTCATCGAAACAGCGGATGAGTGTTGGCTTTCCACGTCTCACCAAAATTCTAGCAGTTTGATCTGCACGAGCTCTCAACCATTAACCTATCCCCAGTTAAAATATTATTTTATTTTAGAGAGTGGTGCAAAGCTCGAACTAGTATAAAGCTGGCACTGCGCATTGTGCAATAGGTTACTAACTCGAGATTGCACAACATTGTCCAGCTTCATCTCTAGCTTTCCCTTTTGTAGCTGCAATTTCTTTTGCAGCACAGAATGTTTGCAACCTTGTGAAACTAAGCAACGCACAAGATAGATTGTTTTGCAAGATCATCGAAGACACTAATTTGCTTGAGTAGTAATTTCTTTTTTCTCCCCGTGAATACATAGAAAGACTTGATTCGGGCAATTTTGATACCTTAAAAGCCATATATACATCATCACAGCTGGCCTCCCAAATTGCAGTCTTTCACTCAATCCATCCCGTAAGGTCCACTTTGTAATGACTGTCATAATAGGTTGCAGGATTCGGAATAACGTTTTTTTGTCCATCAACTTTTGAGCAAAATGAAAAAAATAAAGGTTCAGGCCAACAGCTCTGTTTCCTTCCTTGTCCAGTTCTAACTTACGGCAAGCACAAATGGTTGGAGTCCGAAATTCTTCTGTAGTGATAGAGATGGATAAGAATGCATGGCAACGACTTAAAGGGCAATATGGATCGTTAAGTTCAGAGGGCAACTATGCAATCAAAAGATTACAAATAACAAGGGACCCTCAATATGCATACCCATAATAGAATAAGATGTATACTCAAAGGGCCCTTTAATCCACCTGTCCTAAATAGAAAATTTAATCCTGTACCTGCAATTTTCTCTTTATGTTCTCATTTGCGGCATCATTTCTAGCATTTGCACAGCGCCGCTGCATCAGCCGATTGTGGAGCATTCTCAACTCATGAATGTTTTTTGCATTGCCTGACACAGCTGCCACCAACGAGCTAGTCGAAGAATATTTCTTACATTTAAATAAGTCCCGTCCAAAATTCAGCAATTTCTCTACACTTCTGTGCCTTGATGGACTCGGTGGCCTCAAACTCGAAAACGACATTGGCCTTTCCTTGCTTTCCTTTGATGTCGGTGTTGACCCTGATCTTCCCGGTGACAAGGCCCATTGTGATGTGGCCTTTCCATTGACGACAAGAGAATTAGTCCTCTTGATTGCGATTTTGGACGTGGATCTCTTTCTCGCCACCGAAGCATTTGACGGCACTGGAGCTCGAAAGCTAGAGTCTGATGCCCCTCCACAATGCTTTGGTGGTATGTCAGTCAAGTACTTCGAAGGAATCTCTACACCAGATTTTCTTGGTTTTGTGTTTATATCGGTAACTAAATCAAGGTCAGTGCACTTAAACTCTAGATCAAGACCGTCCTTAAAACAATCTGATGATCTCCGCGACATTCTAGCACTTTTAAGAAATCTATAAAGTTCATTTTCATCCACCGACAGCCTTCTTGGAACAAACCCAGAATTCTTAGACGATGAACTTGAGAAGGATGACGAAGAAGACGAAATTTTCCCTAAAAAATGAAGCTTCCCTGCATACCTCGTAGACCCTCCTAAAATTGACCTATAAATTTTCCTCTGTGTTTTCTTTCTCTCACATTGTCAACCCAGCTATTCTCGCTGTAACTTCTTTGCCTGCCAAGTGAAAAGAAGCCGTGTTTATTCGCCGGTTTTTGATCTTTATTGTGTCCCACAGCTTCATTGCCCCATCTCTCGTTTTGGAGATGATCAGTCACAGAGCCTATGCTTTTGTTCTTTTGTGGCCGAGAGGACGACGAAGGAGGCCAAATACCTTTAATGAGTCCACCATAATCATCAAGGCTTTGGTGCCTAGTACGCGTGGATTTCTGATGAAAAGACGAGGAGGATCGGCCGGGAGACGGCGGAGAGAGGAATCGGGAGCTTACTTCACGGGATTTGGGTTTTTTTCGTTTGAGAAATTGATCTGAGAGCTGCATCTCATAGTCACTCTTCATGGTTTCTGTTATTTTTCAACCGAGAGTTGACCCAAAAGATGGAGATATTGTTTGTTATAAAACGGACGAGAGGTAAAGCAAACGTTTGAAAGTGGCGGCAAACCCGACACTGCCCAGCATGTTACTACGCTGCTGAAGATTGGACTATCTGAGTCAAATCACAGAAGAGTCCTCTTGAATTAGGCCATGTACTTGCCTTTGGTCGAGGGGGACAAAGGGTAGAGTTGGGAATCAATTTGATCATATTAGGATGTTAAGTCCTAACGCTGGAGAAATAGAAGCAACCTCGACACAGGGCCCATCCAAAATAAAATCATATATATATTAAAAAAATTAATATTTTAAAACAGAAATCTATGTAAGTTAAGTAATCGTATAAGTAGACCGTTTAAAAACAACTGTAAAAGTGATGTTTCGTAATTTTATACTTTTTATCGATATTTATACACATTTTATTTGATATATTTACACATTTATATATAATTTTATATTGAGTGGCGTTATCAGCTGGACCCCGGCAGGATTGAACCGCTTGAGTCTAAGTATTGTTTTGAAAGGATGTTTTGCGGGCACTCAGGCTTTCTCAGGTGGTTTACGCGGGTTTATGCCACGTGGCTGGTCTCGTACGGTCATCGTTTGAGGTGGGGGTCAAGAATCAAGAAAATGGAGTGCTAAATGCGAGTTTTTGGCAACAATGACTGAGAAGCCAAGGCCACGGAGCATCCACCACACCCCAGTGGGCCACTTCCTCAGCGCCAGCTTTCGAAAATCCCCCGGTCTCCGCCTCTTCTGAGCAACGAAAGATTCTGTTTGTTTCCAGGGGGAAAAAAAATAATAAATTGGCAACTGGGTCTTCCCTTGGATTTGAGTTCTTCATTAGGATTCATCGACAAGGGCCTGCTTGGTTTTTCAAGTAGAGGAAGTGAAGCTGAGAGAGACAGAGAGGGAGGGTTATGCCAAGCTCAACACAAGTCTCCACCAAGAAGATCCTGAAGCTTCTAGAGAATTGAAGCTCGTGTCCATTTCTTAAGGCTTCCACCAAGAGTCATGGCCTCTACCGAGAAACTCCCTCCACCGACTCGTGACTGGTATAAATAGCTAGTGTCTGCCGTGTAATTGTAACGACAGAGAGAGAACAAAGTCAATCGAGCGAGGTGTGTGGAGGTGCAAGAGAGTGCCTAACAACGAGAGATATGTAATTTAAGGGACGGGTGTGCCCTAGTGTGTGCCCTAGTCTTGTGACGTGAGAGACAAATTAATACGGGCCGTGTGGTGTATTAGGGAGTAAAATATCTATACGCAACATTTGTATTAGTATTTGAGTTGGCAATCAGAAAGGTCCTATTTGAGCTCCATTTTCCACTTCAAAATATTCATCTAATTCAATAGGATATAGTTACGAAGATCAATTATGTTACGCAAATTCAAAAATATAAAAAAGATAAAATATAAATTAATGCAATGACTAATAAATTTTTTAATTTTAGTTTTTCTATTTATAAAGGCAATATTTTTGTAATCTCATATTGTTATTATTAATCTCACAAAATGAAATTTCTTATTTAGTACAATCCAAAATGAAAATTTTTGAAATAAAAATGTGGTGGCAATTTGGAGTTTCTTACTCTATTTTGATCATATTTAAATTTCTTTAACAAAATCCTCGTGATTTTAAGGAAACTAAAGAGATTTATAATAAATATGTTGTTGAATTTCATATTTAATATGATACTTGATATTTTTATGGTGTTTTTTTAATTCTATAAAAAGAAAAAAATCAATTTTAATAAAAATATATTTAAACGTAGGCAATAATATGTTTTTATCATTATTCAAACAAAGGTTTTGAATTATTATTATTTTGAATATTATTTATTAGTATGTTAGGTGGCATAGTGAAAGAAAAAATGAATCTAAAAATACCATATAAAAATACACAACACTCAAAGGGAGCAAGTCTCAAAATCCCACGTTTTGTGGGTTTTTGACTGATTAATTGAACTTGATTAAGTTTTCTTTTTGCCTAGGTGGATCCTTGTACATGTACCCTGACCGACACCAAGGTCGAACAACAACTGCCCAAAAAAGCACTCAGCGTTGTGACTTTTCAGCAATGCTTTGACAACTGTCTTTGACAGGCCTGTTGTGGGTTTGACTACTCCCCCTGAAAATTCAGTAAGTTTCACTTTGGGTCCCCGTGCATGAAGGACCCGTAAAACGACACAACATGGGCCGTTCAATCCAACGCGCCGATGGCCTTGATTTTGATAACTTCGGCATAAACAGAAAAGCGAGAAAACAAAAAATGACCCAAAAAAAAAAAAAAAAAAAACAAAAGTGCGAGAGGGACGGAAGGGAAAATGGAAGAATCGTGACGGGTAAGAACAAATAATTTCTGCGGGTCCCATCAGCAGTCCTCCGACGTCAATGCCATTGCTGACAGCTGTTTTTTGTTTTTTTGGATTTGTGAAAAAAAAAGAGCATGAAGATTATTTCGTAAATATAAAATAAATTGAGAAAAAAAAAGAAGGAAAATGCCTTTACCTAATACACAAAGCACATGACTACAGCATCATATAACACGTACGTTACAGATCAAAAAAAGTATATAATCAGTAGGTGATTGTTAAAAAAAAAAAAAATAATAATAATAATAATATTAATATTAACAACAACAACATGTTGTAATGCCCAGTCGTACAGATTCTCTCTCTCTCTCTCTCTCCGTCAACGCTTTACTGCTTTTGTCAGTTTGTTTCCACTTCTTTTGTTCATTTTCTTTTTCTTTCCTCTGTACGGCCGCTCGAGTTGTTGGGGCCGCGGCCGTCCTCCCACGTCTCTCATTTTGTGCTATTTTTCTTTGCGTTGCTTTCCAAGGACTCAACTAGATTCGGGAAAGATGATTGCCGATCTTTAGGCCGGCGTCCTTCTTTCACATTTTCTCTTTTGGGAGTCAAGCGGCGTCATAAAGAATGGATGCCCCATCTGCGAGAAATCTATATCCAAGATAGGGAGGAACTCGGAAATTCTACAGCTAATTCGTGTGTAAAGACTAAGAAGACTATTTATCCACTCTCTCTGACTCAAATTTGACTCTTGGCCTCACAATGCGCGAGTTTGTGGTATTCCTCAGTCAACCCAGTGGCAATTCTGTTCTTTTCCCTTTAAATATTTTATCTTTTTGCCATTTGGGTTGAAGTTACAGCGAGTGAAGCTCACTTCCTATCGCTTAAAGGCTTCTGCCTTTTCCCACTGGATTCTTTGTTCTGTTAGGGTTTTTGGGGTTCTGTTTCTGTTTGTTTTTTTTTTTTCGCTGTTTTGGATCAGGATTTGCGAGATTGTGCTATTCCCGAGTCAACCGAGTTGCAATTCTGTTCTTTTTCCCTTAAAGATTTAATCTTTTTGGCATTTGGGTTGAAGTTATAGCGAGGGAAGCTCACTTCCTGTTGCTTAAAGGTTTCTGCATTTCCCTCTAGATTCTTGGGTCTTTTAGGCTTTTGGGGTTTTCTTTTTTTCACTTCTTTTTGGATCGGGGTTTGAGCAGTTATGGTGAGGAAACATGGATGGCAGCTACCTGCACACACATTCCAGGTTTGGCTACGTCTTCTCTCTTTCTGTATATTAGTGCTATTCCTCTACTGACCACTATACTTGTTCAAGAATGTTTAGGATTTATTCATGTTTCTTGAGCCTTCGAATATTTACGGGATTCCTCAGTTTTGATTCTTGTGTCCAGACATCAAACAATTGGGAATATTACTTGTACGGCATTGGCCTTAACCTTAAAATGTGCAAAAGTTGCCTGGTGTCCTCCCTCTTTCGTAAAATAGAAAGGATTCCTTACAACTGTTCACTGATCCTTTCCTTCCTTTTCTGATTTTTGTCATAAGATTTTGGGATTAAATTATCGGAAGTGGAACACTAAGGGGGTTAGTTGCCAGCAATAAGTCTGCCTTATATTTCGTAATCCAAATTCCATGCATATCTGTCGGTCATTATTCGTTCTAGGCTGAAAACATTGCCCAACCTACCCCAACAATGACCAAAAAGTTTTTAGCCAATCAGCTCAATTCATAGGCATTTAGATTAAAGTTGTTACTTACTGTGTTTTATTCAAAGTGAAATATAGTTTTAAATATTTATGTTTTTCAGTTTTTTTTTTTAATTTAATTTTTTGGTGGTTAAGCTGCAAAATAATTGCTTTCATATTGGAGTAACTTGAGTATGGCTCATGTGTCATTGTCAATTGTCATTCTGCACATTCTTTTTGAGCAATCTCAAATTAGAATTCTTTTTCTGATTTGTGAATCCATGGGTGTTTCATGGTTGGATTTGCTAACTTATTTTAATGTTGTTCATTGTCTTTTCCAGGTTGTTGCAATTACTGTATTCTGCTTATTGGTGATTGCATTTTATGCTTTCTTTGCCCCTTTCCTTGGAGGCCACATCTGGGAGTATGCTCTGATTGCTACTTACTCTCCAGTGGTATGTAAGTTTATTGATTTCTGAGCTTTAAGTGCCATGGATTTTCTTTTTCCCTTTTCTGATAATGTCATTGATAATAAATAGGAAATTTGGGTAATACATGTGGTTAACAATGACAAATGAGGCACATATTACCCACTGGCAATCATTGTAGCAATGTAGTTGATGATCCATGACAAAAAAAATGAAATGCCATTTTCAAATTCTTGAAGTTTCTTCAAGTAACCACTCTACTTCTCTTTTTCTCTTTAAAAAAACTCTTGATTAAACATAAGTGTGACCCATTTACTGCTGTCATACTCATTGTGCTTATACAGGTTATCCTTGTCTTTGTTCTTTATGTGCGCTGTACTGCAATCAACCCGGCAGATCCTGGCATCGTTTCTAAATTCAATCCAGATGTACCAAGTAATCTCAATGTCAATCATGGTCTATCTCCTAAGGATCCACCTGGAAAATTTGACGAAGTTGGTAGTACAGTGCATTCTTCCATATCATCACTTGCGAGAAGTTCAGTAGCTGCAGCTAATTCTAGTCAGAAAGGTCCAGTGGGAGATATTGGGAGAGTAGATATGATGATGCAGCCACCAACCAGAAGGTCTTGTAACAATATTTTAGGCATATTCTGTGGATTGTTTGTCCATAAGGATTGTCGTAAACGGGATGGGGCAGCTGAGCAACAAGGGGCTGCTGAAGATGCCTTGTTTTGTACATTGTGTAATGCTGAGGTATGTATAACAAGTGAGGCAAAATGTATCCACATCTTTTCTTTGGGTCTCACATATTATGCATCTCGTGATATATTCCTTAATAATTTTACATTTCCATGGCCTCCATAATCACTTCCTGGTATACATAACTCAGCCAAACCATGCTTAATTCCAAACTAGTTGGATTTGGCTATACAGCTCATTTTTCTCTGTTACATTTTATTTTGAACAAGATTATCTATGAGCTGAAGCAAGAATGAGTCACTTTTTTTTTTTTTTTCAATCTGTAATGGGATATCTTTACTTGCTTAAAAATGTACTCATCTCTTATCCAATATTTACTCTTTTTCATACATTCATCTTAAAATTCTTATTTCAGCTAAATTTCCTACAATTTAATATCGACAACATTGTCTTAAGACATTCTACTTCTGTTGCCTCACACTCTCCATTTTGAATAATTGAATACAAGTATCATAAGTGGTCCCTTTGGAACCTCCACACCTTCAGATTAATGACACATCCCTATCAATGGTATTACTAGAATTAAAATGCATAGATTTTAGATTAGTCAGGCATATCCTGAAGCCCTTGGCTCTAGACTCCCCATCCCTATCAATGCATATATTTTATATTAGTTCATCTTATGGTTTCCCTTGGCCTTAGTTTTATTGACAAGATTTGTGCTATATACAAATAATATGCAGCATTGATTGAATGTGACTAATCAGTTTTATCCATTACAAATTGATAGAGGAAATCCAAGCATGCTGTTGGTGTCAATAGACTGACACCATGGATTCATTGTGTCCGACCAATTATATTTATAACTGATTGATAAAGGAAAGAATTGCACTGGGGCGCCCTTTTTCATAGATGAAAGAACTCCAGGCATAAATTGATTTTGATAGGAATTCTTCCCCGTCTCTTCATCTGATTCTCACGGTTGTAAATTTTTCTCAATATATTTTCGTCATGGTACCCAAATGTAGAGTGGGAGTCCTTTTGTTCTGCAATACCTACCATAAAGAGTGTTTTGGAAGGCTTCGAGCCTCCTAGAGGCCATGGTTCTCTGTATCTTGTCCTCTGGTGGTTCTACAATTTTACATCTCAGTACTAGTAAAATGCCTGTTGACAATGCATCTTTGTTGTGTGCTATTGTGGTCCCTTTGCCAAAGCATCTGTAACACCATAAATTTCTTCCTTGTGCATTTAATTTTATGTTAGTGCTCAGAGCAAATTTTGTTAAGAAGAAAAATAGAAGGAAAAAGGTTTGATAGATTTCTGCAGCTACTTGTCAATCGGATGCCAACAAGGACCTTAGAGATTACCACTGGCTTCTTTTATTATTCCTGAAGGTTTTACAATTGTGCAGGTAGGCAAGTTCAGCAAGCACTGCAGAAGTTGTGACAAATGTGTAGATGGTTTTGATCACCATTGTCGTGTACATCATCTCTTTATCTCTTACATTTTTGCTTTAGTTTGGAAGATGTTACTTCAGTTGCTCATTTTGACACGAAGCTTAACTACCTTTGACCTTATTTGAGTTTAGACACTGTAACTTGCTTGGACCTAATGTCAATTTCGGTTTGGTTGCAGTGGCTTAACAATTGTGTGGGTTACAAAAATTATGTAACTTTTATTTCGCTCATGGCAATTAGTCTTGTTTGGGTAAGTGTTTCAGTTAAAATTATATCTTCTTTTTTTCCTTCCACAGCCCTTAGCAATGATTTTATATGTGTTTTTATCTGGTGGTTCAGCTAGTACTCGAAGCTGGAGTTGGTATTGCTGTCATAGTTCGGTGCTTTGTCAACAAGAAAAGCATGGATACTGAAATTGTTGACACTCTTGGAAATGGCTTTTCTCGAGCTTCCTTTGCATCAATTGCGGTATGTGTGCAGAATATGCCTGTAGACTAAAGCTCATAAAATCGTATTCTAATTGAAAGTTTATCAGCATCTCCACTGCTCAACTTGGATTTTTCTTTCTTCAGATTGTATGTACGGCAGTTTCAATCCTAGCCTGTGTACCTTTGGGTGAACTCTTCTTTTTCCACATGATATTGATCAGAAAGGTTTGTGGCCCATAGACTTCACATATCATTTCATCCTTTAGTGTTCTTGTTGGCTGTTAATAAGATGTGGGATGAGTTGTTAAAACTTGAAATGTTAGATCTATTTTCTATTTTAGAATGAAGACTAAATTTTCTGCAATTTTTTGGCAATTGAGAATTGAACAAGGGGTCACAGTATCTGGAAAGTGATTAATGAATGTTGCAGCATTTGGAAGGAAAAGAGAGCAAAGATTCCTTTGAAAGTGCACTATATTTATTTGGTTGTACAGTATATCTAGTTAGACATGACCTAGAATTTTCAAAGGTCAATTTCCTATGCAAAATTTTATTGAAATAAAGTTATCTTGTGATGCAGCTGGAGCATTAAAAGGAGTTTTGTTGGTTTTCCAATGAAATGTACAGCTCTTTTGCACTAAATTACAGCATTCCTTTATTTCTTCAGGAGGAAAACCCTCCATTTATGTGTTATCTTTATTTTTATAATTTGTTTTATAAACTACCTGTTTGTCTAAATGAAAAGCTGGGGAAATTGTATTTCTTTTTCAAACTTATTTTAATCTTCCTTTTGTCTAAGTGAAAAGTGAGGACATGAAAGAATTGAGGCAATTTCAATTGTTTAAAAGTTCTTACTGTTGCTTTTTATGTGGAATTAGGGTCTTACTACATTTGAGTACATTGTGGCAATGAGAGCAATGAGTGAGGCACCTGCTGGAGCACCTGTTGACGAGGAACTGCCAAATAATATTGTATTCTCTCCAACAGGATCTACAACATCCAGCTTCAGCCGCGGAAGTTCTCTCGGCCTGCAGTATAAAGGGGCATGGTGTACGCCTCCTAGAGTGTTTGTGGATTATCAGGTTATTGTTTCGCGATTATTTCATCATTCTATTCTGATAACTTATTCACACAGCCTGATGAACTGTACAAAAAGGAAAATATTGCTGATGCAGCTTCTGATGTAGTCATGTAGCCTTGACCGACAGAATTACTGGCTAAACTATGTTTAACGTCCCTTGTGCATTGAAGAGTATTAAACCATGCCAAATATCTTGTTAAAAGAATACAAACATTGAGAAGAAAATAACCTAAAGTATTATTTGTGCTCCTCCTTGCTGTTACATGATTGACCATAGTATTCATCATATTGTAATAGTAAGCTGCTTCTGGAAATAAAGCTAATTTCTCTACAGATCAAATAGCCCAATTATATTATTTTCAACTAAAATATTTAGTAGAGAAACTTGTTAGGCTATGAATTATGATTAGCGGTGCAAACTTCAGTCAAATAATTTTCTCCTTGTCCTTAAATGTCATTCATGCTTGTTAGGAGCTTTTTTTTATCACTTCTCCCCTCGCATTTGCCTTCTGATTAATTCCCTATGACACTCTCTTTCTATATGCATTTATGTTTTCTGCTCTTTCACCAGAATTATCTAATTACTCGCATGATCTTAAGAGCAGAACATGCAGATGCTTTGGAACTTATCACAGTGAGCTTGAATGGACCTATCTTCATTCTACTTGAGCTTGAAAGTTGACCTGAATTCTGCTTCCTAATGGTTAAGTGAGTAGAAATAAAATTGTTAGGTGAACTCAAAGGATCTGAAGATTGCTAAATCCTAATAATTCTCATGTTTTACTCCTTAAGGTATCCATGTAAATAAATCTTGCTTTCTTCTAATTCCGTTGAATAATACATGGTTGTTTTTGCCTCCAAATGATATAAGATGTAAGTGCAGATTCTTTACCCTTTAATGGATGTTTAGATTATATGTTTGCTCAGCCAAGTATTTATATGAGAGATTCATTAATGAGGTTCACAAAGTTAATTGATTTCTGTCTTGCAATAAATTGAGCTTCTTTGTCCATCCATCAGCTGTGAAGTACTGATTATTCTCCATGTACACAGAAGATTTTTCAAGCAAGTTTTTGAATTTTGTTTACTAATGGAGCAGCAATTCCTAACGTAAAAATTGATAGAAAAACCAAAATGTAGGAGGTTGGGTGTTCAAACCTCAGTTCCCTCAAATTTCCGCAAAACGTGGGCTGTAATTCCCATGTACTAAAAAAATAATATGATATAATAAATGTTTACTCTTTGTTTAAGTTAGCTGAATTTACTGTGGTTTCATACGGAGAAGCATAGGCTTCTGATCTTCATGTGTAACTGAAACTTAGCCCCATTGTTTGCTGGCTTCAGGATGAAGTTGTAACTCACCTAGAGCCTGGAATGGTTCCATCAACTATTGATCCAGATGCAGCTGGAGCTGCTGAAAAAAGTAACAAGGTGCCCAAGAGGCCTGTTAGAATCAGTGCATGGAAACTTTCTAAATTAGACTCCAATGAGGCTATGAGAGCAGCAGCCAAGGCCAGGGCATCTTCCTCTGTTTTAAAACCAGCTCAGAAACGCCATTTACAGGATCCTGAATGTAGCTCCAGTGGTAACATGAGTGTCAGAAGTAGTGCGAGTACTGACATGGGGACAAACAAAGAGATCAAGAATGAGATGAGATTGGCTCGAGTAGGAAACTCATTTGCTCCTAGTCAAGGTAGCCGCGATGAGTATGAAACTGGGATTCAGAGTGTCAGTAGCTTCAGCAGCCCAAGCCACATCCATGAGTCAGTTGCGCTTAGCCCGCAACCCCAATCTCACGGCTTAGGTCACTTTAATGCGGCATCTGGAGTCTCTGGCCTCATTCCTGATAATCTTGCAGCTGCTAGACCGTGTTTTCCCCCTGACAGCAACCCTTTATCACATGCAGTCTCAGGATTTGATGCAAGGATCATGCAGAGGGCAAGTAGCACTGATCCATTACTTGTTTCTGCACCAGCCCCGTCTCTTTTTAGAGATGTGAAAAGAACATCCGTTGTTTGGGACCAGGAAGCTGGAAGGTATGTATCAGTTCCTGTTACAGCATCTGAAGCGCGGAACAGGTCAACTACACAAATAGGACTGCCAAAATCTAGTGCTGATATGATTTATCGTGGTCGAAAGCCAGGAATTTCCCTCCAAGAGCCCTCATCTTCAGCTGCTAACACTCAAGAACGGCAACCTGAGAAGCTTATGTACACAGGGGAGTCCATTTTCTTTGGTGGCCCACTTTTGAGTGTCTCTGGTAGGGATGGCTTGAGAAATGAATTAGGTTCTGATTCAAGAGAGGGCCAACAAAGATTGGTGCTGAATTTACCTCGGGAATCAAGGTTCAAAAGAGATTCAACTTCGAACCAGCTTCCCGTGTTTGTCCCCGGGGGTTTGGAGCACAGTCCACGTTCAGGGTTAAGGTGAGAGTTAAAAGACTTCAACTTTTAATGGAATCTTCATGCAAACTTCCATCCAGTAGAAGAGCGTGAGTTGGTGGACAATGGGCTTGAAGAAGAAACTTCCTTTGGGAACATCATCAACCAAGGAACCTGGCAAATTTTGAACTTTTGCTGAGCTGACTCAATTGTGAGGTTCATGGCAATTTCTTCTTGGAGCAACTTTGCCATTTAACTTGTGGAGAGGTGAAGGATGCCAATGAGAAGGTGATTTCAAGAACTCTCTCTGTCAAGAACTCTCTCTGTTGCTCTCTCTCTCTCTCTCTCTCTCTCTCTCTCTCTCTCTCAATTGTGGCTGAATTACCCTCTGCGCTGTGGGAATGCATGCAAGTATCTTCACCCTTACATGCTAGAAGGCATTCAAAGTAAAAAGACCTTTGCTATTTGCTATATTAGACATCGCCCTTGCCGGTGATAAAACTTGACACGGTGAATTGAAATTGGATACAACTGGTCCATGTACTCCACGAAATAGATTTTCTTATTAGCTAATGTTACTCCACCCTATTCGATTATGGAGTTTTAAAATGTTCATATTGCACGTTAACAAGTCTCAAAGGGGGGCCTTCATTAGTCTATCCATAAAAACTGGTCACGATAGCAAGGACGGGTGCAGAGGTGGGGAAGAGTGGGACAGGTATTTACCGAAAAATTCAATTGAATTAAACCGTGGCTATATTGTTTCAATACTTCCTTTTAATCAAGCCATTAAATCAATGATTCAAAATTCAAATTATCTCTTGGTCGCGTCACCTAACCAAGTGGCCTCTTGGTATAGATACACGCGCACACACAGAATCCCAAAAGCAAACATTCTACGAATGCTCAGGTATAAGTCGTCGATTTCTTGCACGGATATTTTCTTTTATAAAAACGTGTGTGTGTGTATATATATATATCATGCACACATATCAGACACAACATTTAAAATAAAATAAAAAATAAAAAATCGGAGATATCGGTTAAGCATTTATGATTAGTATGCTAGGCTTCCGCACATAAAAGTAATTTTAAAAACTTTATGTTAAAAAATGTTTAAATTATCAAATATATATGTATCGTCGATGTCTTGCCGTGCAAGCTGTATTTAGAGTACTCTTTTTTTTTTATCTCAGCTTGACGTGTGACCGGGTGATCCTGGATCCGGGTGCCGTGTGCGTGGGTAGGGTAACCTCGGTAGCCCGTTGTTTTTGGTTATCACTTATTAGAAGCTCCGGCAGCATATACATTTGAATAGAGATTCTAAGTCAACCAAGTCGCCTGAGATCGAAACAAGAAAGAAAAAGAAGATAAATGAAAGAATGGAGAGTGAAATAAACCCGATGAAACCCAAGAATCCGGCACAACCGAACTCCTTCACCAAGTACGCCGAATCAGCCAAATTGCCCTCTCGCTCTGCATCGTTCAACCGCGACAAGGAGACTTACTACCACATCGAGGCCGAACCCAGTAGGCTCGGCGACCATCGCTCCCCAAAAGCATCATCTGATTTGCCTTCCCACGAACTTTCACCCAGCGGTGAGTCCCTTACGGGGTCGTACGTATGTATCTGCCTCTGGTCGGTCTCTCTTTCACAAACAAACATACATAAGAAGCATTAATGCCCTTGAAAGGGCCTTGTGTAGTCGATTGCGTTGTCCGTTTGGTTTTAATTTTAAGTTAACTTATATGCAGATTCGAATAACCATTTCGATCTGGAGGCTGCGCGAAGAGGTTTTGATATTTGCACAGATCCCCATGAAAAAGCCGAACTTGGTTCCAAGCTACAGCCTTGTATCGTCAAACGTTTGAAGGAGTTGTCTGAGATGGGGGTAAAAACTACCGTTGGCATTGAGATTGCTGACATAGTCGATTTCTTGAAGGTCTTGTACTCTTCCAATGATCTTAATTTAGCAGAATTCGGTGAAATTAGTGAAAAGAGTCGAGAGGGAGTAATAAAGTTGCAGGAAGGCCAAAAGCTTGTTCAGAATGCCCAAGATTTGTTGCGATCTGTTCTGAAAAAAGGGCCTTTCTGTACCGATTGAAGTCTAAATATTTGCAGCTGCTAGCTTAAGCATCCTGGTTTGCTTGAACATAACAATCATGCTGCCCACGAATTGGCTTATAAGTGCATAATGGGTGTGCGACTTTTCTTTTTTGTTTTGTTTAATTTCAGCTTTTTTCATTGATGTAGTATTAAATAGTGTTTCCATTCAAGTTTTTGCTTAAACCTAAATGCTACGCTTCTCAAATTATGTGAGAGTTAGGGTGGATTGAACTGAAGGATTAGAATTCAGGTTTAGAGTATTCGGTCTAAAAGTTTGACAACTATTAATAATCTATCTGTGTGTAGAGCTTATTAGGTACGTCAGTGGTGTTATTCTTATTTATTATTTTTTAAATATAATTTTTTTTATAATTTTATATTTTAAATAATTGTAACAAATATTAGCTCTACACACAGATAGATAGATTATTATTTATAATTTATTTATAATTTTATTATTTTTAAAATAATGAGTAAATTATATTTTAAAAAATCAAAATAAAAAATTTTAATCGGGTTAAAATTTTTAACTTACAGTTAATCTAATAATGAAGATGAAATCAGAAGTTACCGGAGAAAATAATTAAATGAAAGTCGGTCTCGGGATTTTGGAACAATCTACAAAGTTGAGAAATTAAATAGGAAATTGCTAGTTCATCCTCGGCGGTGAAATTATATTTTGGAACCCGAATCTCTTTTCTCGCTGCAATGCAATTCTTTTATAAAGAATCTTCCAATTAACTTAATTTCCCAAAGGAAACGTTGAAGTACCAATAATACCCTAGCGAATGAGAATGAACAGTGACAAGGACCGATCGAAATGGCCCTCCGGCCGACCACACTCCAACATTGAGTAAGCCCAAGTGGCCTGAACCAGCACTAGGGAAGCTCAAAAGAAGATGTTATGACCCAAAAAAATAAATAAATAATAAAAAAAAGTAACGAGAGAGATGATGAATGTTATTATTATGTTTTTTTAACATAACAATAATTAATTAGTTGCTAGTTTGTTAATGATTACTGTAAAAAAGAGAGAACAGATGTAAAAATACTACAAAAAAGTACATAGCATCTCAAGAGTGGCAAGACCCTGCAATCTCACAACTGTGGATATTTTGGAGGAGGCGCCTCCCTCCTCGAGGGCCGGCGGCTTCTCGGACAATCCAACTAGTTAGCCGATGAATGTTAACAGCTAGCGGAAGAGGGGCATCAAAAGGGCTCAAAGGAATAGAGAGAGAGAACAAAGAAAATGAAACGAAAAAATAAAACTCAAAAAACAAGCAAACACCGATATGCCAAAACCAATGAAAATGATGATTTTTGTAAGAGAAGGAATGGAATCTCTTACGTCACAAGAAGCCCTGAAACTCGCAAATGACAATATCGTATTAATTTCCCCTTTTGCCCTTTGCACTTCGTCGTCCTTTTCGAAAGCTCGAATTCACATTGAACCGCGTGTCGATACGCGTTTGACTAGGTCAGAAGACAATTTTGGGAATATTCGATTGTCACCAAATTATCCGTGGAATTTTACCGAGAAAAATCGCTGAGTGTGAATGCGGTTGCTTAGATATGGCTGCTGCCCAGTTTATAATTGAAGACCCGCAGCGTGGGTCCTGAAAGTATTGGGATACTGATTGATTGGCGACATTTCTGTCCTTTTCTTTGTCCAAGTCGGTACTCGTTACCGTTCTATCCGTTTACCAAAATGCCAAAAGTGACAGTCATTTAATAATCGTTAAGTTAAAAAAAAAAAAAACTAAATAAATAAAAATAAAAATTAGGGAGTTGGTGAATGAAATGAATTATGAATGAATGGCGTCTTTCTAGGAAAAATCTTATGTTGCCGACTTCTGAACTCGGGTCCGCCCCACATTTCAACGGCCCTTCTTATTCTGGGCATGGGTCCCAAAATCAACGGCGCAGGAATTTTCGTACTTCCTGGGTGCCCCAACCTTACACGGCCAGCACCCACCGAGCAATTGCGTTCCAGCTGCAGAGAGACAGGATGATGGTCCCCTTTGCGCTGTGGTGCTGTAGCGGGTAATTGTCTTTTTGTGATGTTATCTTATTATAGCCACCGGATAAATAAAAGTTGCTAGGAAAATACCGGAGGTTGACGGTATCAAATTCTATGTGAATTTTAATTTCCATGTGCCGAAAAGCTCATTTTATTAATGAATTTTACGGAAAAGTTATAAAGTGTGTTTTTTCACCCATATAAAAACGGCATTTGACTAAGAAACAGTTTTCCTTGATGTTGATTTTCCTGCCTAGCTACTTTCTTTTTCTTCCCCCCCCCTTTTTTTCCTTTCTTTAATTCAAAAGGTCAAGTATGTGATCTTAAAATCTCCGGTCAATTATCATTATGAGAAGTACATAACATATAAAAATGAAAACGCGTCGACCCCAGCATGGAAACAATCTAGTACTGCCACTTCTCCGGAGGGAATCCCGGCTTTTTCGTTCTCGAAATTGACAACATTGAATAATTGATCAGAATAACCATGCATTCGTTCAGCCGATGCACATGTTCTGCTTTTTAATTGTAGTTTCCTAGAGCCACATTTTCAATAACCGGAAAATTTGGATGTAAACACAGTAATGTAATTTGACGAAAGATTTATCAAATGAAAGCAAAAAAAAAAAAAAAAACTGTTAATAAATTACACGTCCCTCGCTTGTTTCTAATTGTGTTGCTATGTAATCCAACTCATACATAAATATGACAAAATCCTCGAGATATAAAATTCTGTAAGTCAAAGTTTCCCCTCAACTGCCCATTTGATCATTTGTTATGGCAGATGTCGAGGTAAAGGCATGGTAGGTAAAACTCCAACCAGAAGTGGAAGTAGCCGCCGCCGTTGATCATTCTTACATTGTGCCTATACGATGCATGTCAGTTTTCTTGAGAAGAATGTTTTGTTTTTTTCTTTGACTGGAAAACTTTGTGGCAATCGAGTATTTCTTATCTTTTTGCCAACGATAGTGAACGAGAGGGGTTCCATCTTATCCAGAATAGCAAAAACTGTAAGCAATGAAAAAGTTCCAGTCACTGAATATAACCAGCAACTTGCTAACCTGTGACCATGACCATGATCCATGAAGTTAACCCATGAAATTATTACAAATTTGAAATCATAGAAAAAACCTGAACTGATGTTGATTCAAAGTTGAGCAAATTGATGGAAGGTGCGTGAAATCAGGATCGCGGATGATAATAAGAAAGTAAAGTGTAAATGGTCTGCAATAGAGTGAGAGAAAGTAGTGCAAAACCAGCGATCAATGATATTATTGTCCATGGATTTCTGAAATAGTCCCGCTTCAAGGTTGCCTTGTATCTGTGCCAGGGTCTGTTATAGTAAGCATTCACCTTTTCACATAATCCTTCGAAATAGAAGTCCTGCAAGGCAATTTGCTTGCAGATTTTGTTAAACAGAGCTGACACATCTTCGCCACCGCCCAAATTGTTCTGAATGATCTGCTTGCGCTCAAGCAATTCAACATCTGACGCTGTATCAATCAGACGATCCATAAGGAAGACATAAGATGTGATGTATTGTGCGCTGCCGCAGAAACATTGCTCGAAAGCCATGAGATTCCTGAAGAGTGAATCTGTTGAATCGTGGATAGACAATTGAGGGATTCTGAAAACACCCTTCTCGAATCTCAAATCCAAAAGATTTTTGGCTGTCTCACTTTTAAACTTTATGCCCGCTTTGTGCAGTGCTGTGGCGCAGTGGATGACTTCTAACGCTTCCCTCTTCCTTGCGTGCATTCTCGGGAAATGTGGTAAGTAGCAGTTGTGTATGAGATGAAGCAAATGGTGGCCGCTTTGTTTACTATGGACGCAAAATGTTTCTTCACTGATGTTCAAACCTGGTTTAAAGAAACGCAAAGCAAGCTGGGGGAGGGGAAACACAGATGCACCCAACGCGCTATGCCTAACAATAAGGTTGAACAGACTCTCCAGGACAAAGAAAGGAATCTGATTTTCTAACAGTGTCAAGTCTCGTTGAATCGTCAAGAGCATCCAAGAAGTGGCAAATATGGGATCGTTAGGGAATCTAAGACCAGAAAAACAGTACCTTAGAAAAAGCTCAATCAGGAAGCAGCCGTCAAGTAACATAATTTGGGCAAGCTTTTCTCTGGAGTAATCAAATTGCTCAGCATAGCAAGCACGGATACTCGCATCGTTATCCAGAATGGCCTTGCCACAATCATCCAAAATCTTACTTGCTGCCTGCGTTCGTTCTAGAAGGGATAACATATAATGCAATTTTTGATGCTCTATAGATGGAGAATTAACGGATTTGTAGTGAAGAGGCCCTATTGAGACGATGTGAGGTTTATAAGCATCTACATTCATGCTGCGAAGCTTACTTGGTACCCGGAAAATTGTAGAGCTGGAAGATAAAGGGGACAACTGTCCAAGCATAACTCTCATGGGTTGCAGCCAATTCTCTCCCGGAGCATGATCTGCAGCCGATCCCTCCATGAAGACAACCGCTTGAGTTCAGATCGCTCCAACGACCAAGGAAAACGAGTTCAGTATTCCAACCACCGTATACATGAAATGATGAAAACAATAGAAACAAAGTTTTCTCTTTCTTGAATTTAACTTTTCTGGGGGAGGCTTGAAACTAAGCATACAGAAAAATATTAGCTGAATTCACTTCGCCGAGGCTGGTACGAGCCAGGCTTCCGACGGCCCTTCTCCTTCTTCTAGCTTCTATTAGCTACAATGCTTTTATTGCGTATGCCAAGTCTTCTCAAGTCTCAACAAGAGAAATATAAAATAAAGGGAAAAAAAAAAACCCCTTATGTGAATACTCATTACTTGACCTGGTCTTGTAACGGTGTAATGTTTTTACGTTGACTAAATGGCTCTGAAAAGTCAAATTCAATACATAGCACAATTTTATCCGACTTTGTTAGAAGGAGAAGCCTCTCTGTTTCTCTCAGCGCTCATTCCAGCAGCACAGCAAGATCGTTCATTCACAATGGTGCGACACGATCCAAATATGCTTAACACAAGGGTACCGAACAATTCTCCCCTTAAATCAAGTGGCTTCCACAATCCCTTCGCGAAATACGCTCAGCCAACCATCACCAATACTGCCTATGTGCCCACTGGCCAAGGTAATGGAGGCTCATCTTCCGCTTCTTCACCCAGAAACTTTCACAATCCAAGTCTCCATGCTTTCCCCAATTCGTTCAAGCATCACGCTCCTCGAGAGAACAACTCTCATTCCACGCTGCATCCGTCTCAATCATACCCAGTGTTCCCACCTTCGTTGATTGATCATTCTGATAGAATTGCGCCACCAATTGATGGGAGGAAATCAACTCCACCTAATATGCAGGAGCTCTCCCATTCTTCTTCGGATCGGGATTTCTCAGTTGATTATTCTTATCCGGTCAACTCTTCTTCTTCCTCTTCTTCGCCGTCGTCCAGACCATCGGACAGTCAACCACCAAAAAAATCTTATCTTGATGCAGCTCTCGTTTCTTCTAACAACCAAGAACCGAATAGAAAACCGTCCTTGCTAAATGGGTTCTCTAGAAATAGCTCGCCAAACTTGGCCTCCGCCTCACCAACCGGGTCTTCGACTTTACAAAGTCAACCGTCTAAAGACCAGACTTCCGACAGTTCAACGGCTCCCGTCGGATCACTACTGAAGCCGCCGGCGAGATCGATTACTTTTGGGACATTCGACCATTCATTGTTGCTTCCATGGGCTTCTGTCTCTTTCCAACACTCGGATAGCTTTGCCCGCTTATCAAGAACAGGCACAAGTAACAAACATATCTCAGTACCAACGTCGTGTACAACTACCACTATTCTATTATCTGCCTCTTCTGAACCGCTTGGCAAAGAAACAGTCGCTCCATCATCCAAAGATGCTCTAAAGGTCACGGAAGGTCTTGATCCCATGTCGGGTAAGCTTAATGATGTTTTTGATTCCATTCAACCACCTATAGAATGAAACTATTTGAACATAGCAGTTTCCTTTTAAGTCATCTTTTTTTTTTTTTCCTCTTTTTTGTGCCAATTATGGTGTAATATTCTGATTCAAAGTATAATGTTTTGTTGGGGTATGAAAAAAGAAGATATAATCTTATCTTATGTCTATAAAAGATAAACTTTTGCATACATATATGTCTCTGCAATCGGTCATTTTCGTTTTGAAAGACCCTAAATTGATTTAAGAAGATCATGTC
This sequence comes from Bruguiera parviflora, assembly GCA_019804595.1. Classification (NCBI taxonomy): domain Eukaryota; kingdom Viridiplantae; phylum Streptophyta; class Magnoliopsida; order Malpighiales; family Rhizophoraceae; genus Bruguiera; species Bruguiera parviflora. Next base: position 9,083,777 of record CM034052.1, read on the forward strand.
TTCCAGATCCTCAACGTCGAAGTTAGACATCTCTCACAACACTGTTTTATCTCTTCATGTTGGAGATTATTAGACTTTGACAGGCCTTTTATTTTATTTTATTTTATTTTCAATTTTTGGTTCGAGCATTCAACTTTTTTCATTTTCCTATAGATATCCACTAGAATTATATCATAGATGCAATAAGGATACCTCCCCTTCGCTATGCCTTCTTGAGTCATGCTGCGTACTTGTATGGTAGAACAACACCATGGGACTTTATCAGTCAAATTAGCTAAGAGTGATCCAACATTTTAGTCTTGCTAAACTGATAACACTTCAAATTCTAACTTTTCGCAAAAACAGGGACATTGTGGATTTTGAGTACCGTCTGTCCAAAATAAGTTGTTTACTTGCCAATTAGATAGATGGGATTTTGAGTACGGTCAGTCCATAGTCCATGTGCAGAGGTAAGTAGAGTTCTCTGGCATCTAGAATTGAAACTCAACAGACCGCAATTTACACGTAGAAACTGTGGTAACTGTTTGATACGCTGACAATTAATTGAAATCCAGAGTGATCGCCACGGTACATGTTATTAGTCTTGTTTGCTGATATGCTGGCAATGAATTTGAACAAATTGTTAGCTGATATAGACCACGGAGGAATGAAGTACCTCTTTTATGTATTGGCGTTGATATATTCTCATGTTGTTCTTATTCTTGGATTGCAATGGCAGGCCATGTGCTGGGAAAATGCCAATCCTGCAATAGTCCTCTGAAACACTGCTGTCAGCAGACCATAATTGACAATCTCTCTAGATATCGTTCTCCATGAAAAGGATTGGTGATGTGCCAATGACTAAAATGATGCTTCACTAGCATTAATTTGAAGACTACGTTAACACGATAATTCAGGGGCTTTCGCTGCTATAGATGTGGTTCAAATTTTTGGCTGCCTTTGAGTCTTCGTGACGAGTGAAGAATAAAGAAGAAAAGCTGCCTTTGGAGGGACTACTGCCTCGCTCATGGCTGGGAGCCCATTTCTAGTATTGTTAAAGCTAATCATTATTTTTTATGATACGTTGTTAATTTTTTCTTTTCTAGATTAACCTGTGATTTCAATCTATTATTCCCATTCTTCTTTGATGGAAAATTTCCTGATATCATTGCTGATATGACTTGTTATTGATCTAACAGCGTAAGGGGTTTTAATTGACAATTACAAATGCACGAGAAAACTGGGGCTGGAGAGGGGTCTAACCCATGACTTATGTTTAAGCGTTTGATTGAACCAATTACAGGAGAAGCCTTCATTTTATCTGAACATCTGATAGAGCTCTAGTTGGTAGATATAAAGAAACTTAAAAGATGTTTGGAAAAGCCATCAGCTATATGATAATCTAATAAAAGAGTTAACTAAATACTTAAGTTTAAAGTTATATCTTTATTCTCTACAGATTACCTTGAAATCGGTATGTTCTATAGCACTTCCGGAATTAGAAACTCGGACTTGCCCTCAACAGCCTACTTTCCTTCCTTTAGAGAAGAAGCCTGTACTGCCTGCGTGACGCGCATTTTCCTGCTACACCCGGCTGCTGCTTAAGTCTTGAACAGCTCTGTTACACGAACCGCACCTACCTACGTTCTTCAAATTGTAATCCAAAAAGTAAAAGGTGGAAACCAATAGAGGACGGCGAGTCTTACGGCAATCGAGATCAACTGTTTTTTTGAGTGTGGATAATTCATTGGTTGTGGTTAGCACCATAGCTAAATTCCATGTAACCGTTCTTCTTTCAATTCAACTGTTCATTAACTCTCAATTCGGATCAGTACACTGTACACCATCTGCTACCGACCCGACCCAGACCAACAATGATACTCATTATTAGGGACTCGAACCAAAATCGCCGTAAGAGACGCTTCCCGGCCGATGAAAATTAAAGTTGGAGGCTCATAGTCATAGGTTTGTGGTGGGTTTCATGTGGTTGCCTTAAAATCAATGCCCGAGGCCATTTATTTTTAGCACTTATCCGAATTGGACTTAGAAAGAACAGTTGGTTCCGTATCCCTGAATTTTACTAGGCCTGACATGGGGTGACTGTGGTGGTGTGGTGTGATGCGATGATTATTAACCAGGCCCAATCTACAAACTATAATTCCATTTAATGGAAAGGAGCCAGCTCAAAGAACACCCTTTAACGTCGGATCCAATCTATTGAAAAAAAACAACTCACTGCATTTAATTTGTGCCTACTGACAACTGCTTTTAACGGATATATTTTCAACTTCCATAGAGCGGTTAGTCCTTCATAATTATGGATAACTTGACTCCACCCATGAATGCCTCGTTCCAACGCAACTATCCCGTATAATAAATGAACCCCTTCTCCGATCAGTTGAGATATATTTATTATATTTTATTTTCGGGTCTCAAGATAAATCTGTCTCAAGGCATTTCTCTCCTGCAAGGGTCTGCACGCGGTGATACTAGAAATAGCAATTGGGTGCTCGCAGTGCATCCAGACCCTGCATGTACAGAATTTCGAGGACTATAATTAGTAGAGCGCAGCAACATTTGCGTCGCTCTGATGTCATGCCGATATTAGTAATATTAACAAATTATTATTATTATTATTATTATTATTATTTAATTCTAATTTTCTATAAAAAAATTATATATATATAACAAAATTGATAAAAAGTACAACAAATTATCAGTTATATTTTTTAACAATTTGTTACTCACTTTATCAGCATTTTCGTTTATTCAATCAGTTTTGTTTTACACATGGTTTTTTTTTTTTTCCTGAAGACCTAAAAAAAAAAGAAAACGAAAACCTCTGGACCCCACATTATTACCTCCCTCCGTCCATTCTCCACCCCTTTGTCGTCCATCAAGCTTTATTGTAATTAATATTTATTATACACGCACATGGACTAGTATATGATAAAATCTCAAAAAAGTATTTTCCTAAAGGGATATAACTGATTTAATCTAAAAACAATTAGTGTTAAAGAATAAAAAAAATTTACATTGTTTAAATATAAACATCTGAGATGATTATAATAATTATAAATTTTTTTACATATAAACTTAAATTTTTAGTTTAATACGAGATTATAAGGAATTACTTGATATTAAAAATTTTGTAATCTTTTGATAAAAAAAGAATAATTAATATCAATTATAAATATATATTTAATAACATAATATAATATTTAATATCAAATAATAAATGACGAGATAGCAGGCCACATAATTACACCCGAATGACGAGATTGTAATAACTATTTGCGTTTCATTCAACTACTCTACTTGAATTGATTCTACCATGAGCAAAATTGTTCTGGGGTTTGTTTTGAATGTTTAATGCACACAAGAGCTATTTTACATGCATGCAAGACTGGACGACCATAATCCTCAGAATTCAGAAAGAGAAATTAATAGGAGGAAAGGAATTTCCAACGAAGGAAATGAAACTAAATAATCGAAATAAGCCCGATTTCAAGTACCATATCAGGGATGGGACATTGAAAAAGTGACCAGACAGGAAGACAACAACGGCACAAAATCAAACTAACTACGTTCGATAATTTCTTAGCGGGACTAAATGATATCACCTCACCTCTCGATTATTATTTTATTTGCTCAAAAAAAAAAAAAAAAGAAGAAGATGGAAATACCTAACGGACATGCGTTAACCTACGTGCTGTTAGCAAACAAAGAGACGCAGAAACCTACGAACTATTGGGTTACTTATGATTGATTAATCGGGGCCACCATTTGTTCCGGCGATGAGCCAGCATGTCTTCGTTTGCCCGGAGAAAACGGCCTCAAATGAACTTCTGTTGTTCCTGTGCGGAGTAAACGCCATCCAATCCAAATGGAAAGTTCGGAACATAACATATGCGGTGTGCTAATGACATGGTACTGACGTCGCTCTATTCAAACCACGAGAGCTCTTACGAACGATTATTGCAAGCTCAATCTTATTCTTAGCAAAATCAGGTACGAGGATTTTACACAAGTAAATTCAAAAGTCAAAAAAAAAAAAAAAGACATCTCAATTTGTTCAAAAACAATTCCCAATTTTTAGTCTTTTTCAAGTACAAAAACGATCCCAAGTTGCATTTACAGTTCACAATAAATCAGTTTTAATCTTTGAGGGTGAAAAAACATGTCATCGTACCATAGAAGCAATTAAATTGTTTTTCCTCTTTTAGATATATATTTTTTAAATTCTAAAGAGATAGTTATATAATATATATATATATATATGTATGAAAAAAGAGATAAAATTCAAATATTTATCTTTTCTCTTGACAGAATGCCTATAGATTAACTATTCTAAACAGATAGTTTTTCAGTTTTTGGTTAAAAAAAAAGAGAGAGAGACTCAATGCCAAAATAAAATAAACATCATGCAGTCATTGCTCGAGGTCTGTTTCTCCCCCCGCCTTTTGTTTTTTTGTACACAACAGAAGAAAATAGCATGACCAGGGGCCCAATGGGCGGCTCCAGTCCCACGGTCATAAAAATCAAATAGGCCCCGATAGTAGCGGGCCCTTCTTGTTTCCATCGCAGGCCAGTTCGGGGCCTTGCTGGGCGGACAATAATTAGTTTTCTGTTTTTTTTTTTTTTTTTTTTTTGGCAATGATATCTCTGTTGTTTTTTTTTTTCTTTTATATTTTTATTTTTGCAGTTTTGGCGTCCCCAACGTTGCAGTAAATTGTGGGGTTTTGGACTTCGGCTAAAACCTCTAGTTATTGTTAATGACTATGGCGAGGTGTCTCTAATTCCATAGCCATGTCGATGCCCATCACCGCTCGATCTTTGCCCACTTTTAAAATCCCTTCATTTCCTCGCCTCACCCTTCAAGCCCGAAACCAAACCATCCCATTTCATTCTTCACAGATCAAAACCCAAGTGTTCAATCCTAAACCAACATACAAAAGACTGCTACTTTTGCGTACTAGAAACTTGGGCTTTTGCGTGAATGCAGAGAGTGGAAGAGGGGAGAGTGAGGACGGTGTTGATGATGCTGAAATGGTGGCTCGAGGAGAGAGTACCATGCCTGAGAGGTTTAGGTACCTGAGCAAGGAAGCCCCTGACCCTCCCATTCTGTGGCCCTGGTTTGTTGGTAAGGCTTTGTTATCTGGATCAGATCAATATTAGCTAATTTGACTGGTTTAGTTTACGAAGGGTTGGTGTTCTCTGTTATTGTGGTTAATGAGAATTGCAATGAGAGTCGAAGAGCATAATTTGGAAATGGAAGTTAATAGTTTTTTGTCTTTTTATATTCTGCAGTTGTTTCTGTTTAAACGTCTTCTTTGGGATTTATCTGGTTCTAATTAATAGCATTGGTGGTGATGAATATTGTCTCGGGGCGCCGCCATTCAATAGCCAAGCGTGCTAGTTATGTTCTATGAACTAGGTTCTTTCAGTCAGTTGATTACCATGTTCCTCATATCTTATCACTGTAATCAGCAAAACTGCAATCTTCATTGATCAATTACTTTCTGTATAGCCTATTTGTTTATTGTGTAAAGATTTTCCCATAATCCCCAAAGTGCAAACCTTGATGGATGAATTGGGTTTTTGTATAAGGCACAATTGTGAGAAAATTGGCATTGCAAACTTATGATCATTCTTATCAATGCCATTATGAAACATTATTATCTATGCAAATTTTCTATTTTTTCCCAAGAAAATATTCTCAATGTTATGTTAGTCTGTTCCTAGGATGACATTATTAAGTTTGGCATCATTTGTGTGCTGAATATGGGTGGATCTATTGCAGCACACGGGACATAATGATACATAATACTCAATTAACATGTTTGATCAAAAGGAAATAAAAAGATGTTGTTTAGAAACTGTGCCAAGTTTCTGTACTGAGAGAAGGTGGAAATTTATCTGAAAAATGAACTGCAGAAGGCTTTCAGTATAGGATGTGGAGGGGAGGTTACTCTTGTCACCATTGATGACAATCTTATTTCTCACTTATCCAATTCATTTGCTTGAGAGTCTTCAAATGCGAACAACTTGTCATCTGAACTAAAACATACAAATAGAATTATAAGAGTGAAGTCAAAGACTGGTATTCCTTATCTAGCACACTTTGTGAAAGCTCATACTGGTCATCCTTGGCCTATCATTCCTTATCAAATAGTTGGTTAAAATGGCTGCCTGACCTGAACCTTTCAGTTGAGAAACACAAAGAGGGAGAGAGAAGCACACATTCCATAGCCCACAAGATGATCACGGGTGTAAGAGAAACAAATTAAATGCGAAGGACTTGAGAGTTCTTTTTTGTTTTCAGTTTTTTCTATGGGATAAGTATAAGCTGTTTGAGTAGGTCACTTATTCTCATCTTGTTACTTAAAAATGTGAACCATCAATTGGTAAATTGTCATCTACCCTGTTAAGCCCTGGTTGATGGTTCTATATCACATAGTCAAATTTCGTGCTTGAGCTTTGTGATATATGCTTGATTGTGATTTTCTTTTTTATGTTTAAGTTGCAAAACATTTTTTATCTGTTTCTCAGGAAAGGAGATATAAATGAAAAATGCCATCTATTAATTCTTTTTGTGTCAAAATAATTATGCAGCATTGGGTTTCCTAATCTATGCATGGAGGGCAGTCTTATTCGAGTTGGGTAACTGGAAGAAGGCTGCACTGGCTATTGTTGGCTTCGTGGGATACCTTGTGAAAATTTTGTTGGCCTTTATCTTCCATTTTGTCGGAGATCCAATCACTTCTATGATTAGATGTGTAGAGACTGTGATCTATACAGTCAGAGCTTTCTACTCTTCAGTTGTCACAAATGCTCCTGTTCCAGAGCTCACCATGATTATCATTCTAGCATCATCTGTTATTGCCATTGCTGAAGCTGCAGTTCCAAACTCTGCAATCTGCCAACAGTATCTTCTCACATTTTCTGGACTAATCGGATATGCAGCAGTGAGAAGCTATATATCCGAACCATTTTTCTGGACACTTCTACTGGGTCTGTATGGCTTCTCACAGGTAGTTAAAAAGAGAGACAATGTCACATCTGCTCTGCCTGTCGCAGCTGTACTGGCCGCTGTTGGAGAACCGTGGGTCAGAGTTTTGGCAATTGTTCTGTTCATGGCTCTAGCTATTTTGCAGAATTCGAAGAAGCTTTCTGGTGGGAAAGATGAAATTGAAGTCGTGACAACAGGAAAGAGGCTTCCAGTGCCACTGCTGTGTGCAGCCTTAGCCATTGGTATTCATCTTGCTGCGAAGTGGGCTGGGTACCGGCACTTGACCTGGATGATAGTATGATAGCAAAAGACTTGGGTTGATGCCTCCTCCCAGACTGCCAAAAAATGAGAGTCTCGAGATTGCAATTTGCAGCTACCGGCAGCTAGAAGAATGTAAGATTCCAGTTTCCTAATCACAAATAGTTGGAAGCTTGTAGAATATACCTCTGCACATTTCTGTTATGCTTTGGTAGTGTACTTTTGCAACGATTTTCCATAATTTGTGTCTATGATCAGGACGCAATTTGTTTGTGTTTTACTTGTATGAAGTAAAGCATTGGCAATGAACTATCCCACGGAATATTGCAACTTTTTCTCTCTTGAGAAGGTCTTCTGCGTTATTGTAAGAAAGGAAGAGCCCCAAGTTACCTTGGAGTCAATTCAGTCTCCTATATTATAATCCAAGGAAACATTGGCAATGGTAATCAGCTCGATCCCGACTAGTTTTTCCATTAAGCTAATCTCGCCAACGACAGGTTATTCATATAATATTAGGGAATTTGCCAAATTCTTATTTTCCTAACATCTTAATCTGAGTAAAACTTAACAAAGAACACGTTCGTCCAACAAAGAAATCAACCTTCGAGGTAGAACCCAGAACTTAACATTGGATCGGATTTATACCGCGGGTCCAATTAAAGCTTCTCGGGCCATCATAAGGAAACTTAATCGACCCATACAAAGCTAAAGACCTAAAGCTTATTTGGCCCAATACAACTAAAGCCCAACCGGCCCGTACCCAGATAAAGAATATCAGGCTGCCCGACCCGCAGTACCGTCTGAAGGGTTTTTTGGTTAACCAGCTAGGGTTTCTCTGGAACCCCAAAAAAAAAAAGAAGTTAAAAAAACCAGAGCTGCGTTCTCTCGGTATAAAATAAAACGCACGGCCTCATCTTGTCCATCTCCGTGCTCGGATTTTGGCAAACGAGTGAGTAGGGTAAAGTTCTTCCGTGTCTTTCTTCTCGTGCCGTCGGTCTTCTAATGTTTTGACGGGTTGCACGATGCACCCCGGGCTTCTCTGAGAGGGAAGACCCCCCCGTTGAAGGTGAAAAGCCCCATTGCTCGTGCTAAAACGCTGCCGTTTAGTGTTGCAGTTTAGCCCCGCTTTCTCTTCTCCCACGGCTGATCTGTGTCAAATCAACGGCCACACATCTCCTTCCATCAATTTTACTTTTGCAATTCAAATATGTTTCGTTCGCATGCCTCTCTACACCTTTAGCCTGTTTTCGATTTCGATTTCTGATGAAAATGAGGCTAGTCATCGAGGCTGATATTTACTTGGCGGTGTTACACGTGGAGGCATGTCTGTTTGTTTTTTCTCTAGTTTTGCCTCTAAAAGCTGCCATCACATTTCATGGTGGCTCCTTCTTTTTTGGTGTTTTGTTTTGTTTATTAATACTCAAGGTGTTTGTGATATTCTTTTTCGGTTTTGGTTTTTGGCGATGATTATATGCTTATCCGCGCTTCTGAGGGAAATCGATGAAGCATAGGGATGATATATGGTTGAATTTCTTGATATGAGCCAGTTTCATAAATTTGTTTTTATTTTAAAGCAATTGCAAGACATTGGCCGTGAGGATCATTATACAGCTTATTATTGCCAGTTCTGCTTCTGAAAATTCTTGATTGACGGAGCTGTTAATATTTCTGAGCCTTTAATTGTGAAAATCTTTCTCGCTTTTTTCCCCCCTTCTTTTCGCTTGTGCCTGTGTAATGATTGTGTGTGGAAATTAGTTTCTTCGTTTGTTAGAAATGTTTCATTGTTAATGTCAATGATGTTGTATCCATGTTTTTGAGGTGTAGTCGGCCCCAAGACCCTGTTTACAGGGAGAACCTACTTGGTGTTGCTACATTCTTATCTGAAATTACTGGATATCTCTGAGACTCTTGCTAGCTATTTTCTTGTTTTCTTTTGTGTGTTGTGTGTGTATTAGAATTTTTGGTTTGTGAGTATCAATGAAGTCTTAAATTCTTGAATATGTTGTAAATCTTATGCTCGATTATTGCTCAACTTCTGCCAGTGACGATTCAATCCCACCTTTCCTGAGGTGTAGTGGAGCCCAAGACCCTGTTTGCCAGGGAGAACCTACTTGGTGGAAGCTACATTACAGTGATAACATTGGATTTAACTGAGGCAATATCAGTTTACCCGCTTCGTTCATTTTTATCGTTTGTTTCAACTGTGTATGAATCACCGAAAATATTGCAATCAGAACCACTCAACTTTTCAATTTGGTTTTGCAGTTGAGTTTTAACTATACTCTAATGCCATTTTTAATTGGATTGGAGTCTGAAAAAACTCAGAAAGCTTGTGTTGTCATCAGCTTCATCTCCCTTTGTAAGCCACGAGATAGGAGTTAAATAACAGCACTATATTCTGTTCAATTCATTGTGAAACCATTTTGAATTTATTATCACTTCCTTCTTGAAACCATTTATGTTTGCTTGGAGCTGTATCAATTTTATGAAGCTCCTATGACAATTAACTGTGTAAAGTACAAAATGTTTTTATATTTTCAATTTCATAAAGGACACGGTAGCTGCCTTTAGCCTTCTCGGTTCCGACCCCTCGACCCCCCGCCGTATCTCTCAGGACTGAGACTGCTCACTCCCAAGTACTAATCTACTGGAAATAAAAAACACCTGTTCTGCAACTCACTCTGCATCGCGTAAACCAACCCATAAGCAATCGTCAACGGAATTGGAGGAGTAGTTGAATTCAACTGTCAATCGCCCAACTCGCTGATCTGGGCCTGGATCTAAACTATTGAGTGAATGAACTCAGCCACTGACGCCTTCATATCACAGCTAGATGGACTGGGATGTTTCAATATTTGTTGTGTCTGTATAGAATATTTATTATAATTCAATGTAAAATATTCAGATTCCATTATTACAGAACCGTCCACTTATATTAGTTGTCTGTTGGCCCATCCATGTCGCGGGCTTCTTCGTACGAGCGATCCAGAATACAGAGATTCCGCGTGTTGAGAGGTCAGCTTGAAAAAGCGCTTAAAAACAAATAAAATAACTAAAAATCAGAGTAGGCCTTCGGCAAAATCTACACTGGTCGTGAAATGACGATTAGATCCTTCTTCGACGGAGCTTCGCGTGCTCTCCGTGGCCACCCCGCTAGCTCCAAGCTTCTGGTTCTCTTGGCGCTCAGGTTCGCTTCCCAAGTCTTTTAGTGCGATTTGATGTAAGAAATGATTGAAGGGCCTTTTGCGCTTTTCTGCTTCTTGGGTTTCTGATTGTCCTTTTTAGATATTCGGCGCCCGATAATCTGGCCTCTGTCGCTGATTGGCGTTGACTTGCCGCTGATGATTTTTAGTGTTTGCTTTCTATGTTAGATCTGGTTTGGCAGTAACCTGAAGGATAAATTTTAAATTGAAGGAGAAATGAGCATGCATCGTCAATTTGCCAAGAGTTTGGAGTGAATTTTACTCGAGTGCAATTTCTTATCAACCAAAATGGAAATACAAGTTTCTCAGCTTGTATTTTGCAAGAAACTCAAATATAATATACGGCAAATTCAATCAACCTCTGAACTTAGGTTGCGTAGATTTGTAAACTAAAATTGCAACAGAAATTGAGCTGCCATTTTTATATGAAAGTATTATCCGGGGTATACGTACCTGATCATCTAGCTTCAGCTTACTTTCATTTGTTATATTGACTCTGCGTCTTATCATTGTGTGCCTTCTCTTGACCATTTTTTGACCTGCTGCAGTAGCTCGGGTCTGGTGGCGTATTCTGAGTCACAACGAGAAATTGTTGCTTCCAATGCTGAAGCACATCAAAGAGGGTGCGATAAGAAGAAGGTTGTGGTTCTTGGAACAGGATGGGCTGGTACTAGTTTTGTTAAAGATCTGGATGCTTCCTTGTATGATGTTCAAGTTGTTTCACCGCGGAATTATTTTGCATTCACCCCTTTGTTGCCTAGCGTCACTTGTGGAACTGTCGAAGCACGAAGCATTGTAGAGCCAATCCGGAATATCATAAAGAAGGTCTGTGAAATGAAACAAGAGCAATAATTTACGTTTGTGTCAAGATTGAGTTTTTTGAGGCATTGAAGGTTTTTTCTTTTATCATCTTATAATGATAGAGATATGGACAGATCGAGTTTTTCGAGGCAGAATGTGTCAAGATTGATGCTGCCAACAACAAAATTTTCTGCAGTTCCTTCTTTGAGAGTAATACTGTAGGCCGTGGAGATTTTTCTCTGGATTATGACTACTTGGTCATAACTGTAGGTGCACAAGTAAATACATTTAACACCCCCGGTGTGAAAGAGAACTGCCACTTTCTGAAGGTACATGTACACCCATTTGAGTTAGATAGCGGTGAGATATCCTGCTATACACATAATCTTGGGATAAGTCTCTCAAAAGTTCTAAAATTTTGATTATTTTTACAATTAAATTTTAAATATTTTTAATTTTTTAAATTAATACTAAATTTTTAATTTTTATTACATATAATTTTTTTAAAAAAATAATTATTTATAAAACTATTATATAAATAACTCAAATTAACGAAGACTATATAAAAAATATTCAAATTATAGCTTAAAAATATTCATATGTATATTTGACAAAATATCCTTTTTGTTCCACGTATAAAGAGCAGAAGAACTAATCTTTTCTCACTTTGGCCAAATTCATGGAGAAGAATTTAGAGTTTTAGTCTTTTATATGAAGGAGAAAGGAAGAAAATTTAGTAAAACATGCACTTAATTTTATATTTTTAGGCCTATTTTGGAAGGATATTCATTAAATCAATTATTTATCTAATAATTTAACTAATTACTATTCAAAGAAACTTATATAGAATGAAAATTAAAAATTATAAAATGATGTGAAAACTCAAAAAAGTTTAAACATCAGTTGCAAAAGTTTTCAAAAGTTTAATACTTTTTGAGAACTTATCCCATACAATTTTTTTATGTTCCATAGAGTTTGCATTTGACTATATTCAAATTTTTGTTTATATAATTGAATTACTATCAGAACAAAGTTTTTCTTGACATATGTTGGTTCTGTTTCATTAACGGAAGAACATTTCATTTGGTTCAGGATTTAGAGGATGCTCAGAAGCTCCGCAGAAGTGTGATTGATTGCTTTGAGATGGCAGTCATCCCAGGGCTAACAGAAGAGGAGCGAAGAACTAACCTTCATTTTGTGATTGTTGGGGGCGGTCCCACAGGTGTGGAGTTTGCTGCGGAGCTGCACGATTTTATCCAGGAAGATTTAGCCAATATCTATCCAATGGTTAAAGATTTAGTGAAAATATCTGTCATCCAATCTGGAGACCATATTTTGAACACGTAAGTGCATAGCTTTTACTTTGGAGCTATAATTAGATGCCAAAATGTGCATGTGAGTGGGATCTACTGGGTGCTCAGACCACAAAATTGCAGCCACTTTTCTCTCATTTACATGTTGATGGTCAAAGTATTATTTTTAGTTAAGCTCAAGGTACTTGGAATTTGGCTGTTGTTAGGATCGGACTTGTGAAGTGATTTAAACAGTCTAATAGGCATACACATCTGTCCTATAGTTGTTGCTGATGTGATAATTTAAACTTTGCCAATGAAACAAAACTCACTGTATGGGCAGGACAGGAATTTAAGACAGTCAATTTTGCTCCATCTCTGCAGATTTGATGAGAGAATCAGCTCATTCGCTGAACTGAAATTCCAAAGAGATGGTCTTGAGATACTAACAGGATGTCGAGTAGTGAGTGTTTCAGATAAGGAAATCACAATGAAGATCAAATCTAAGGAAGAAGCTGTCTCTATACCACATGGCTTGGTTTTATGGTCTACTGGCATTAGCACTCGCCCAGTTGTGAGGGACTTCATGCAGCAAATTGGGCAGGTCTGTTAGAAACAATTATTTTTCGCACAACATGACAAGTTTACCCATGGATCATACATGGTTCCACAGTCCTGTACAATCATATAACAGCATATTTGTAGTCTAAAACTCTTTTATTATTATTATTTTTTTTTTCCTTTTTTTGTGTAGGCTAATAGACGTGTTCTGGCTACTAATGAGTGGCTCCGAGTAAAGGGATGTGAAAATGTTTATGCATTCGGAGATTGTGCCACAATTGATCAACGTAAGGTCATGGTATGTTTATCTCTCTTCTGGTCAAGTTAATTCTTGAATTTGCATTAAATTCTGGGGTGTACGTATCATGGGTCATCAGTAGTTAGTTGCAGATTCAGCCTTCATGCTTTGTGGTTTGTTGACAAATTCAAGCTCCTAGTACCAATTAAGTTCCCAGTGACTTGAACAACGTGGCATTGATTCAATGATGCATAATTCAAAACTTTGTGTGAAAATGATGTTCATATGTTTTATGTTATACAAAATTCTATGACAGATCTTTACTTCTGTGACAAAATAGTGGGTGTTCTAATAAGTTATAGCAGTGATAAAGCATCTCATGTCTATCATTATTACCCTTGTGAAGTTTTCAGACTGGAACTTCTTTTATTGAGCTGACTGGCACTCGGCCGGATTGAACTCTGAAAATTAGTGTTTCAAGTGTACATACCATGACTAGACCTTATTTGTTATAAAATGCTGTCCCGATTGACTGCTAAGGAGATTCAATATTCTCCTGTCACTGATTTTGTAGATAGAGAGAACTGCTTAATAATTTCTTATGGCTTTTGTAACTACCTGAGAGAAAGTTATATTTGTAATTCATTGGTCTTTTCTACCTTTTTTTCTCATGGTTGTTGGTAGATGCATCAAAGCCTCCTGCTTGTGCAAACTTAATTTCATATTTATTTGTGAAAGTTCTTGCCATGATGTATGTGTTGAAATATCACCATGTCTTCAGGAAGATATTGCAGTGATTTTTAAGGCTGCAGACAAAGACAACTCTGGTACTCTAACTGTTGAAGAATTCCAAGATGTCATAGAAGATGTCCTTGAAAGATATCCCCAAGTAGAACTCTATCTTAAAAGCAAGCATCTGAGTGGTGTAGCAGATTTGTTGAAAGATCCTGAGGGGAGAGAAAGAAAGGAAGTGGATATAGAAGGGTTTAAGCTAGCCCTTGCTCATGTGGATTCACAGACCAAAAGTCTGCCCGCTACTGCACAGGTATGCTCTCTCTCAGGTTTCAACTGCTGATTAAGACTTCAATCTGAATCCACAGCTTGATAGATGAACAGTAATGTGGCCTAAATCTTTTTATCTTTAGGTCGCTGCTCAACAGGGTAAGTATCTTTCAAAGTGCTTCAACCATAGGGAGCAAAGCAATGAAAATCCTGAAGGTCCTCGACGTTTTACAGGTTCTGGGCGCCATCGTTTCCATCCCTTCAGGTATGCTTTAGATTTGGATTCTCATCTTTCATCCTGCTGATTGTCTTTTATCTATTTTACCAATTTTGCCTTTTACTGTTTATTTATCATTTTCATTAGAAGACTCCTTGCTGTCTGCTGTCTTTGGTGGTTTCTACCTGATCAATGTTATTATCTGTTTATACATTTTGCAATTTAAGTTATAATTTTGACAGAATTTTCTAAAAACAAGTGGGAAAATTCCAATTGGATGATTCAAAGATTTTTATACTTGGGGCCATTGGGAACAGGACAGATTATGCATTGCCAAGTTACTTTTGTGCCTTCCTGTTACATTTCTTGACATATGAGATGTGGGAAACCTGTACCTTCTAGGTATAAGCATCTTGGACAATTTGCTCCATTGGGAGGTGAACAGGCTGCTGCAGAACTGCCTGGTGACTGGATTTCCATGGGTCACAGCACGCAGTGGCTATGGTATTCTGTCTATGCTAGGTAATATTTAGTTATACAGCTATGCATTTCCATTTTGTTGGCATTGTCTCCACATTCATGAACTTTATTGAATACAAATATCTCTCTCATTCAGCAAGCAAGTAAGCTGGCGCACAAGGGTGTTGGTGGTTTCAGACTGGACAAGGAGATTTATTTTTGGGAGAGATTCTAGTCGTATATGAGGCAAGACTTTTGTAACATATTCTGAGTCATGCTGGTTGCACCAGTCTTTTGCAGGCTACTCATCTATAGACCCCTGTATGTAGAGTCCGTAGAGGTGGACTGCTCTTACATTAAGCCTATGCCATTTGAACCCCGAGCGAACTTCTTCTAGCTGGCCTAATGATGGGTGTTGAGCATATTAACACAAGCTTCCATAGCCATGACCAGGACATCATAGTCCACTGCAAATTCTTATGTTGTCTGTAGAAAACGAGCAGGAGAGAGCTTACAGTTTATAGAAGAGAGAAACTGGCTTTGCTACTATTTGACAGAGATGATATCATAGTGCTGAGAAAGAAAAAGAGAGGAGAACGAAAGAAGTACCAAACCAGCAGTCACATATTGTCATGAAGGCTGATTCTTATATTATTGCGGAAAAAAAGCAAGACACTAGCTCAAAGTATCATTGCTTACTATAAATCAAGTTTGCTAGACCGAACAATTGCAAACTTCGTAGACCAATTTAACACCGCCATTCTACAGCCTATAACAAAGAGTTATGGTTCTAAACAACGAGGCTGAAATTTCCAGTACTAATGTCATTACCGAGTGTTTGATAACCCTCGTAGGCCAATTACACTTCCTCTGCATCCTCTTCTGAGAAACTCAAAACCTGGAAAACACGACGGTTCGTTTCGGTCTTTGGTAACACCTCAACCATCACAGAGACAGACGAAGGAGAATCTTCTATTGTATCGGCGTTACCCACATCAACCTCACTCGGAAATTTCCACTTCTCTTTGGATCTGCAGCTGTCCTCAGCCTTCTGGATCGCTGCCTTACCAATCCTCTTGTTACCCCCTTCCTTATCGCTGTCCGGTAAAGACCCCTTCTGAGCCTCACTTGCAGTTAGTTTCCCATTGGACTGATTGGTTGGAATCTGACTATACCTACTAGCAACCACTCTGCCAGGCCTAACCATCTTCTTGCAAGACGCAGATTTTTCTCCGTCTTTGAACAGGGACTTGGGCCGGATCAATGCAAGAACCGTATCTTCTTTCTTTGTTGGCCTTTTAGACCCCACTGTAGTAGCCGCCTGTCTCTGAGGTTGGGTCTTGGAGACAGTCTTGCGAGATCTTGGGCTCACACTTAAACCCTTTCGTCTCTCTTTAATTACCTTTAACTCATCAATTTCTTCAAGCTCCCAGAAGCAAGATTTTCGACGGCTGTGTTTGGAAACAGGGGTGATCTCCTGCTTGCTCAAAAACCGAGACTTTGCTCCAGAATAGATCTCTGCAGGTCCCAAGCTGACTCCTCGGCGACTGTTCTTTGTTTTTGAACTTGAGAGCAATGGCTCTTCAATCTTAACACTCTGTTTTGGCTCCATGAACTTTGCCGGCACAATTCTGCCTCTCTTTTCGACGGACTTTAGTCTCCTCTTAGCCTTCTCAAGCCTAAGTGCTTCTAGCCTTGACGACAAACGGCCAATCTCCTTCTCAACTTCTTCAATCTCCATATCTATCTTGCTCTCATCACGATTACTCTCTTCTTCTTCTCGAATCACATTCTTGGACACCGACCCTTGTTTGGAAATCCGCTTCAATTGATTGCCTTCACCTTGCATATTAACAACGTTGGCGTTTGAATGAAGGGGTTTGATGGATGCTGAAAATATCGAGGGTTTGCAAGAAACAGGGGATCTCTGGAAAACAGGGCTGAGGTTCTCTTTGCGTGAATTGGATTCAAGGGACTTAGAACACCAAGATGATTTAAATCCCATTGGTTCCTCCAACTCACCATTGTCAAAAGCGGCATTGTTCCATAGCTGGAGCCCCGGATCCTGCACAGCATCTGGGTGATGAAGTATACTCATTCTGCCAAAAAAAGAAAGACCAAACTGGTCAAGCCTCTCTCTCTCTCTCTCTTTTTTTCCTTTTTCTGCTTTCGTTTTAATCTTCTTTGAGAAATCTAGAATGAAACAATTTTCCTTTTTAAGCTCCTTCTTTTGCTGGGTGTCTTTCTATGTTCATTGGGGGGTTTTCGCATCTTGAAAAATAGACAAGAAAGAGATTTAGGCTGAGATTTCATCTTTAAAGAAGGGAATATTGATTTCCTTTAAAAGATTTTTGACCGTTGTTCATTTGAGAGGATTGGTGAATCGTGGCCGTCGCATGTTAAACTGCCTCTGCAGACGCTCCGATTTGATTTAAAGTCCAAATTTAGAAATAAGTACTGGAAGGTTTGGAAATCAAAACGTTGTCGGTTTAAGAGCAATTCAAACATCAATCTCTGGGGCCCATATGGAGCGTGTCACTGTAGCACCTGTCCATGTTCTCTGGACCTCTATGGGCCCATGTTTATCGGAAAGACTCGGTGCTAGCACTAATAAAGTAAGAGCAACGCAGTGTACGAACATTAATATAGTGTAATTTAATAAAAAAATCCATTAAATTGCAAAAAAAAAAAAAAAAAAAAATCTAAACTGGGCCGCCTGCTACCACCGTAGCCGATTGCCTTATAATATAGTGAAGCGCTATATTTATATTATATGTAAAAAAACGATGTAGTCTTGAAATGGTAGAACTTCTCGCGTTGAAAAAGAAAAAAAAAAAAAATTCTTTTTCTATTCATGTTATTGAAAGCGTGCTATATTTTAATTTTTAAGCAACGAACGCGGTTCTTTTTCTTCTTAAGACATGTTCACAGCCTGATACGGGGTCATTGCACACCCACTATTATTGCTACAGTGTAGCAGGCTCATACCATGATTCGCAACCCAATCCGCAACTTGATTCCCCTCGTGATATGTGTAAGTTAGACGAACGTCCCATTCCCTTCTGACCAAGTCCCCGCAGCTGGAAACCAGATTGGAGCACGGGCGATGTGCAGGGACCCCGTTCTGAGTATCTCCTACAGCGGGTTTGGAATCCATTTCCATCCACAACTTTGATATGCCTAGTTAGTTGTCATGCAGGTTCCAAGCCACGAAATGCCCCACACCACAACTCAGAAGTGAATACAGTGCACACCCCAATGTTAATTGTGAATCCCCTCAGCCATACGCCTCTATAATCACGCAGGATCCCCCCAGCGCCGGCCATGTATTGAGTGGTCCTGAAACGGGCTCGTCGGCCCCAGACCTCCTGAGGAGAGATACTGAACTTCTACGTTTCTGCCGAGGAAGATCCTGGTCATTTCATATGAGAATAACTGAAAAAGATTAAAACCCAAAAAAGAGAGAGAATTTTATTTTATTTATTTTTCAGTGAGTTAAAATAATTTAATATAAAAAATAAAAATAAAAATAAATACTTTTTATGATTAATTATATTAATTCATTAAAAAAATGAATCAAAATAATAAGTACCTCAAAAAATAACGTACCAGAAAATGGGCGAAAAGAAATTAGATAGACTTTCAATTAGAACTATTGCCGTGGGCCTTAATGTCCAGGTAGGACAATTGAGTCCCATTGGCTACGCGGAGAGAGAATAGGAATTTCGCCATTTTCGACCAGCCAACCTGCGCACCGTTTTGTTCGGTGAAAACTCCAGATGAGCCCAAAGTTGTAGGAGACTATCCTCTGCTAGTTTTATTTGTGTATTCGAGCGGGGCCCAGAAGGATTCCACGGCCCAAACGGCTGGCAAAGTGCCAGCTGTCCGGTTTGAGAAGTGCAAGCGTCGCTGTATTTTTCGGGGGTAGAATATAAATTTATATTAAATGTTTATGCGGTCTGCATTATTTTATTCGATCAACTTCCAACCATGTATTTTTAGATAAAACATTAGAAAATTTAGATCGAATTTTCTTTTCAAAAAATTTATTCAACAAGTGGCAAATTCTGATTGGACAATTCAAGCAAGTTAATATATTTTTTCGTTTATATATTTGCCAACAGTAAAAAATAGAGTATGAAAATTGAAAAAACATCGCAGACTCTGTTATGGTAAATATCTGAACAATAGGGTATATTAACTGTGAATTTTAAGCCTTTTTTTGGTGGACCGGGAGTGTGTGCGTCCATATAATTTATTCTTGTCTTTTATTCTCTTTGTTAACACCAAATTGAACCATCCTCTGCTAGCTAAAATGGTTTTTTTTTTTTTTTTAACATCGAACTACTGTAAAGATTTCCACCAACGAAAAGCAGAAACCGCATGTGATATATTTGGATAAAGGATTTAATATTGTATTTAAACCAATATTGATCCTTGAAAAATTTACAGTTTTTCTTCAATCCGCAAACAATAGCAGGTATACACCTCTATCACGCAATTCCCACTCCTCAATTCTCCTAACCTAACAACGTATACTTTCCTAAATCTCCGATTGCATCAGTAGGGACCCCAACAACTCAAATACATGACTTTCCTCAGTGACTCCTCTGACTGCTTTGCCTTCTCTTCTGTAAATCTACTCGATACAATGGTGGAAGATGAGGCTGACAAGTTCTTGGCCTGGGACACTGACCTGACGCTGTTCTTGGCATGTTGGTTTAGTGACCTTATTGTGTAGTTCCACCTGCAGATCCCCTGGTCTTTCAGGGCCTCCACAGCTCCGATGCTCGCTGCTATCATCCAAGATTTGCTTCTTGAAGGGTGACTCATAATTTCCTATTTAGCTCTTTGCTTTTAACTAGAACAGCAGACGCGGCTCTCTTGGTAGAAAGGTAGACGTTGGGTGATGAAAGGAAATGGTATGAAGGGGCGCTTAATATACGGGTGTCTACTTCTCCAAGTGCCCAAAGTTTCGGAGAAAACCATAGGCCGATTTGCTTTTTGGCACCTGGTTTTGAGCACAGGACTGGTATTCTCAAAAGAGAAGATAAGTGGGGACAACAGGGGATATTAGAGAGGAAATGCCGAATGACAACAAAATTATTTTTGGCTCTAGTCTAGTCCAGTCTGGGTTCAAAATGTGCACATATTTTTTATTCCTATAATTCAATTTCGGCCCCTACGTATTCCCCAAATCGAAACCATTTAGTAATAGTCTAAACAAAAGAAAAATAATTAAATTATGATGTCCCAAAAAATAAAACGGGAAATACAATGCTTTAATGGCCCTTATCTTCGTTAGGAATAACACGTAAAGATCAAGAATTGCATTTTTGATTCCAGACTGTCTTTGAAGTTGAGGCGTTATCATGCTATTTTTGCCAGACCCACTAAATCTGGGAGAAACTTTCAATTGAAGTTGATGGTAATTTGGCTGTTAAAGTCTATTTCATTCACTGAGAAAAACAAATTTCAAACGAGAAGGATGATTGGCATTTTGTAAGACAAATATACATTCTCTAGTCAGACTGAGTAGATCGCCCGCAATTGCGTGGTTTCTTCTTATTAATGGAGATAAAGAATCTGTAGAATTCAAATTTGATTGCAGATGGGAATGCATATCAGTTAAATACGAGAGCCTTGGCACAACAGAAGCATATGTCAGTTCTCATGATCATATTTTCGTATCTATGCACAGAAATTCTGTTTACAATGGGCAGTACAAGTCAATTTGCAGCAATCAACCATCAGTTGTGCAAATTTTTCTCTCCAAAACCATGTGTCTCTTTCTTCCCTTCCTGCTATATTCCAAAATTTCGTATCTTTACATGACAAAGCGCTACAAAGATGCACGTAGTGGCGCAGGAATCTTTCTCCTCTCTCAATTTCGACTAAACATCAGTTTGGAACCCAACAACTCAAGTGCATGACTTTCCTTAAAGACTCCTCTGATTGTCCTGCTTCCCACACTTTAATTAAAACCATGGAAGAAGAGAGATTCTTGGCATGAGATATGGATCCAAGATTGTTTATGACATGTTGGTTTATGGTGTAGTTCCATCTGCAGAACCCCTGATCCTTCAATCCCTCCATGCCTACAATGCTAGTGGCCACAATCCAAGACTTGCTTGCTGAACTCATCTTTAATACCCTCTTAAATTCTTTCTTCTTCTTTTTTTTCCCTTCTTCCTCTTTTATAAAAAGTTTATCACAAAGTTGAGACTCTCATATTCAGATTATTGTAAATTTATGCATTTCAAGGGGCCTCTTTATAGAAGGGAGATGGGGATAAACCATTGGCTACACCGCTCTAGCATCTGGTTTCTCAAGAGAAATGCCCTTTTCTGCCCTTGTTAGGGCCACATTGTCAATTAGTTATGCAATGGACAAGTTAGGGTTCTGGTCACGATGCAGTGTACCTTTTCAAGACCCAAAATCTTGCAACAAGCAGCACTATCGCTAGTGACCCAAAAACAAATTATGTGCAGACGGTTTGGCATGAGAAGTTAAAGCAAGCCCAATGTATGGGAGATCATAACCACTTGTTTTATGCTGGGATCAAATTCCAGGGAGTTCCACTTGTTTTCTTGATTTGACTTGATGAGTGCCACTTTTAATTTCTGTCTTGATTTCCCGCAAAGGAGGTTGAGGGTAGACAAAACGTTTGTTCAAAAATGAATTGAATCTATGAGAAGATTACTATATGAGACGGTTACAAAGAAATCTTGGTAGAAAGCCAATTAAATGGCAGCGAGTTGTGCCATTAGTATTTGAATGATCTAAGTACTGGCTTTGTTTTGGCAAGTTGGAAAAATTTTCACGCAATTTTCATTGCTAAAAGTCTGGCTCGGCTCAACTCTCACATTATTTTTCACCATTCACAGCCCAACAAGGTGTTTGATTTTGTTAGTTCACAAAGAAGGAAAGAAAACCGTATGCAGATAGAGATCTCTACATTTATGAACACATTACCTGCACACTAGGTAAGCATATTAAAAAAGGCTATGTACATTAAGCTGATTCAACTACGCAATGGGAAGAAACAACCAGCACGTTAAGGCACACAGAGTTTAAAAAGAGGGTTTCTTTTTTTCCTTTTTTTTTTTTTTTCTTTTTTCACAAATTTGAGTACAAAATGGGTTAGGAGATGGGGCATTTAGAAGTTGGGACCCCAACAGCTCAAGAAGATCACAATCCGAAGAGGATCCTCTGCCTGTTGAATCTTATATCTGTCACTTGCTCCAGTAGCCTTACTAGTTCCTTTTCCAGAGAGATTATCTGCAAAGCTTGCCATTTGCTTGGATGAAGCAGAGATGCAAGACGTGTCTTTGAGCTGCCCAACTTTGTTGCCCTTCTTGGGGCGAGCTAACTTGTCTTTCATTTCTTGCATCCTCCCCGAACCCGCAGATTGAAAGAACTCCCTGCACACGTACTTTGGGTTCATCACTCACTAGTTTTTAAAATCTCTCAAAGGCTTTGCTGCATCTTAAAGAGGTTCGAGTTGGCATGTTTACCACCATGGTCAATGGGGCAAAAGGTGTATGACCACGTGAATAGATGGATAGCCTGTACTACACACGTCAGCTGGATAAGAAGATCGACACATAACCACATCGCTACCTGCAATTTACTTTATTATTATTATTTTTTTTTACGTTTCTATATTTCACAATATCTACTCTTTAATGTGCGCGCCATTATGAGTTGGTCAGTCAGCTGTACGAACAGTTAATGAATTAGCAATTAATTAATTGTAGCATCGCCATAATAGAGTGAATTTAATACCACTGATAAGTTCAAGTCCATAGCCAAATTTAAAAAAAAAAAAAAAAAAAAATAAATATATGTATATATATATATATATATATATATATATCCTGGAAGAATAAGCCTGAGCGATCGGATTTGGACCAGACCGGCACGTGACGCCCAATGCCAAGCCCCGCCACGAGATATAAAACTAGCAAGAGCCACCGCCAATCGTTATGACCCACGTATCCAGAAGTGCCTCCCCAGAGCCAATAGTACTCGAAGGAAAATAGTGACAAAATGAACTGCAGAAAGTGTTATAACAATGCAAGAAACGAATTAATAAAAAAAAAAAAAAATTATATTATTTTATTAATTATGTTTTAATAAAATAACATTTGTTGGACCCTACGGAATGAGGGAGGTGTCAAGCTGCTAGGGCTTCTCGGAGACGTGTCATCCAATTTGGGTTCGAATAAGCTCGCCACCTGTCTCCTTTGACTGACACGACGTGGCATCTGGCCACGTTTCGTGATAAAGCACGTACGGACTTGGGCGGGCAAGGAATCATCCTCCATTTCTTTAATTTAAGGTGTAGTAGTCATCCATTTGCAGCAAACAACCCTCAGATGTAATGCGAGAACGCCAGATCAAATATTTGTTATTTTAATTTATTTTTTAAAAATATAACTTATTTATTATTTTATATTGTATAAATTTATTTTATTATTTTTATTTTAAATAAATATTACTTATTATATAATATAAAATTATATTTAAAAAATCAGAATAAAAATCTTCACGATAATATTTGTGGCACATATGGTTCTAGATTTCTAGTACCAATCAGCTACAAGTCTTTTTCATGTCTGAGGAGACAAAGTTCAAGCGACAGAAATGAGCACAAGAGCGAAAAAAAAGAAAGAAAATAAAAAAAAGAACAAGATGTGCCTTAAGACCAAAGGAAAACAGGAGTTCTACACGGAGCCAACCTCACCCCTGCTGCGGGGCAGGTTCCTTTCCCTGCGTTCTCTCTGAAATGGGAAATAAGAGAAGAAGAGCAACGTCGGACTATGTGAAAGCCCGGATTGTGGTACGGCGTAATTAAGTCAGCATATCATAATACGTAGGCAGTTTTTATTTTTATTTGCTTCGGAGCATTGCAAGATAAGAACTTTTTTTTTTTTTTTTTTCCATATAGATCGTTTTCTCACCCGCTTGCTTCCCGAGGAGTTCTAATTTCGGTGAGCTTGCATGTATCAGCCAGATATGCAAAACCCATTGACCAGCAAAAATGGATTGACAATCCAGATTGGGATTAATCGCAAAGAAGTCTTGAACACTGGCCAT
Organism: Bruguiera parviflora; assembly: GCA_019804595.1. Taxonomy (NCBI): domain Eukaryota; kingdom Viridiplantae; phylum Streptophyta; class Magnoliopsida; order Malpighiales; family Rhizophoraceae; genus Bruguiera; species Bruguiera parviflora. The sequence continues at coordinate 9,107,901 of CM034052.1, forward strand.
TGGGATAGACTTGACAATGCCATTGCAATCCTCCCCAGCACGTGCATATAGGCTTCTTTACAACCTACAGACCCGGACTCCACCTCCATCGATCCCGCTGTGCCGCCATGTGCATTAACAAATGCTAATCAATTATTTGATGACTTTGACTGATCATAAATAGTTTGCGTATTTCGACTAAAATCAATTACAAAATCACGCGAAACTTTTAGGTTAAAAAAAAAAAAGGTCCCACAAATTTTGAATTTTGATACTGAGAGAGAGTAAATGTATACGTCGATCGTTGGGCGTATCGTTACGATGAACATCGCCAACGCAAAGTGTCATGGACTTGGCCTTGAACACCCAACGACCCGTACGGCACTACCAATTCGTCTAACTCGAATGCTAATTCAGCCTATTGCAAGAGCTACAATATTGCTAGCGGAAGATAGAAAGACGCACACAAAGAAGATAAATGATGTGGAGAACTTGGAGAATAGTGTATTGCTTGGATATCTTACAAATGAATTTCCTAAGACTATATATAGACATTCATCCCTTCAACAGATGGTTAGGATCTATTTGATCTAATGGTCCCTATTCACCTTCTAGAGTATTCTATCTAACTTTACATCTTCCAAGAAGATAAGTGTGCTATATCCAACTTTACGTCTTCCTAGAAGATAAGGGAGTTATCTACAAACTTCTAGAGAATTCTACAAAATTATGGAATTAGGAGTAGTGGCTGGAATAAGCCTCTTCGATGGGCAATATCACGTGACACGTGACATTCTCCCTCACTCAATCTGGCGATACCCTCGTTGCATCCCTTTTATACGCCTCGATCACATCAGCGTTGTTCCACAAGGTAAGCTCGTGTTCCCAACTTGCTTCGTTGTCCGGCAACTCCTTCCATTTAACGAAGTACTCGACATAACTTGAATAGGTGCCTCTCCTTGGAATGACGCGATGTGCCAGTATGTCTTCCACGTCACGTTCTGGCGTGGTTGTTATAGCAGTAGGTGCCCTCTTGGATTCGCCCCGGCTTGGCTCCTCCTTAGCGGAATGGTAAGGTTTTAACAAACTTACATGAAATACCGGATGCATTTCGAGGTGTGATGGCAAAGTTAATTGGTAAGCTAGTTTGCCAATCCTTTTCTCCACTGGGAAGGGTCCCTCGTAACGCCTTACTAGACCCTTGTGCACCTTAGCAAACCTTCAGCTTTGATGGGGAAGGAGTTTCACCATCACCAAATCTCCTTCCTCAAACTCCAAGTGTCTTCTCTTGGTATCAGCTCATTTCTTCATTCTCTTAACTGCCTTGGCTAAGTGTGCCCGGGCCATGTCAGACTTTTCATGCCAGCCCTTGACAAACTTGAATGCAGCAGGACTAGACCCTTTGTAGCCAACCGCCAAAGTGTGTGGAGTCATTGGTTGTAGTCCCGTAGCAACCTTGAACGGACTAGCCCCCGTTGACTCGCCTTTTTGTAGGTTGTATGAGAATTGGGCTATGTCGAGCAACCTAGTCCAATCACTTTGGTTGGCGCTTACGTAATGCCTTAAGAACAGCTCCAACAAGGTATTAACCCTCTCCGTTTGGCCATCAGTTTGGGGATGAAAGCTTGTGGAGAAGTTGAGTTCGGATCTCATCAACTTAAACAACTCCAGCCAAAATCTCCCGGTGAAGCGAGTGTCTCTATCGCTGACAATTGTCTTCGGGATGCCCCAGTATTTCACCACATTCTTGAAAAATAGGCGTGCTACATCTTCAGCTGTAAACTTTGTGGGTACAGGGATGGACACGCCGATTTTGATTTGAAGATAGATTACTCACCACCAAAGGCAATAGAGTTTATGTGCCAAAGTGGCAAGGATTGAGGAAGGCGATTACTAAAGAATGTCATGACTCCAAATGGGCAGGACATCCGGGGATACGACGTACGTTGGCACTTGTAGAGCGAGCTTATTACTGGCCACAAATGCGAGACGACATTGAGCTCTACGTAAAAATGTGCTTGGTATGCCAACAAGACAAGGTGGAGCAACACCAACAGCCAGGATTGCTGGAGCCCCTACCTATTCCAGAGAAACCGTGAGAGAGTATTTCGATGGATTTCATCACATGTCTACCGAAGTCGGAAGAATGTGCCAACATCATGGTAGTGGTAGACGAATTGCTAGTGCCGCACGGGTCGTTGGGTGTTCAAGGCCAAGTCCGTGACAAGTGGTATCAGAGCTACAATATTGCTAGCGGAAGATAGAAAGACGCACACAAAGAAGATAAACGATGTGGAGAACTTGGAGAATAGTATATTGCTTGGATATCTTACAAATGAATTTCTTAAGGCTATATATAGACATCTACCCCTTCAACGAATGGTTAGGATCTATTTGATTTAATGGTCCCTATTCACCTTCTAGAGTATTCTATCTAACTTTACATCTTTTAAGAAAATAAGTGTACTCTATCCAACTTTACGTCTTTTTAGAGAATAAGGGAGTTATCTACAAGTTTCTAGAGAATTTTACAAAATTCTAAAATTAGGAGTGGTGACTGGAATAAGCCTCTTCGACGGGTAATATTACGTGGCACGTGACAAAAGCCATTGGCCAACGAATATGTTGTCACAATCAAGAGTAGGATTCATCCCTAGGAAGCTGTGAAACCTGATTTTGTATTTCAAAGCAACGTCAAAACAAGTATCACCCCCGAGTGCACCGTGGAGTTTATAACAGAACCATGTTCCTCCCAGCTCCGAATTGACTGCATCCGAACCACAAATGCAAAAAAAAAAAAAAACCAAAAAAAAAAAGTGTCAACAAATTTCATAGATAATACTGAAAATAGCAATAAATAAATTTTAGACGCGAACAATTTAAGAAAACTTACCAGGTGTGGCACCGCTGAGAAGAAGAGAGACCGCTGCCAGGAGATTGACAAGAATGGCCAACTTCTTGTTATTAGAGATCACAGACATTCTTAATTAAATTATTCTTAATTGCCCCTCAAAGCTAGCTTGTGATTCTTTGTTGCTCCCGCGTCTATGGAATGCCATACTTAGGCACACATGGACTAATCCGGCTCTTGGATCTATTAATTCCATACAGAAACCCGAATCTTCTAGGAAAACCAATCCCACGAGCTTATCCTCGAAACGGATTTTAACGAAAATGTTGAACCCGAGAAATTACTCGCATTATCTAATAACTACTCTCCTTAATTTAACTACATTTTCATTGGATTAACATACATATGTATGTTAATTATTACATATATAAGTTAAAATTTTAAATTATTTATTAATTTCTTTATTTGACTCTCTTTATAAAAAAATTTTATTATTTAAATATTATTAAATTTTAATTAATACAGATATAAATATATTAAAATATTTAATTTTTTTAATAATTAATTTTTATTTTTTAATAATTAGTTTTGACTTAATGTTATTAAATGTGCTCTTAATTAAATGCATTTTAATTATTATTAAATTTAAAAATTTTAAATAAAAATTAAATTTTAAATTTTATCCCTCACTTATAAGTCAAATTAAAATTCTCTTTTTAACTAATTGAATTAATTAAAAAAAAAAACCCTCATCCTCAGAGTTGTCTTCCTCACTTTTTCGTGGTAGTCCTTATTTCTTTGCTTTTTTGTTATTTTCCCCCTTTGTTATTTTAATTTTTTTCCGTTTAAATAGAAAAGAAATCGGTACTCTTAAACTCCAATCAAGTTGCTGGCAGTTTTCCGACGTACCAAAGAAGAATTATATAATATGGATACTTTCAAAAAAAGAAAAAAACAAAGGAAAAAACTAAATGTAAATTCTTGGTCGTATCACATTAATTATTTGTATATTTAATTGAACAATCCCTCTATTTTTCCCCCTCTTTATAATCGAGCAACATCTATATAAATTTCATCACAATTGCGCAGCATGGTCGTCCAGTTTGACAGAGTAAAGTTGCTATGACTTAATTTCAGCCATTTGCCACCTTCTAAGTAAGTTTTAAACTTTTGATTAATTATCATCAAAATCAAGAATATGAACAAGTGGTTTTTAGATGTAAAGAAAAGAAACAAATAAACTTGAACAAGAGGCCAACATCATGGATCATAGACGATCGTGATCAACATTCACTATGAACACAACGGCAATTTACATTTTATACGCAGCTTCATCATTTTGGGTGTACGCAGCAGCACATACATTTTGACGTTTAATGTTTTTTTGGTTGATTCTCCCCTCCCTCAATGCGATACTTAAAAGCTACCCTTACAATTCGCCCGTTTCAACTCAGTCTTCTTGTAAGTCAACCGCATAACTCACCGCGGAGTCAAACTCCTTGCCTGGAAACCCATAAGCGGCGGCGTCCAAGTAAAAATGTCCAAGATAATTCCAATCACGGGCGCCGGAAAACGCCTGAACGTTGCGATCTCCGAGTCAGCTCAGCTCAGCCCTGGCCCCAACAACTGAGGTACATGACTCGCCGGAGCGACTCGTCGTTTTGACTCACTCTTTTGCCCCCTTCGCGGCATCCAAGAACTCCGGTCCGACCAGATCCGACCACGCCGGCGAATGGCCGGAACTCCCACCCCTCCCCGTCGCAAAATAGTCGCCCCTTGTCGTCGTGATGTAGGGACTTAAAACCTGATTTCACTTTCTGGTTCTGGTCAGGGTGGCGTTGCACAACCGCCAAGCTCGCCGCCGTATAGACCCAGGTCAAGTAATTCATTTCTGGTTTACCGGCCTAAATTTCTTTTTCGAGCGGATTTTAAGCCTCCTGCTTTCAGCTGTTTTATCCTCCGAAGGTTGGGAATCGAGGAGAGTGGATTTATAGACGCGAAAGGTGGTTTTATGAAACAAGAAACAAGATGCGGTTTCCCAGAAGCTGTTTGGGAGGCGTGGTAATCAATTATACATCTCAAATCCAATTTTAGTGACTCTTTTTCCACCGCGCTCGCGGACACACAACAACTCGACACCTCTCTCCATCAGTAGGGTCCCACCATTTGGCCTTTTCTGGCAAAAGATTAAAGAATCTTATCCCTTGTTTTCTTCTACAGCGACACGTCTGTCTTTTCATCGAGATGGGACTCCACGTGACTGGGACGCGTGGCTTATGACGATTGGCAGTGGCTCTTACTTTGTGGTGGCGTCCGTATAGTACCCACCAAGCACTTGCCTCAATAAGTCTTACAAAATGGAAGATAAGATCTGCGCATTAGGTTAATTATAGGATTTACTTTTGCCTTTAATTTTTTAAATCAATTAACAATGCCTTCGTCTTATTGCGGTGTTAAAATGGGTGTCGTTTTCACTGTCTGGCAGTTTCAATAAGTGGAGGACTAAGAAAACACCTGTATGGTTTCATTTATTTGGAGATCCAAACGCCACCGGTTATTTATTTATTTATTTATTTTATTAGATCTCTGATGAGTTAACTGCATAAGCAGATCCAGATCCAGATCCCTTCATGGGAAACGGGGAAAAAAAGAAAAAGAGAGATATACAGAGTCCGAGTTGTTTCGTCTCACGTGCAAACTTCCAAACTGAGAACTTTGAATTTGTAAAGTGTGACGTATTACTTCTGGTTCAGGATGCCAGATTCATCTTCCCCAGCTCCACAGCTTCATCAGCACCTCCTACGGAAGTCCTGGCCCGGCATTTTCATCTCTTTGCAACGCAATACCGATCCGTTATATTACATGCTATCGAATAATCTATGCAATGAAACATGGACTAGCAATTTAAGTATCCAGGGCAGTTATAAGAGAGCTTCTAGTTTAGGGCAGCATACCAACTTACCTTATCACTTGTTTATTTTTACCAGGGGCACCTTTTGTTCTCTTCGGCCCCTAATTTGAGGAGAAAAGGGCGTCTTAAATAGGTCATTGGAGCAGAGGAAGATCAAGGTTCTAGTTTTACTGTGCAACTGATCGAAACATGGTTAAATTCAGCTGCACTTGTTCTGCCACATTGGTAAAGAGAGTAGGCAGAATCTAATCCCAGTGGTCCGAGTAACTCATTTTGATTGTTTTGGAGCTAAGAGAAAGTTATTAATTGGACTTAGTTTGCTTGGCCACAAGGGGGCTATATTCTTAAAGCCAAGTTGAACAAAGTTTTCTTTCTTTTTTTTTTCTTCAGTATGGACACTACCAACTCAAGTACATGACTTTCCTGAGGGATTCTTCTGATTTCTTTAATTCCTCTTCTCTCACTTTCCTTGAAACAACTGTATAAGATGGACATGAGAGCCCTTTGGCCTCGGAGAATGACCTCATATGGCTCTGGGCATATTGATGCAGTGACCTTATGGTGTTGCTCCATCTGCTCTGTAGAAACTGTGGTCCTTCAAAAGCACCGCTACTGCAATGCTTGCTGCTGCTATCCATGCTCTCCTTGCTGAACTCATTTTCACAACAACTACTCTTTCTTTCTCTAGACAAAACTAGAGGCCTTTGATTCATGGAGTGGATGCTACCAAAAGGTTGCTAGTACTTCAAGATTTATGTGAACGCTTAATTGCATATTCACGACTAAATGCAAGCAGCTGTCATGCCGTGAAAAGACCGATCCTTTCCTTCGATTTGTATTCTATCGTTACTTTGGAATCTTGCAGAAGGGCTGCATCCATTTGCATGTTCATATGCAATTCTCAAAATTTTCACGTTGGCAATTGATAAGCACAGTTTCTTTACATTTCACAACTATATTTGTCATCCGTAAGTTTGTGTACAATATTTTCAGTAAGGACCCCAACAACTCAAGTACATGACTTTTCTCAAGGACTCTTCCGATTGCTTTGCATTCTGTTCTCTCAACTTCCTTGAAACCACGGTGGAAGATGGAGATGAGAGCTTCTTGGCTTGAGGAATTGACCTCACGTGATTCTTGGCATACTGGTGCAGTGCTCTTATGGTGTAGTTCCGTCTGCAGAACCCTTGGTCTTTCATCGCCTCCACAGCTGCTATACTAGCTGCTGCTACCCACGCTCTACTTGTTGAACTCATTTTTTTCTTTTGCGTAGAGAGATGATCTTTAAACTAAGATTTGTGTGCTTCAATGGACTTCATGCCTGGGTTGGTGCCCAAGGGCTGCTTTAATATACATCGAACACACCGGCTTAGAAAAGGATAAGGGCCCAAAGCATTAGAAAACCAGCAGCGACATCACCTGGTTTTCTGGTTCTGGTGGGTAGCCTCAGGGTCGGTATTGGCGTTATGACTTTAATGTCCAGGTTGGACATCCTAGTCCGATAGGAAATGAGGGCAGGGAATGGGAATTTAGCTGCTACCAGCACACCGTTTTGTTTGGCGAAAACTCCGAATGGGCCCAAAGAATAGGAGCCTATCTGGCTAAGCTTTATTTGCAGATTCCAGCGGGACCCAGAAGCATCCCACAGCCCAAACGGATGGCGAAGTGCCAAATCTGCGGTTCGCAGAGTGCAAAGTGTCGCAGTTTTCTTTGGGGGAAAATATAAATTTACATTAAATGTTTCCAGGATCTGTGCATTATTCTATTTAATCAACTTCAAATCATTTTTTTTTTTTTTACAGAACAGTTGAGAATTTTGAATCGAGATTCTTTTTTGTTTTCATACATTCAACACGCAGCAAATTCCGATTGGACAATTCTAGTGGTTCAATATATTTCATCGTTTATAGTAAATATCTGAACTATAGGGTATTAACTTGAATTTTACGCCTTTTTTCGGTTGCCGGGATTGTATACGCCCATGTAATCTGTTCTTGTATTTGATTCTCCTTGTTGATCTGGCTAGCTAAAACGGATTTTTTTCACGTTAAACTACTACAAAGATTTCAACCAACCCCAAAAAATACCACATGAGATGCATTTGGATAAAGGATTTATATTGTATTAAACCAATCTTGATCCTCGAAAAATTTACATTTTTTCTGCGATCCGCAAACAGTAGCAGGTATACACCTCTATCACACATTACAGTTATCAGTTCTCATGTTTTCGTATTCTATGCACAGAAATTCTGTTTACAATCTGCAGTACACGTCAATTTGCAGCAATCAACCATTTGCAAATTTTCTCGACAATCTGTCTTCTCTTCCTGCTGCATCCCAATATTTCAGATCTTTACATGAAAAAGCGCTACAGGGATGCGCATAGTGGGGCAGGAATCTCTTTCCTATCCAATCAGTCTTCCTGCTACGTCCCAGAATTTCCAATCTGTCTTCTCTTTGCTCATTTCCAGTTAAATTTCAGTTTGGTCCCCAACAACTTAAGTACATAACTTTCCTTAAAGACTCCTCTGCTTGTGCTGTTTCCCTCACTTTAGTTGAAACCATGGATGAGGAGAGATTCTTGGCATGAGATATTGATCCAAGATTGTTTTTGGCATGTTGCTGCAGTGATTTTACGGCGTAGTTCCACCTGCAGAATCCCTGATCCTTCGCGGCCTCTATGGCTCCAATGCTAGTAGCCACAACCCAAGCCCTGCCTGCTGAACTCATCTTCAATAACCCTCTTTAAATCCCTTCTTTTTGGCCCTCTTTCTCTTTTTCTTAGCAGTTTATTGCAAAATTGAAACTCCCAGATTCCAAACTTCGTAAATTTACGTGTTTCTCTGAAAGCCTATGGCGTTCATAAGCGGCTCTTTATAGAAAGGAGATGAGGATAAACTATTGGCTATACCGCTATAGCAACTGGTTTTTCTCGAGAAATGCCCTTTTAGCCCTTGTTAGGATCACATTGTCTGCCAGTTTTCCATAGGACAAAGTAGGGTTTTTTGGTCACGATGCAGTGTACCCTTTTCAAGAGTCAAGATCCCAGCACTATCGCGACCCAAAAACAACTTATGTGCACACGGTTTTGCACGAGAAGTTAAAGCAAGCCCAATGTATGGGAGTTTAAAACCACTTTATGCCGGGCACTGAAGTCCAGGGAGTTCCACTTGTTTTCTTGATTTGACTCAATCAGTGCCACTTTTTGTCTTGATTTCCTGCAATGGAGGTTCAGGTAGACAAAACATTTGTCTAAAAATGAATTGATTTTATGAAAAGATTACTATGAGACGACTACAAAGGAAACTTCGCAGAAAGCCAATCAAGTAGCAGCGGGCTGACAATTTTCACGCAATTTTCTTTGCTAAAAGCCTGGCTCGGCTCAACTCCTACGTTATTTCCACTATTCAAAGCCCAACAAGGTGTTTAATTTTGTTTAGTTCGCAGAGAAGGAAAGAAGAGCATATATACATGAAGATCTCTCCATTTATGAACACGTTACTTGCACACTAGGTAAACATATTAAAAAGGCTATGTAGATTAAACTGATTCAACTATGCACCGTAGAGGAACAACTAGCACGGTAAGGCATACAGAGTTGAAATGATTTTTTCACAAAATTTGATCCTGAAATGGGTTAGGAGGTAGCGGCCGTTAAAAGCTAGGACCCCAACAGCTCAAGAACATCAGGATCCATAGAGACTCCTGTGCCTGTTAAATCTTATCTCTGTCACTCGCTCTAGCAGCTTTATCAGTCTCCTTTCTGAAGAGATTATCCGCAAAGCTTGCCATTTGCTTAGATGAAGCAGAGATGCAAGGCTTGTCTTTGAGCAGCTTCGCATTACAGTACTCCTTGGGGTGAGTTAATTTGTCTTTCATTTCTTGCATATTCCACGGTCCCGCAGCTTGAAAGAACTCCCTGCCCATGTTCTGTGGGTTCATCTCTTACTAGTTTTGCAAAAGATTGAAATGTTTTCAGTTCTTTGTGAGCGCGGCAGGTGGAAAGTGCCCCTCTTAAGGCGATTACAGAGAATTGCGGGTCAACATGGTCTAGGAGTGAACAATGGGAAGCTTAGTGATTTCATCTTTTGGGCGGAGAGACACTAATCGGACCTGAAGGCTTCTTACATAAACAGAGGGAAATAGAGGCCCCATTGCATCAAAAGGCACTTGTTGCAAGTGGGGTGGCAGCCACTGGCCGGCCCAGTTCTAAAATTCGACGATGATCTCATGCCTGCGGGCCCCCATTGCATCGAAAGGCTCTTGTTGCAAGTGGGGTGGCAGCTACTGGCTGGCCGAGTTTTAAAATTCAATGATGATCTTATGCTGCGGGTCCACCTGGCTGAAGCCATTTCCCTTCGATTTTTACTTTTCTGTAGGTTTTATCTTCGCATACTTAAGACCTTAGTTCATTTACAGTTCTAAGCTTCTTTTAGCAAAGAACATAATATTTATCCGTTCATTGCACGTTGATTTTTTTTTTTTTAAATCTCCATTTCTTTTGCGGATATAATACTAATTAAAAGATTTGCTGCATTATAGGTCGCAAGCATGTTGACCGTCCAAGGTGAGAAATTTCAACAACCACAGTCTCGTCATCTTCTGGTAAGGGTTGCTTCCAGGGCTCCCCATCAATCCTCATGTATGTATGGTCAGCAGCACCTTTGTGAAACTCAAAGCGTACTCTGTGCGCCTAATGATAAAAGAGAGCTGAAAGTAAGAAATTTCATATGCTAGTTAATTGAAAAGGAAAGTTACCGTCACAATAACTAAACTTTCCATCTAATCATATCACCTTGGGAACTTTTTCATCAGCAATTACCAGATTCCAAATCATAAACAAGTTGATACTTAATCAGTTTCCAACTTTTACCTCTGCAAGACGAATTCCATGTCCATTTGGAGCCAGCAAAACAAGCCCATGCCAAGCATCTCTAAAACCAACGACCTCAAGAAATCCATCATCGACGTATGGTGGAGTTAATGCTCTCTGCAACAGCTGCAAGGAAAGCTTTTCATCACATTCATTACAGCAAGAATATGCGTGCTTGAAATTCACAACTGCATCATCCCATACAGAATGAGAAAACGGATAGGAACTAACATCACGCTTTTTTCCTGCTATTTGGTGTTCCCCAAGGATTCAGTCCACCAGAGAGCTGGGGAGGTTAAGGCATACGATTGACCTGATGCTGATATCTTTGCTTTCTCTTCTCTCAGTTTCCTTGAAACTGCTGTACAGGATGGACATGAAAGCCTTTTGGCCTGGGAGAATGACCTCATATGGCTCGCAGTGATCTTATGGTATTGTTTCATCTGCTCTGCAAAACCTGTGGTCCCTCAAAACTACCACTACTGCAATGCTGCTGCAATCCATGCTCTGCTTGCCGAACTCATTTTCACAGCAAATACTCTTTCTTTCCACAGACAAAACTAGAGGTCTCGGCTTCATGTAGTGGATGCTAACAAAGGGTCGCTAGTTCTTCATGTTTTATGCGCACGCTTAATTGCATATTCACAACCAAATGCAAGCAGCTATGATGCCGTGAAAAAACCGATCCCTTCCTTCGATTTGTATTTCTTAAGTGTTATAATTCTGATGGGAACAATAGGAATTTTGCAATCTCGTAGGAGAGTTGTATCGATTTGCATGTTCATATGCAATTTCATGTTGGCAATTGATAAACAAAATTTCTGTACATTTCACAACTATATTTATCATCCGTAAGTTTGTGTACAATATTTTCAGTAAGGACCCCAACAACTCAAGTACATGACTTTCCTCAAAGACTCTTCCGACTGCTTTGCTTTCTCTTCTCTCAACTTCCTTGAAACCACGGTGAAAGATGGAGATGAGAGCTTATTGGCTTGAGGGATTGACCTCGCGTGATTCTTGGCATATTGTTGCAGTGATCTTATGGTGTAGTTCCGTCTGCAGAACCCTTGGTCTTTCATCGCCTCCACAGCTGCTATACTAGCTGCTGCTACCCACGCTCTACTTGTTGAACTCATTTTATTTTTTGCGTAGAGAGAAGATCTTTATACTAGGATTTGTATGCTTCAATGGACTCGATGCCTAGGTTGCTGCCCAAGGGCTGCTTTAATATACATCTTAGAAAAGGATAAGGGCCCAAAGCATTAGAAAACCAGCAGCGACATCACCTGGTTTTCTGGTTCTGGTGGGTAGCCTCAGGGTGCCTCAGGGTCGGCATTGGCGTTATGACTTTCATGTCCAAGTTGGACAACATAGTCCGATAGGAACGAGGGGAGGGAATGGGAATTTAGCTGCTACCAGCACACCGTTTTGTTTGGTGAAAACTCCGAATGGGCCCGAAGGATAGGAGCCAATCTGCTAAGCTTTATTTGCAGATTCGAGCGGCACCCATAAGCATCCCACAGCCCGAACGGCTGGCAAAGTGTCAAATCTACGGTTCGCAGAGAGCAAAGTGTCGCAGTTTTCTTTGGGGGTAAAATATAAATTTACATTAAATGTTTCAATGATCTGCATTATTTTATTTAATCAACTTCAAATCATGTTTTTTTTTTTTTTTTTTGTACAGAACATTAGAGAATTTTGAATCGAGATTTTTTTTTGTTTACATATGTTCAACACGCAGCAAATTCTGATTGGACAATTCTAGTGGTTCAATATATTTCATCGTTTATAGTAAATATCTGAACTATAGGGTACTAACTTGAATTTTACGCCTTTTTTTGGTGGCCGGGATTGTATGCACCCATGTAATCTGTTCTCGTATTTGATTCTCCTTGTTGATCTGGCTAGCTAAAATGGTGTTTTTTTCACGTCAAACTACTATAAGATTTCTAACAACCCCCATCAAAAACCACATGAGATGCATTTGGACAAAGGATTTTTATTATATTAAACCAATATTGATCCTCGAAAAATTTACAGTTTTTCTGCAATCAGCAAACAATAGCAGGTATACACCTCTATCACACATTACATATATCAGTTCTCATGTTTTCGTATTCTATGCACAGAAATTCTGTTTACAATCTGCAGTACATGTCAATTTGCAGCAATCAACCATTTGCAAATTTTCTCGATAATTTGTCTTTTCTTCTTGCTGCATCCCAATATTTCATCTTTACATGAAAAAGCGCTACAGGGTTGCGCGTAGTGGGGCAGGAATCTCTTTCCTATCCAATGTGTCTTCTCTTCCTGCTACGTCCCAGAATTTCCAATCTGTCTTCTCTTTGCTCATTTCCGGTTAAATTCCAGTTTGGTCCCCAACTACTTAAGTACACGACTTTCCTTAAAGACCCCTCTGCTTGTGCTGTTTCCCTCACTTTAGTTGAAAACATGGAAAATGAGAGATTCTTGGCATGAGATATTGATCCAAGATTGTTTTTGGCGTGTGGCTCGCTGTGATCTTATGGTGTTGTTCCATCTGCTCTACAGAACCTGTGGTCCCTCAAAACTACCACTACTGCAATGCTGACTGCTGCAGTCCATGCTCTGCTTGCCGAACTCATTTTCACAGCAAATACCCTTTTCTTTCCACAGACAAAACTAGAGGTCTCTGCTTCCAGTAGTGGATGCTAACGAAGGGTTGCTAGTTCTTCATTATTTATGCGCACGCTTAATTGCATATTCACAACGAAATGCAAGCCCGTGGAAAAACCGATCCCTTCCTTCGATTTGTACTCTTTAAGTCACGGGAATAATAGGATTTTTGCAATCTCGTAGGAGAGTTGCATCGATTTGCATGTTCGTATGCAATTTCATGTTGGCAATTGATAGACAAAATTTCTCTACATTGCAAAACTATATTTATCATCCGTAAGTTTGTGTACAATATTTTCAATAAGGACCCCAACAACTCAAGTACATGACTTTCCTCAAAGACTCTTCCGATTGCTTTGCTTTCTGTTCTCTCAACTTCCTTGAAACCACTGTGGAAGATGGAGATGAGAGCTTCTTGACCTGAGGGATTGACCTCACGTGATTCTTGGCATAGTGGTGCAGTGATCTTATGGTGTAGTTCCATCTGCAGATCCCTTGGTCTTTCATCACCTCCACAGCTGCAATACTAGCTGC
>CM034052.1:9121808-9133034 GCA_019804595.1 Bruguiera parviflora
ATTGCTTCAGTAGGGACCCCAACAACTCAAATACATGACTTTCCTCAGCGACTCCTCCGAATGCTTTGCCTTCTCTTCCGTTACTCTTCTTGATACAATGGTGGAAGATGAGGCAGACAAGTTCTTGGCCTGGGACACTGACCTGGCGCTGTTCCTGGCATGTTGGTTAAGTGACCTTATTGTGTAGTTCCACCTGCAGATACCCTGGTCCTTGAGGGCCTCCACAGCTCCAATGCTCGCTGCTATCATCCAAGATTTGCTTCTTGAAAGGTGACTCATAATTTCCTATTTAGCTCTTTGCTTTTGGCTATAACAGCAGATGCGGCTCTCTTGGCTGTAGGAGGGTGATAAGAGGAGATTGGCATGAGGGGCGCTTAATATACGGTGTCTACGTGCCTAAAGTTTCGGAGAAAACCGTAGGCCGATCGGCTTTTTTGGCACCTGGTTTTGAGCCCGCGAGTGGTATTCTTGCAAGATAAGATGAGTGGGGACACCGTGGGAGATTGAAGAGGCAATGCCGTGAACGACAACAAAATTATCTGTGGCTCTAGTGTTTCAAAATGTGCACATATTTTTTCTTCGTATAATTCAATTTCGTCCCCCACATATTTCCTTGAAACCTGAATAATAAAAAATAATTAAAGTATGATGTCCCAAAAGATAAAAGGACAAAAAATTTATTTTTTCTTCTTATAATTCAAATTGGGCCCCACGTATGAAATCAAACCCATTTAATAAGCTTTAAACAATGAAAAATAATTAAATTTCGAAAATTCTAAAAATTAAAGCAAGAAAAACAATTTCTTATTATGGTCCTCTTTATTTGGAATACAATAAACTGCAACTGTTTTACTATTTTACTCTGTCTCCCCTTTTAAAAAAAAAAAATTAATAACAGATAGAGATAAAGAAGTACATTTTGATTTCAGGCTGTTTGAAGGCTTTACCATGTTATTTTTGCCATGTCCATTAAATCTTTTTTGGTAAATCTAGACCCATAAACCGGTACGAACTTTCCATTGAAGTTGGTCGTAATGACCACCACGGTGAATGGAGCAGAAGGTGTCTGACCACGTGAATATATGGATAGCATGTACTACGCACAAGTCAGCTGGATCAGATCGACACATAACCATGTCTCTACCTGCAATTTGCTTCATCATTTTTTTTCCCTGTTTCTTTATTTCAAAGTATCCACTCTTTAATGTGCGCAACATTTTGATTTGGTCAGTCAGCTTTACGGCAGTTAATTAATTGCAATGGTGTCAACTTTTATGATAGGAGTGAAATGGACACATGACCACATATAGAGAAAAAGAGTTACTCTATATTGAAATACAAAAAAATTCATTTTTAGTGGATCAGATTAGAAAAGGAGATGATTAACATATTTAGTGAATACCTACCAATACCCCCGCATAGAAATATGACTTTTCACTGCCAAATCTACATAAGATTAGTTAGTGATGTCTAAGATGCCATGTAAATGTTTAGTTAGGAATGATCTAAACTAACTTTAGTTATGCTTCAAAAAAAAAATAATAATAATAAAATAATAAAACTTAAGTTAATTGAGTTGTATTTGTTCAGTTTTCCTGTCAAAGTGGCCCCACCCTGAGTTTTACATATCATGTCTTGGGGGACTGACCTCTAAAACGAGGGAGAAGCTTCTCTTAAGATGAGGATGGGCCCAAATTGTAATTGGGATCCACTTCCCTTGTCTTACAGTCCACATGAAAGGCGATTCCCCTATTTGCCTGATCATGCATGTGGTAACCTCACAAGAGCTTCAAGGTACCAACCACTGACAGAAAAAATGCAAACGAGACCTTTATTAGCAATTACAGCGTCACAATAGCATTCATCATATACGAATATACCTTAAACAGGCTGAATTTATTACCACTAAAACTTTCAAGTCCATAACCAAATAAAAGATATTTTAATATATCAACTCAAACAAGAAATATCAACACCATCCGGAATCTTGAATGTGTCAGCTGCACCAAATTTTCTCCATTCATCCCCCCGAACTGAGTCTTCTTCATCGTTGCTGTCCTCATTATCACCTTCATGATGGCGAGGTGACAAGGGATTCGGCATGCTTTTAGACCTGCAATCATAGGTCGCAAGCATGTTGACCTGTCCAAGATGAGAGATTTCAACAACCACCGTCTCGTCATCTTCTGGTAAGGGTTGCTTCCAGGGCTCCCCATCAATCCTCATGTATGTATTGTCAGCAGCACCTTTATGAAACTCAATGCGTACTCTGTGCGCCTAATGGAAAAAGAGAGCTGAAGGTAAGAATATTCATGTGCTTGTTGGACTGGTTAATTGAAAAGGAAAATTATTGTCACAATTACTAAACTTTCCGTCTAATCATCACCTTGGGAACTTTTTCATCAGCAATTACTAGGTTCCAAATCATGAACAAATTGATACTCAATCAGCTTCCAACTTTTACCTGTGCAAGACGAGTTCCATGTCCATTTGGAGCCAGCATAACAAGCCCATGCCAAGCATCTCTAAAACCAACAACCTCGAGAAGTCCATCGTCTACGTATGGTGGAGTTAATTCTCCCTGCGCCTGATGCAAGGAAAGCTTTTCATCGCATTCATTATAGTAAGAATATGTGTGCTTGAAATTCATAACTGCATCATCCCATACAGAATGAGGAAATGGATAGGAACTAACATCACTCTTTTTCCTCCTATTTGGTGTTCCCCAAGGATTCAGTCCACCAGAGAAGCTGGGCAGGTTAAGGCATACAATTGACCTGATGCTGATTACCAGCAAGAAATTGGGGTCAATGGATATAAATTTGGCACTTTTCTGTGAAGATCAGTAGTAAAAATATTTACTAGTACTGAAAACTGAAACAAAATGATTTTACAAATATTCAATTAACAGGCAATTGTGTTGACTAAGTAGAGGTCAGCGGCATCCACTTTTCCAGCAATAACTCATAGCAATGAATAATAGGAAAGCTCTGTTCAAACTCACACAACCTTTTTCTTACAACACAGTAGTAGCATACACAAATGAAAATAAGAAAGAGAACATTAAATCTGGATCATAAAAGCAAATTCCCCAACATCTAGTTCGCAGCTTTTGGAAATTTTGCCTATGATAAGGAGCAAAATGAAACAGGGAAAAGGTTCCACATGTCTGTACGAAGTGAATATTGAACAAAATCTTTTATACTGATGAAATGACTGGACTGCAAATATAGTCTTTCCCAACTTGTCAAGAAAACAGGCCAAACCAAATTTTGTCACTTGACAGATTAACTCTTGACACGAGAAAGTATCAAGTTTACTTCCAGAATCATCCATATTAAATTCATAATAAGGCACAACATCATCACCCATCCCAGGCTATGAAGAAGGAAAAAGATGAAGCTTGTAAAGAAGAAAATTAGAAATCAAGCAAAATGATGACAAAACCAAGTATTAGTTCATATCAGTGGCCAGAAACAAAATAACCTGTCGGGTATATGTAGATCCTCCCATTGCTTTCTATGTTTTCTCATAATCTTTACCTGTGCCAAGTGAGCTATGTTCCTGTAATAAACAAGCGAGCTACTTCACAATTTGTTCAGAGGTCCAGGTAGATGTATGCCACTGACTATGAATCAAAACACTCTACATGTGACCCTATCCATTCAACGAGTGATAGGAAAATAAGACATTAAAGTTCAGGAAGAAAATTGTATGCATCATTGTCTCCTTTTCTCCAGTTTTAATTTTCTATGTTCTATTTCCTTACTGAGTTTGCTCATTTGAGTGCAATTAAAAAGTTTTCCTGTCAGGCAAGCCCCGCTTTTATCTAGGGAAAATTTACAACAATAGAAAATGCAAGTAAAATTGCTCCAGTTAACAAGAAAAGAGCATTATGTGGGCACTTCCAAGCTTGGTGACCATGAAAAGCTGCATAATTTAGATTTTGCAGTTAGCCCCAACAACCATGAAGAAAAAGATACAATGACAGAAAGAGCTTTAAATGGTGCATGTAATTTTTTTTCCCTCTTTGTTGACTATTGCATGGACAAATTTTAGAAAATTTCATTCAACATGATAAAAATCTGCAGACAAGACTAGCAAAAGCTAATGTCTGCCAAACATGGAATATAAGCTAAATCAATTCAATATGGTTTTGACAATCTGAAAACCTAAAACACATTCACAAACATGTTAGAAGATCAGTCTAACATTCTTGTACTCCCAAAGGGAAAAAAGAAAAACCTCTGAAGCTAAGCAGCTTCAAACATGAGATATGTTTGGAACAACCATTCTAGATATGGCATGGATGATCTCTAAATTCACCTGGACGAAGGATGAAAAAGAGAGGCAGCAAACCACCCTTGTGTGCAGCCAAGCTTGGCATAAGTACCCTGATCCCAAAGACCCCCCCAAACCAGAAAAAAAAAAAACAAGAATAATAGTTAGGAAAGCAGTAAGTGGCTCGTTTTTTATAGATAATTCACCAAGCAAGTTGAGTCATAGAATTGTCTGGGACAATTTGAGCCATGGATGTCATGCTTCAATAGACCAAGACCATGTCAAGTGAATACTTTGCAACAAAATCAAAAAGAAGTTCATGGTCACTTTTCTGCAAAAGGAAGTTAAGATCTTGCTGAACCCAAATCAAAATGGGGCATTTGAATATTCAATAGATCAAGACCTTAATAATGCTAATGAAACAAAAGCACAGAAGCTCCCAAATCCAATGCCAGAAAAATTATGAACACAGAAATTAAAACCTCTATCATTGTGACTGGACAGTGATGCCGTTCTTATATTCAATTGCTTTCTGGTACTTAGGGACTCTAATGTCATTTTATCAGCTAATCAAACTTCAATTTCTATAACAGTCTCATATGCTAACATACATAGCACAAAAAGAAACCAAAAAACAAAAATTCCTGTTTGCAGATAAGAAAATAAGAAGCATAAACCATTACGCTACCTGATTAACTAGTTGATTTTTAAATTTTTCAGGATGCAACTTTCGCTCGGAATGAAATGCATATGATACTTGAGCATCCATCCCTGCAGCCAACAGAATACCAGTTATTGGTATTTTGAAGATGTGTCTAGGTGTAGCCAGTGTCTGAAGAGCAGGAAACCACACCATCTTCCAAGATAGAATGTAAGATCAATATTTGACAAGCAAAGCAACTTATTCACCCAATTCTCACTTTTGTAAGGGCTGTTTGTAAGATACTAAAATTTACCAATTTGAAACACAAGTGCCAGGGATCTTTTCAAATGAAAATTGCGTTATACATCATCTTAACAGTAATGCCCCCCCCCCACACCCCAGGTGAACAATATTTCAAATTGAGTCTCACTGCAGCCAGAATGAGTAATGAGCTTCATCTTGCTGGCAAACTGTGCAGCCAGAAGGATGGGAATGATGAAACATTGTTATAAAATATCATGGCAAACTCTTACCCATGCTGAAGTAGTTCCAAAATCCTCCACGAAATGTAACATATCCTTCCTGAGAAGCAATCGATATATATTGTGAGTAAGAATGCACACAATGCTGCACATATCTAATAAACAATAATGTTTATGAAGAAAATCCAATCAGGCCAAAAGTTTTCGAGACAACACCCCCCTCCCCAGTAAAGCCTCCACACCAGCAAAAATGGCCATCAGTTGCATGTCCCCATGGTCAGCAAACGCAAAGCATCTCATGATTCAATCCTAGTCTCTATGGTTTACGAGCAAAGCCTCACTAACAGACTCCTATACCACTTTAATACTTCATATCCTTCTCGAAAGCAACTTCCCCACAAGTGATAAATTCACAATGAAAACATATGGATGGCAAATGCCCTCACCAGCACCCGAAAAAAAAAGCCAGGCTTTGCTGCTCAATGGAACTTGTTGTAGTTAAAAATTCTACCCAAGGCCAATAGAGAACAAAGCTGTCAAATACCTTCTTCCATTGAACACAAAATAATCCCTCAAATTGGAATAGAGAACAACATTCAATAGGATTTGAACTGATGGGGCATGGTTCAAAATTGTCTTAAATCTTGATGCGTACATGCATTTGAATGATATGGGTCTGCATAAGTGGCATTGTCATATTTATCTCATAACAAATGATATTTTGTACAAGTTCATAGAAAGCTTGCCCTTGGCTAATTGTTGCCCTTGCCCTTGTCATATCAGATTAGGAAGGCAATCAGCATCAGTCAAAATAAGAGCACAGGCTAAATAGCAGAATTCTAATGCATTTAATTGAGAGGAACTTTTGGGTCTTGCTAGACAGCCTATTTTCGGTATAATCACGGACATGAAAGACTACTTACTTATCCATTTACTAGTTGAAGATGGACAGAAACATATTCTGGAGGGTGCATGCATGAGAATGATGTAGAATCTGTTACCATGTTGAGTTCATCCGTTGAAGAGACACGATGAAAAACATGTAAAGAGTGAGGTAGCTCCAGTGGTGCAATGGGCTCGTAGGAACCTTCTTTTGGGGCCCTCATTCTCATGAGAATATGCCAGCTGAAGCGCAACAACAAATATGAAAACATTATGTGAAAAGTGTCCACAAAATGATAAAAGCAGGGTGAAAAATGGCATGCTGGCAGGCAAAATTTATAGAGAGAAATGAGGAATGCCTAAGTTAAAAGTACAGTGTACTATCTTCACCAATGATAGTACTTTAGAACCCCAGAATATTGAGAAAGCAACAAGGGGAAGTGAACCAAATAATCACAACTAAGTTGGAAACTTATGCAAGAGAGGAAAGAAAGGAAAAAAAAAATCTGCATTTTGTCCAGTTTTAACAGTTTCAGAGGAACAACCACAATAACTGAGAGTTATCGCAAGCATGATTGGACTCAAAAAATAAGATTTTATTTCAAACAATATATTGTTTAGAGATATTCACCAAAAGTCAGGACCTTCCACTAAATTTAATCAGAAGGTTAACAACAGTTTACTTGCATGAATCTGCCGGAACTCAACCCAAACTTGCATGCACCTGCTTAGAATGGTTCTAGCAGTGACTTCTCTACTTTGAGTACCACCTATGTATGTTAAAGAAAATTGTTAACATCACAAATTGCAATGTGCTTAGGAGGCTATATGAAGTGGTCCGTATCATCAATTGAAAACCATAAAAATCAACAATCCTCAATTGCCAAAATTTTCTTTGTCAGATCTTAAATTCTTAATTGTGAGAGAGGATTTAAAGATCAACAATCCTGTAAAATCTTTCCAATTGAGGCAGGACAAGAAACAAGATAATGAGAAGAACCATGCAAAAAAGGGAATGGGAGTGGAGAGAGAGAAAGAAGGGCCAGGTTAGCTAACTTGTCTATTTTCATTTCCTTTGCTTCCCTTACTTGCTTCAGAAACAACATAACAGAATCACAATCTGTCCCAGGATTCTTTTTCCCCTGCAAATTAGCAAACGAAATGTTATATCCATGCATAAAAACCGTTACATTCACTCTGTCATGATAAAAAGCTCTGAATAGCTTCTCGGTACATGTTTGACGCAGCTTGAACCTAGATTTTTTTTTTTTTTTCTTTTCTACATGAATCATATATTTCCCTCTATCTACTGCCACAGGTATCATATCATCTATAGTTCTCTTTAGACCCTTGAGCTACTCAAATTTGATCTTATTGTTGATCTTGGTCTAGCCCACTTCTCCTTTTATTATTGTTCCTGTGATAACAAAAAGAATCTTACCCAACCAAATGCAAAGGGAAGATTGTTTCCAGTGCCCAACGGCACTGTGGCAATAGGTGGAGGATGTGACAATTTCAGATCACAAACAACTCCAAGAAGCCAGCCAGCCGTTCCGTCACCACCTGCAACCTACTAAGTCGAGTGTTGCTTTGAATCAGAATCCAAATCATCCAAAACATAACTTCTAATGACATGAACTTGAAGAGCGATAATCTATATAAGAAAAAAAAAAAAAAAAAAGGCAAAACACTATCATGCTTACAATTATTCTCAATCTCTTTTGAATCTCAAACGCAAATTCATCTCCATCAGACTTGAGCCTCGCCAAATTCAAATAAATTCTGCGCAGAACTTTATCCGGGGCTTCCTCCCCCAAATCAAACACCTAAGAAAAACAACCAAATTTTGTCAACCAAGACCACTTATAGAACAAGAAACGCAACAATCCATCAGCCAGCCATCTAATCAAACTTGATTCCACGAATAAGAATTTGGAGAGACCTGATCTCGATTAAGAAGGGAACGGTAGGTCAGGAGGAGGCGTCCGCCGAGCTGACCGCCGCTCTTGGAGTTGATAAACACCAAAACTGGACACCGAGGCACGGTGTCCGGAACGCCCGCAGCATCCGCCGGTTCCGGTTGGAGCACGTAAGTAGGGATACGGAACTCCTTTAACCAGGTCAAATCTAAATTGGGATCCTCCGCTGCTGTCTCCATCTGCACTCACTTAACCAACTCCCAAAAAAAAAATTAAAAAAAACGAAATCAATATCAAACAATAACAATCACCAATCAGGAAAAACAAAAGAAAGAATGGGACTTTTACGCTGGAAAATGATATCAGAACGGCAGAAATCAACTGGGAGCCGCTGCTTAATGAAAGTTGAGGACTCGTGTCCGTTAAATCGAATCGGGAAGCTTAACAGTTTTATTTATTTAAATCTAAGATTCAGAAGAGGGGTTTGACGTGCGGCTACGTATATTCATCTTTATATTGCTGAAGATTGAAGAATCAATGTGAATGTCTTTATTTGACATTTTGAAGCACTCGGTCAACGCATTAGTTGGCATATAAATTAACAAAAACAAAAAAAAAAAAAAAAACAAAAAGGAAGCTTCCTTTTGGCAGCCGACGAATTGGGATCTTCAACTGCCCCGAGCAAATGATTGGTTCGACGGGCGATGCGTTTACTGTGCTGTCGTCTTTTACCACCGGTGGTTTTGTTGGGAGGTGGGACCCGGCGGATATCAGACCGTCGCTCTGCTACTGTCAATTATCTCTCTATTAGCGGCTTCGACGATCAGCCTGCGGGACCCCAAAGACCGTCACACTGCTTCACCGGTTTGGTCGTTTTGTTTTGTTGAAGATAATTTTATTAAAAAATAAATATAAATATAAATAATTTTTATTTTATATTTGATAAAAAAAAGATTCTTTTATTTTTTTTACAAGAATAAAATTCTCTCTCCTATAACAGTTATTATTTTCTTATTTTTTCGGATTAATCTCATATTTATTCTTCTTTTTTTTTTTGTCTTCTCTCTGTTATATAAATAATTTTAAAATATAAACAAATAAATCTTATAAATAATAATAATAATATATTTGCACAGTAGAATGATATTAAGTATTTTAAAATTATAATAAAAAATTAATAATAGTTATATATATATATATATATATAACAATGAACAAAAGGAAAGGAAAATGTGACTGCAAGAGACAAGACCTCCACATTCTATAATTGGGCCAGACATAATAATGAATATGATCGGTTCTTGAATTGTGCAAGTGTAAGGCTACTGAATCAGAAATAACCTAAACATTCCGAATGATGCAACGATTCCAAATTTTAAGGACGACTCAAGTAGGAGGAACGCTCGGAGGTGGGGTCCAGCGAGGGGCCAATCCTGACAGGAAGAATGCTGACTCAATCATTGCAAGGCCCACTATACCTGCAATCAAAATACTTGAGTTGATCAAAATGAAGAAGTGACAAGTGCACCTCGAGACCCACTATACCCATTTGACATGTCAAATATGCTTTGAATATTTATTTCCAAGTGTCTGGACGACACTATGATTACCCCATCCAACCCCTCAGGCAGCTCAAGGCCAGCGATGAGACTCAAAACCAAAGACAAACCAGATGCCATCGCTACAATGAAACTACTAAAACTACAAAGAAAGATGCATTTGAATGTGAACAAACAGCCTCAGCAAGCATGCCCTTTTCCTTATCAGGTGGATCAAGCATTGGAACGTCTCTGTTCAGCAACAGGCTTTATACTCTATGCTGTGCCTCTTTGCGGGCAAGATACCATTTCTATTAGACTCTCTTTTATCTTCTCAGAACGACTGGAAACAATTTCAGCAAATATCTATCTACTTACAAACTTCAAAAAGGACGAGCAAGAAACACGAAATGAAGGGGAAATGAGGGACGAAAAAGTATTGCTGCTTTCTCGAGATACACAAACGGAATGCGCAAGAACCAACGCTCTCTCTATTTAATCTTCTCAGCTTACATCGCCAAACCTTAAAAAACTTTCTGCTAGACAAGAAATGAGGAACATAACCAAATGCAGGGAACAAGGGAATACCAGACCATATCTGCTTTTGCGCCATGATAATCTCACTCGAATTACGGGGACCTACATATATTAGTATTTATTGCAACATGGATGAGAAAAAAACAGCAAAAGATAAGTAAATGGCCCAAAAAAAAAAAAAAAAGAAAAAAAAAAAAAAGAAAAAACTTTTTTTTTTTTCCTTTTAGAACAGAAATCACTTCAAATTTAAGAGAGAGAGAGAGAGAGAGAGAGTCTTTAATGAAATGGAAAGAATACCGTCTCCTGCAAAGATATGCGCTCCATATTCTACAAGGCGATTCCCAATGCATCTCAAAATAAATGACCCAAGAACTGGCGGCCCATCGTCTCCCCAGTTCAAGATCCGTTAGTTTTCGTTGTACCATTTGTGTTGAGGAAATAAAAAAGAATTTCATCCATCTTTTCTTGAAAGCTGCCTGGCTACCAAGACCAAAGAAAAACCACCATTCTTATGAAACCGATTAAAGTGCGAGGTCGAGGAATCTCACTTAGGCCGATAACCTCACAACGAAACAGGAGTTCCATAAAAACATTTACCTCCCAAGTCATTTTCTCGACCTTGCCATGTCTTCCATTCTTCTTCCCGCGCAAGATAGCCGTATCCTCCAGTGTTCTTTTCTGTTCAACAAAGGCCACAATGTAAAAGTATAAAAACTGAGAGGAGCAACGCATTGAATTAACGAAGAAAATGCAAAAGAACAAGCACCTGAACCATTGCATCTCGCAGACAAAAAAAAAAAAAAAAGATATTCCACTGTCTTTTTCCGTTCAAGAAATTCTTAACTGAAAAAGCACAGGAAACAAGAAAAAAGAAAGAAAGAAAGAAAGATCAGATCCACAAAACTGTTAACCAAGGAAAGGCAAAAAAAAAAAAAAAAAAAAAA
>CM034052.1:9140050-9163530 GCA_019804595.1 Bruguiera parviflora
TATATATATATATATATATTTATTTATTTATTTATTTATTTTTATTTATTTATTTTTTTTGTGATTAGAAGCAAATTAGCTGCAAGTGCAACATTAAGAAAGGCGAAAAAGTGAAGGAAGCAAGGCGCAGGGCAAGAGTGTTTGACCTCGTGACTCCCAATGTCAAGTATATAATATGATACAATAGTATTTGACCAATGACTCTGATTGTTAGATGAAAGGTGGATGAATATAACACCTCATTTTTAAAGTTTGAATTTGCTTCCACATATTGTCCCTGCGGAAGTGGATGCCTTTGTCACGCTTCTTCAGACAAAGCACATTTACCTGGCAGTCAATTGTCAAAATGAGGAAGCCCATCTTCAGGAAAATCAGCACATTGACTTTCACTTGTGGGCGAAGAAAAGGGCACGCGCAATTTCTGCATCGTGGCTAGTGTGCACCCGATACGATATGTGACAAAATTCGTGTTATTTCTGGTGTCACATATCAATTTACACAAATCACATTATGTCTCACTAATCTGGTTAACAGCATATCTATGATTACAGGATTTTCCCTTATATCGCCTATATCTAGGAAGATTAGTGAAAGATCTCTTTGAAGTTTGTTTGCGAAATAAGTCATGCAACACAGTTGCTCCTATATATCATAGATTCAGATTTTCTAAAAAGTTATATTGTTTGTCAATATTTGATTTTTTTTTTATTTTATTTAAATCAAACGTTTGAACGCAAAATTAAATTTTATAACTAATCTTTCCTCCATTCGTTGTGACATGGGCCACCCGCGAAACCTTTAAAATTTATGAACGTTCGCTTGAAACTTCGGCGTCAAATGTTCAGACGTATCGCAATTGGCCGTCCAAATTTTTTGATTTTTCATCTTGGTCCCCCGTCTCTTTTACTTTTCAATAATATGGGTATCAACTTGTAATTTTCTTCTAACTTGGGCCCACTCTGCTCGATACCGATGTCTACTTACGGAGCCCAAATGGTAAATGGAATATAGACTAACAAAAAGTCCTGAAACGGACAACAAATAATAAAAACCTAAGTAGCATAGATGAGTATTACGGAGAAATTAGTTAAATTACGGAGCCGCTGCCTCGCCCCCGAATGTACTGTTGCTATCTACGGGTTGCATATATCACCTCTATTTTCTTAAGATTTATTACATGGAGGATTACACATTACACGTATTATATTTCATGCACATTCGTATATTATCAAACATAGAAACAAGGCATGTACATGACAAAAGGCCGGCGCCAAATCCTGTTGACTTGAATCGATTTCGCAGCCACTTTCTCAACTATAAATACAAGAACATCATTTCTCACTAACATCGACAAGGTAAAATGTTCGCTTTGAAGAGGACTCAATTTCTATAGTCAAAGCTATAGACAATTAACCTTCCCTTTCTTTCTTTCTTACAAGCTATAACAACTTGTTGCACTTTTTTCTGCATACCCATAGGTAGCATAGTATCAATGGGAAGAGCACCTTGCTGCGACAAGAACGGACTTAAGAAAGGTCCGTGGACCGCTGAGGAAGATCACAAGCTCACTACTTATGTCCAAATGCACGGACCCGGCAATTGGCGCACTCTTCCGAAGAACGCTGGTTTGTATACATACACATATGTATAGATATATGAAGTAGAACTTTCAACGTAAATTTAGATTTTTTGATAATTGAGGTTCTACATGAATCTACATTAATTCTAACATTTTGATGAGTATTGCTTGACGTCTGGTTTGTGACGTGGGTAAATTAATTGGGTTGCATAGGACTTCAAAGATGTGGGAAGAGTTGTCGTCTTAGATGGACGAACTATCTGCGGCCTGATATCAAAAGAGGAAGATTCGCTTTTGAAGAGGAAGAGACGATTATCCAACTACACAGTATCCTGGGGAACAAGTAAGAATAAGACCATTATGTACTTTTTTTGTTTTTTGTTTTTTTTTTCTTCTTTTTGATAAGTATTATGTACAACTCTATTCTTCAATGTTATCAGATAATGTGTACTCGAAGAAAAAGAAGACGCAACATTTTTTCTTCATTAATTTCTGAATTTAATAAGGAAACAATTTTCAATGGTAGGTGGTCTGCTATAGCAGCACGTTTGCCAGGAAGGACTGACAACGAGATCAAGAATTACTGGAACACCCACATAAGAAAGAGGCTGATCAGAAATGGAATTGATCCTGTAACCCATGCTCCACATCTAGATTTTCTCGGCCTGCCCTCCATTCTAAGTTCAGCTTTGTGTAATCCATTACTTCTAAATCTGTCAAGTTTGTTACGCACCCAAGCAGCTCTCTTAAATCCTGATTTGCTAGGGCTAGCCACCACTCTGGCCTCACTGAAAAAAGAAAACCCCCCAGGGTTGGTCTTGCAACAACTACAGGAAAACCAATTTTGTAACTCGATGCTACAGAATTGCCAGGTGCCATTATCACAACCTAACCAGTTTCAGAACCCAGTTCAAGAAACTCCGGCCTGCAACGCCTTTAATGCTCAATTTTCAAACCTAGCACAACTCATGCAAACAAATATGGAGGGGTTTTCTCCCAGGTTTGCTAGTTTTGCTGTTGGCTGTCAGAGTTCTCAAGAGAATCTAGTGCCTTCAAGCTTGAAAGATGGTTTGGTTTCTCAGCCAAACTATGCTAATTGCAGCATAAATCCTACGGCTCCTGAACTCCCAGAGAAGTCAGGCTACCAGAAATTTGGCATGGACTCAGTTTTGTCG
Organism: Bruguiera parviflora; assembly: GCA_019804595.1. Taxonomy (NCBI): domain Eukaryota; kingdom Viridiplantae; phylum Streptophyta; class Magnoliopsida; order Malpighiales; family Rhizophoraceae; genus Bruguiera; species Bruguiera parviflora. The sequence continues at coordinate 9,142,805 of CM034052.1, forward strand.
ACCCCTTTGTCAAGCCCCGCTCCCTTGAATTCACCATCCACATTTGTCAACAGCAGCAGCACGGAGGATGAGAGAGAAAGCTACTGCAGCAGCTTGTTGAAGTTTGCAATTCCGGAGAGTTTCGACATTGAAGACTTTATGTGAATTTTGTCCAAAAAATGAGAGAATATAGATCTGTTGTATACACTTGTACTGTTTTCCTGGGAATTTGCAGTTGATGTACATATTTTTCCATATATGACCTTTTGTTTTCACACTAGAAAATTTCAAGTCATTCTTTCCTGGATCTTGGCACCGATCAGCTGGTCATCGCACTATAAGGATGAAAGATGTTTGTCCAATAGTCAAATGCAAGAGATAATATGTGATTTGCTACGTTTCCATCGATTTTATATGCTAGGAAAAAATGTTCCTGGTACATCAGGAACTTCGGTTCCTCGGGACTAAAGCTGTCTCTGAAAAAAAAAAAAAAGACGAGTGTATTTGATTTTGATTACTTAAAGGGCAGCATTGATAACTGTCAAGTGTAAACTGAAAGAGAATGATCATGGTTCGTGAGGAGAAACAAAAATGTATGAGACTCAAGAAAGAAATGCTGCAAATACTTGTATAGAATTGCATGAAAACAAAACGACACGTCGGGAAAACAAAGAGAAATATGCGTCAAAATGCGGACTGCTGAGCCAAAGAGGAGATATCTACGGCTTATACTTTGTTGTGACCAAAATTTCCTTACCTTTGCGTCGGTCGAGACGTGAGATTGTGTATTTTGGTCACCGTCTTTGACTGTGTCACCGTGGTGAAATAGGCGGGCCGCGTTGAGCGTCTACTACCTGCTTCACACAGGTGGGAACTGACAAAGTGGGAGTAAATAATTAAAGCCGCCGCCGTCACCTACCGAGCCAAATATATATCAAAATCCGAAAATTTTATTTTCCGATCTGGTCGCGTTTTCCTTTTGGCTGTTCATGTTCCGCGTAAAGAAGTTAAAAGACTTTCTCGTCGACCCCGATTGTTACTTGTTAGATCTCAACCAAGTGCTTCCACATTCATATTTCAACTCAAAAAGTGGATTCTTGTCTTACATGCGTCTTTTTGCCGCTCTTTGCTTCTAATTAACGATCAGCTTTTTTTTTTTTTTGGTTCTTGCAAAGGCGAAAGAAGTACGTTTAACGTGTCGACTGTTTGCGGCTAACGAGGAAAATTGTTTGATTTTGTCGTCTTTTAGCCAATATAAAGATAACTTTTTCGGCCCATAAATAAAGGCGTTACAGACGGCCCAGCTGTCAATATGCCTTATAGGCCATCGGCCCAACAAGAATCAACTCAAAATTTAAAACCTGCTTTCTTTTTTTTATTTTGGGCGATATTCAGTTTTAACGAGTAAAATCAAAAGTTGAAAAAAAAGTTGCGGAGAAGACAAGGCCAGATTGACCTCACCATACTCGCTGCCCCTTTGTGGGAGGAGAGGCTAATCAGCCAAAACCCCCGAGAATCCATGAGTATACCATTTTTCAAGCTCAATCACTAAAGTTCAGAATTTTCATTTGCTGCTATCGTATCTATACATCAAACCCTTTTACAGATTACCCGTAAAAAAGCTAAAAGTACTTCATTTTTCCGTCGCAAAATGTTGGAACTACCGAAGAGAGACCCAAACCCCAGAAGAACCAACTAAAACGTAAAGGTAAAAGCAAAACGAGACAAAAGAAAACATTGGGATTCGAGATTGTAAGCTTTCCACCAAGGACGGCTTTATGCTGGAATCATTTTTGCTTGATTGGTTCTTTAATGTTTTGTCGTTGAAATAAAATGCATCTCTTTTGATTACTATTCTTTTACCCGAAAGATTTCATTATTGATGGTTCTTCCACCAGCATGCCTCCCCCTCCAACTCTGTTACTATGCAATCAAACTCGTTTGCTTATTGACGAAAATGTATGTATATATGCATGTCAAATTATTCAAGAAACGAAAAGCAAGAAAGGATAAAGGGCAAAAAAAGAAAACAAGAAAAGTAAATGACTTTAAAAAAAAAAAAAGTACCAATAAGCTCTGAAAGGCAATTTGTTTGAGAAAAAGATTGCAGGCTTTTAGATGTCACATGATTTTTGTCCAGATAAGTCTTTAGTAAAGTTTTAAAGTTTAGTAAATTTTATAATTATGTGTTAATTTTTTTTTTAATTTTTTAAATCAACTCTAAGTTTTTAATTTTTATCACGATATAAAATTTTTATCAGTTATTGATAAAATTATTAAATGTGTAATTTAATTTAATAGAGATAGTATGAAAAATATTTAAAATATATTCTATAAATATATTCACATGTGTATTATGTTAACTTTTTATTTTTTCTTATATATAAAATACAAAAATTTAAAATTTTCTCATTTTTCTAAATTCATGGAAAAAGAATTTAAATTTTTTGCCTTTTATAAGTAAGAAAAAAAAAAAAGAAATATAGCGTGAACATAATTGTGTATTTTTAAATGTTTTTTTTTTTGAGAGAATATCTATTAAATTAAATTATATAGTTAATAATTTAATTAATTTTTTAAATAAAAAAAGATTATATAAACTAAAAATTTAAAATCTAACATTAATTTAAAAACTCAAAAAAATAATACTTAATTATAAAAATTCTCAGAAATTTAAGGATTTTTGAAAACCTAATCCCCACCTTTGTCTCACAGGCTAGGCTAAGCGTGAACCAGATGCCCAGGTCAAGCAGAAAATGCTGCCCAGAAGAGTTAATTACAGAGAAAGTCAAATCCCCGTGGGGTCTTCCTCTTCCAGTGCACCAACTTTATTTTCCACTTTCCGTTTCTTTGGCCACTGACCAATCAAACGGTCCCGGTAATTCTGTTTTGATCGAATCATCCAAAACGTTTTTACTCCTCCGTAAGAGTCAATTAACCGTTAGATATATACGCTCATTTGGATCCGTTCTCACGCTCTCTTTCTTTCCTCAGCCTAAAGAATTGGCGGTCAATAGGCATTAATTACTTCCACGAGGACCCACCAACTCTGCAATCTTTAACCGATTTTTTTTTTTTTTTCCTCCAGCTAATACACCTTTTAAGTTTCGATGTTTTTTTTTTTTTTTTAATGAGTTAGAGCAAATGTTTGTTTTTTTCTTTTCCCTCGCAGATGCTGTTAGGAAAGAAAAGAAGGAAAGAGCCGGCGCCAACAAATGCATTTAGTATTTGGCACGGTGGATTTACCTGCAGGGATGTATAAAAGCAATTGCAATTGTATTTTGCATTTAGTATGGCTCGTTAATGAAAACTGCTATATTTATTTTGGATATATCGCGTGAATTGTAGCTTTTTTATTAAAAAAATTATTAAATCATAAGTTATACAATATAATAAATATTTTTATTTCTATAAATTTTACAATTCATTCTTAAGATTAAAATTCAAATCCCAACGATCGAAAATTGTGGTATTAAGTCTGACGGTACTTAAAAATTTTGCAAATATATTTCTATGCGGATTTGGAAATAGTAAAGACAACCCAGCAAAAAAAAAAAAAGCAAGAAAAAGAGCTAGGAGTGAACATAAGGTTTTTTTTAAAAAAAAAAGGCCTCTGCAATCTGCCAAATCACCACTGACTACTTCAAGCCTTGTTTTTTTACGCAACACGCCGACGCCTTTTCTCCCGTACTGTTCTTTTCCTCCCCTCGTTCTCTCTCCCTCCCAGCCAACTAAATTGAACGAGTCTTGTCTGTTTCTCAATTCTACCTATCTTTACTTTTTAAATTTCATAAAGATAAACAGAAGACGCTGTGGCTAGAACCAAAGGCAACAATATTATATCCGTTTATCAATGAGTGATCACTTTATATCGTGAACTTGGAGCGTAACCTGGCACTCACACTATTGCCATTAGGCCAAGAGAGAGAATTTTGCCTCTTTCGTATGGATGACAAATCCATGTTGTGTCATTTCTATGAAGATATAGCCATTGTTAAGTGAGAGAGAGAGAGAGAGAAACAAGAAACGACACTTCTTCCAACTCATCTTCCCCGCCACTCATATTTTGTTTTTCTCTTTAGTTGGTTGTTCTGCATTGTTTCCTCAAGTTCCTTTCTTGGCCTTTCTTGGCCTTTCTAGACCATCAGAGCTCTCAGACCCGACAACAACGTACCAAACCCACTACCATCATTTTTACTTTTGAATATCTCCTGAATCTCCTTTCCATTCCTTGTTTCTCATCATCATCATCAATAATTTCCAAGAAACGCAAAAGTAACCAACCCTTGTGATCATGGACAATAAAATTTCTAAAAGAAAGATACAAAAGTCCATTGCTTTGCTCTCCTTCTCCAATTCCCAAATCAGAATCTCGCCACTTAGGTAAAGCCATGGCTTTTCCATCTCTAAACCTTTTCCACTGCACTCAAAAAAAAGAGAAACACCCACTAGAATCTTGAAAATTGAAATTAACAAGGCGGATAAAGAAAACCCACTTCTTGATTCACTTAAAAAACAAGAAGATGCTATTGCAGACTCTCACTTTTGTCTCAATCATCTTTTTCTCATACTTGGTCGCCCACAGTCTCGCCGGTTTATTAGCCGAGCCTGTCCAAACGGAGTACCAGACCTGCCGGTTGGACCTCTCAGACGAGCTCTTCGGCGGAGTCAAGGACGCCTGCAGTCAGGGCCTGGACCGCAGGCGGTGCTGCCCAGTACTAGCCGCGTGGCTCTTCGCAGCCCACGCCAGGTCTGCGCTCCAAGTCCCTGCCCCGGCTCCTGCATCGGCCGAGCCCGAGCTCCCAATGATGCCGGACGACTCACAGAAATGCGTGAACTCGCTGCAAACCGCGCTACAGCGCAAGAACGTGAAGATTCCGCAACCCAATGCCAGCTGCGACGCCGTACTGTGCTTTTGTGGGATTAGGCTCCATCAGATTACCTCCCTGAGTTGCCCTGCAGCTTTCAATGTCAGCTATGGGCTTCATAACAATGCAACTCCCACTGCAGTCGTGAGAAATTTGGAGAAGAAGTGCGAAAATTCCTCGTACGCGGGCTGTAATAGGTGCCTCGGTGCACTCAAAAAGGTCAGTTCTTGAGGAATCGCATTTATTAGTTGTTTTTGGTTCAAAGGTATCAGGATTTGCATTTGCATTTATTAGTCGTGGGGTCTCCAAAGAAATTGTTTTCTTTCTTTCTTTTTCATTTTTTTTTTCCTGCTTTATGTTTTCTTTCGTGGGTTTCAGCAGTTTATCTCATCTGAAAATTGAAATTTATATATCATTGCTCATTCCGTTTACTCGGGAAGACTCTGGCTGTTCTGGGGATGCAATCTAGCAAGTAGGCTTCTCTTCTTATATCTGCATTTTACTTGCGACAAACGCTTGTTTAAGGAAAATCTTTCTCCCCTCTTTTGGTTCTTAGGAATGGGATTGAAGGATTTGAACTCTGCAAATCTGTGCGAAGATTGAAGATTAAAATTCATCCTATATATGATCATACTTATGCCTGGGTCATGTAATATTTTACAAGTTCCCATGAATATTCATTCAGTGGCTAGAGAGGAAGAGATGTGAAAGTGAAATGGAAGTCGCGCGCGCGCGCGCACGCGCACACTTGTGGCCTTTTGCTAATTTGAGAGTATCTAAACCCATAAAAATTGCAAGCAATTTGGTTCCTCACCAAGATTCGCATCCACCATACCTTTCCTCTTTCGTCATTCATCTCCCTATCCTGGGCGTCATCCGCCAGCGCAATTTAGCAAAAACCTTCATTCTATTTCTTTCTTCTATGTTCTTACTTTGAAGGACCAAAACGCCATTGAACGTGGCCGATATTTTGCAGCTGCAGGCTAACAAGACGACGGATGGGAAGAGCGGCGGCGCCGTGGGAGACGACAGGGCAAGCAAGATGCTGAACAGGGACTGCCAGCTTATGGGTCTGACGTGGCTTCTCGCGAGCAACAAAACGGCGTACATCCCCACCGTCTCCGCCGTGCTGCGAGCCATCATGTACAGTCCGCACCCTCCCAACCAATCCAAGTGCAGCCCAGACCAAGAGAACATGCCGTTGGCCGTGGACTCTCTGCAGTTCGAAAAGGCCCAATCATCTTCAAGCCCACTATTAGCCTCGTACTGGTCCATTTTTCTTGGGTTTCCTTTTTTGCCCCTGATTTTGAGTTCGCTGTTAAATTTGGGTGCTAGACTTTAGACTAGAGGCCTCCAATAAGTTACTTGCCATTCTGATTTATATTTTTTTTGGTCCGACATATATATATATATATATATTACTTTAATTAGAATCTATATAATTTTTAAAAATATATATATTTAAAGTTGAGTCAATTTGATTTTTATTTTAAATAAATTAAATCAAAATTTAAAAATAAATTAAAAATTTTCATAAAATTATTTAAGGACCAGCATCTGTTTTCTTTTTGTTTCAACAAACATGTCTTTAAGTGATTGTACTAGTAACGCCGAAGGAATATCTATTTTCTTCAATTGAGGCAAGAACGAAGATGCTTTTTTGCATGATTAGGGAGGATAAAATCTCTAAACCAATATTTTTTTTCTTCTCTTCTCTTCCGACGCCTCGTGAATGCATGACCCTTATTTTCCACCGTCTTACCCTGGTTGATCAATAATTAACTATTATGTGTGTCTCTTAGACAATATTTTACTAATTAAAAATTAAAAATTTTAATAATAATATAATATAATGTATATATATTTAAAAAAAAAAAAAACTTATTCTGTTCACAGCTCATGTGTCTCAGTGGTCCGCTTAACTGAGCCTGAAGTAAATCTGCTTGATGGAAGGGGCTGCCCTCTTGTTCTCAGCCCGGGCCTGCCTGGGCAACCCGAATATATTGTGAGCGGCCTTCAGTTTCGTAAGCCCATCTTGTGGGCCGGTGAGTACAACGGTTACAAACCAGAATTTACGGGCTTTATATAATATTCTTGATCTTCTAAGTAACCTGGGCGTGGTCAATTAATACGGTCTTATCTCACACCGAACATCTTTGTGTTTCTCTGCCAGAACTCCAGATCACAAATGGTGGTTGGCACTTTTTAGTCTACCTCTAGAATACTCACAGTTGCCTAATTCAGAAAGATGAGAAAAGAGAATAGGGTACAAAGAATAACAATAAATATTCGAGGATCGAGAGCTTCTTTTTAACAAAAGTAGCCCTATGGCTATGGCAAACTCTGTTTTAGGCATTGCTGTAAATAAACCAATATTGTTCTGTCCCCGGACAAGAAAGACGAGAGGATTGACTTGACAATTTAAGACTTAAGCCCACCACGGAACATCTCCAGTTCTGAAATCTGTTTCAACCCAAGGTACAAAGAGCACCTTCCCGTCGTCTATATCGGCGTGAACCAACGCCAGTGACTGTAGCAATAAGGAAAACAATTTGAAGTTGGTTATTGCGAATCAAAAGCTTGGTAAGTTACAGCTACAGGAAAATCACTTTGCATACGATTTGTTTGCCCCGTGAACAAACGCGGGAATAATTTTAGGGCTGATGGCTACCTAAGTAAATTTCGGTAATATTATCATATTTCCTGCCGTAGCTGGCTGGAGAAAGAATCGTTAGTCTGTATTAGCAAATCGTAGCTTACCAAAGGAGCAGGTCCTCTGACGACTCTTCCTTGGTCATTGTACTGAGATCCATGGCAGGGGCAGATAAACTTGTTCTCAGCTGAGTTCCATGGAACAACACACCCCAGGTGTGTGCAGACAGCATTAATTCCAAATGTGGCAAGGGTTCTGTCTTTCTCCACAATAAGGTATGTGGGATCTCCCTACAGTCCATCCAAGAATCAAAATAATTATCCATATTAGATGTTGCTTGAAATATCCAAATATGATTATCTAAGGATGCGTGGACGGTCTTAGGGCTCATCTCTAAGCCAATACTGTCTTTGCTAAATCATCCAATCGGTCCAGACAATATAGTATAGTGGCACTAGTAGCATTTTTCTCCCTTAGTGGCACTCAGACAATGCGCATGGTCTTTAAGTCTATAGCTAATTTTGTTTGAATTTCAAAGAAAGCTTCAGTACCTTCAATCCCTGGGTTAGGGTCTTATCTCCAGGGCCGTGAGTCTTAAGCCACTGGTCAGCGACGACATCGTTTCCAATGGCATCCTTAGCAACTGTACCTTCACCAGCACTACCTGACCTGACAAATATTCCCAAACAAGACCAGGGGCGGCTAAAAATCCGATAAAAATAATTCCAAACGATGCCAATGAAATCATGATGTCAGTCAATCAGGACCAGCTTTGAAGTTTACAATTATAAAGCTAAGATTTTCCTTGATGATTAATGACATAATAAATAAATAAATAATGCAAAAGGTGAAACTGGCGAGAACTATACAGACAAGATAAAAAAGAAACTATAATTTGCCAGATCCAGCCTGACGAGGCCAACAACAACAACAGCAGCAGCAGCAATCCCAAAATTAATTGGAGTAGGGTACACGAATATTCTCTCATTCGATCATGAACTAAGTTTGGCACTCTAGTCGGTAAATAGCTTTCCAGCCGTTAATTGAAAAGATAACTCTTTGCCTGAAGGAATATGGAAAGCAATGCTTACCCAGCTGGGACGAAGAAGGAAGCATAAGGAATCACCATGACAGCAGTGGGGAGTGAAACAGCACCCAAAAGAAGCAGATTCATGAGCTGCCTCTTACCCATGTCTGGCACTCTATCGTCAGCAGGAACACTGGTGGCCTGGCATGTTATTCTCATCCCTTTCTCCTTTGATACCATGTGGGTTCTTGTTGGCTTCACAAACACAGCGTATCTAGTGGGACAGAACATGCCACTTTTGCTAGAGCATAGCTGGTACATTAACAAATAAACCAATCCCAAAATATAACTGGAATCTCAATGTAAGAAGAATCAAAAGATGAAGTTACGGAACAATGCTTAACAGAAAGTTAAATTGCCTGTGAGGGTGTTGCCGGGGATAGAGTGGACGAAGCCATGGAAGGGAAATCCTGGATAGGAAATTATGAGAGAATGAGTTTGTCTTTCAAGTGATCATATAATGCCGAGTGGGAAGTGCTAAACAAGAATGATAGGGTTGGAACTATAACGACCACAACTGAACTAGATAAGGGCACATTAGCCTCCACCATGCCACATAGCCACCACATAGACGCATATCCACATGTTTAGATGGTTCTTCCCTCACTTTTGAATCTGACAGAGCGTTTGCTTTAGAAATTTCTTAAGAATTCTATTTTTAAAAATTAATTTCTAAATTTTAATCTTTTTCCAAAAAAATTTCCGCATCATTATAAAATTATCACGTAACCTCTTATTTGACAAAATTTAATATACATAACAATACATAAATTATAACATTGCGAGGATGACCTTCAAGTAAATTGACTCACATGAAAAATAGTGTAAAAGATTGGCGGAAAAAATTTAACAAATGTAATTAAGAAAAAAGATAATAAATGTAATTTATTAAAAAAAAAATTAAAAAACAGAGAAACGTTATGAGCGGAATTTTTGTTTTGTTTTTTTTTTTTTTAGCCAGTAGGATTCTTCTCTCACTTTTGAATCTGACAAAGCGTGGGTATGGTCTTTGTTTGTAGCTCGTGGGAATAAAATATTCGAAATTTGAATTTGGTCAGTCTGACCGTTGTAAAAGTGCTGAAAAGACATAAATATCTCCGAATTTCTAATACATTTCCAAAACTACCCCTGGGCCTCGCATGATATATCGACCCGCGCTCCCGTATTCTCCATCTCTCCATAACCATTTTTTTCCAAAATGAAATGACTATTCATAAATAAATAAATAAATAAATAAATATATATATATATATATATAAACTTAATTGGTTTGAACTATAAACAAATGAAATCATCATAAAAATCAAAAACCGATGGACCAATTAACTAGTTAGTGATTCTTCGGTTCTAGTTTTGACTTTTCTTGGACCACTACAATCAGCTCGGGGATTGCAAAATAAAAACAAATATTGCCATGAAGAAGTTAACATAAAAAGGTAAAGAAAAATTTAAAAAAAAAATGGTAACTACTCGTATGTATATCTTAATAAGTTTGTTCATGATTTATATAATTAGAGAAATTTTTTAATTTTTATAAATTTTATACTGTTAAAATTTAAATTTTTAATCATTTAAAAAAAAATCTCTTGAAAAACAAATTGGAACGGTGAACCGGCGGTTTACTAAGCGAGCATTATGTGCACTCGCAGTCCATTCAAATTCTCTGGACAGTGTAGGAGATAGGCCCAATGCCCAAACAAGAAAATCTTGTTTTAGCACTCTCGAAACCACGGCAGTCCGCTTTACTGTTCTTCTTTGGGTCAGTCCTTGAAATGGGCCGGTAACTAGAGAATGCTCCGCTATCAAAAATAAATAAATTGTGATAAAAAAATAAAAATAAAAGGGAATGTTCTGACGACAACTTTAGTTACCTATTAACTGTAAAAATTCTATTACGTAGATAAGAAAATAAAACGTAAGAACTAGATGTGTATTTATATTATTAAATTTTAATTATTTGTTATAATTAGTTTATTATCTATTTAAAAAAATGTAGTAAGTAATTTATTATTTTGATAAATGAGTAATAATTAATAATTAAAATTTAATAATGAGATCTAAATTTATTTTTCATGTTTAATTTTCATATTTACGACTCAATTTGAAACCCTAAAAGTCCACGATTTCTGGCCTCTCATCATGTGTCTAGTTAGACAAGTGAAATGGGTTAACCGAAGATGTTGACAAAAGGACATGTCACACACATGCATAGACTTTTTCTTTCTTTTTTTTTTTCAATAAAAAATATATTACAAATATATCAAATATTATCCTTATAAATTAAAATTTACAATTAATTATTATTTTAATTTTTTTAAAAAATAACTTATTATTTGAATATTATTAAATTTAAATTAATTTTTTATATTTAGTTTTAATATTAATAAATTTAAAATTTTATTATCTCATGTTTCGATGTATGAACTTATTTTTTTATCAAAATAAATGTCAGGGCAAGGACTCAAATGTAAACTAATCTAAGAGGAGATATGTCATATTACTAATTAAATTACTATTCTAATTGGTACATGCGCAGACCTGACATAGTAAGTACTATGGTTGTGAGATTGTGCCCTTTTTTTAACACTTAGTGGAAAGAAGTGAATGACAATGCATCCAAAGAACGTAAATTATAGACGCAAGGACTGGACTTTGTCAGAATGTACAAAAAGGCTCAACTGGGGTTGTCGAGACTTCTCCGATCGTCTAGCAAGTCTACCATGAACACTAAGTCGGATACAATGATGGTGTTATCTGCATGGGGGCATGGCGTGAAATATGGTCTAACCATGTGATTGCATGTGTGGGTTTCTCTTTGTTCTCTCTGTAATTTTTCTTCTGTTTGCAGGACTGGTCCCCTAGCGTGCCATATTGCCATCTCATTCAACCTAAGAAGTACTGTTATAGTCCTCCACAATATATTTACCTTTCGACCTAAAAGCCAATATAACGTGTGGGTACATAAACATAAAACTATGAGGTTACTAACTAGGAAAATTAGGAACTCTATGAGTTTGTATAGACATATACAAGTCCAACGTTGTTTTTGCTCCATAAATGAATTTGTGAGAGTAGCGAAAGGCGAAAGGGTGGATATCATTCTTCCATTGAGTGGAAAAAGACATGTTCGGGGTTCTTTTAGTCTTTCTCTTGTACCAATATGGACAGAACAGAAAATTGGTTGTTTTCGTCAAAGAGGAAGACGGACCAGAAAAGCAAAGTAAAGTAAAAAGAAAGAAAAGACGGTATAGGTGAATAGATAAAGGGAAAGGAGGGGAAGCACGAGATGGAGCAACCTTGAAGCAACCCAAAAAACAGTGGAACGTTCTTCAAAGGCATTTCGAATTGATGAAACAACTTAGAAGCGATTTGGCCCCCAATTCTTAAGATCTAATTATTTACTGCTAAACTTCATTATGGGCTTTTATTTTACTTACATATCTTTTTTTGGCAGCTAGTGTGTAATTAGGTTTCGAATTTCTAGAGGGGTGGCTCCGTTGAGAAACTGGAATCCTAAATAGGATCCTATGAAGTCCTTGAAGATTGAAAACAGCTCTGATTAAAAGGCTGTTCATAAAATTACTCTGAGAGTAGACGCTGTTCAAATGGTACATTTCCATTCATTTGGGGGAATAGGATAAATTATGTGCATATTATTGCCGTGCTTGTATTGATTTACAATTTAATACGTTGCATGTAAGTTTCTGTAGAAGGTAACAACAACAGTCTTCAGCCGCATTGCCTGCATCGCAAAGCAATTAAGACGCAGGACGAATCGCTTCCCCAAGGAACATGAAAGGGCGACCAAGTGATAATTAATTTGTTACCCAGTTATTGCGTCTTGCAGACTAATTATCAGCGTCAGGGCACATGCACATGAGGCCTAATTGTATAATTAATATGAACTTTTGAGAATTGTCCACAAGTTTTGCCCTCTTGACCAGGTCAAGGATCAGAGCCCATCTTATTAGACATTTAAATCTCAACCACCAACTTGATCATTTAGAACTGTACGAATGGCCATGATCATGGTGCTAATCATGCCGCTAATCTTCCATGAGAAGTATAATCTATGTGCATTTTATTGTCTTTCGCGTGAATTATCAATTGTAAAAAGGCTTCCATTGGCAGCATCATCCATACATGATGGTATCCTCCTAATAGAGTAGATAAAAAAGAAAACAGCAACTACCTCCATGTGGGTTTCGAGCACTCTGGGCAATGGTCAAACTATTCAACGGATTGGTTGTAGAATTTCAAAAGTAGGTGCACTTGAGAGTTATGTTGGGGCCTTTCCCAGCTTAAAAATGACCATACATATCATTGTTTAGCTTTTCGAAGTGAGACTTTGGCTTTTGTTCCCACTAATTATTAATTAGTTTCAGCCAATCAGCATGACCACCATCTGGATTTTTTTCAAAATTGATGCGTCAATTAATATTTTTATTTCTTGTAACAGCATTTTCCTTGCTTTTCGTCGTGTGGGCATAGTTTATTGAAAAACATGATTGAAGTTGGGCTCATAACGGCAATTTCCATAAATTGAAGACATGAAACTTTGAGACAAAGTATTGAAATTGCCTTGATTAATTCAACATGTGTCATTTTCTTCATTGACTTGCATCTTAATACGTAAAATAACCTTATGAAACAATTCCTGTCCGAGATCTTTGCGCTGCGACCATGTCATGTGCATTTACCTACCACTATTTTGTCCTACTGATAGTCTTTTCTACTTAAATGGAAGGATTCAACCCTCTTGAGCCTCATTCGATATAAAAGGTCAAGATATCAAGCTGTTAACCAGCCAATAACATTAAAAAAAAAAAAAAAAAGACTCCGCTCAGTGTAAAATACTATCAAGCTAAGAGACCCTTAAAAAATGGTTAAACGATTTGGTGTGTCAGAATTGGCAATATTTCAAACTCGTCAGTCCTTTTATTCTCGAATAATTTGAACGAGACATTAGAATTTGTAGTCCACTTTTCGTTTGCTACGGATTATTTGAGTATGCATGATATAAATATGAGATTTCGGTAGGTACACTCAAATTAGTGTCGAGAAATTGTCTTTTTTTCCTGTTAATTAAGGATGTGGTCTGCTGTTTCTTTCATTTTCCGCCGTGGGACATAACCCTATATCACGCTACATCGATGGGTTTTATGTATAATGAAAAAAAAAAAAAATTCATGGAGTCCTTGTAAGTTGCAACATCTGTTTTGCTTTTTTCTTTTTTTTTTTTTCACTTCAGATGTACCTCTTTTCCTGATTAATTTTTCAATTGACAGACTAATTGAACATTTATTTCCCATCTACCAAAAAAACTTAATTGAACTTGGGAGGTATGTGGTGTATTTCAACGTTACATAAAATTTCTCTATCCAATTTTTGGGTACATATTATAAGTAATCGTCCTTGCTCTTTTTTAAACCTTATTCTTTTAGCTCTAGAATGAATTACTGTCTGTCAACATAGCGATACACGAATAGATCGAGGTTGGATTGTGAACCAATGTTTCCTTACTAAAATCCGAGTACGTCAAATTGACGGGAACGTTGTGTGATTGCTAATCACTTCGACTTAGTCAAATAAACAGATGCCATCGACTTATTTCTAGCAAAACAACCTCAAGTCAACAATTCGTTAAGAGATGACGAGACAAAGAAACTAAGATGTTACGCAGTACTAGTTTTTTATCCATCTAGGAAGAAAAAGATGATATTTCCACTTCGTTTTTTTTTTTTTTTCTTTTGTTGACAAGGTCCAACTCTATTTCCTTGGAAGAAAGTACATTCTCGCATGCTCTTGTACTTAGTTGGATCAAGGGAAAAAGTTTCTTTTTTTTATTATTTTTTTGTATGACAATAATTTTTTTTTAAAGTAAATTTCCACCATATCACGAACTCTCATTTATCTCATAAAATGAACTTAAAAATTTTGGTTCATCAAAGAAAAAAGTTGCTAACAGGATATACGTGGCAAGATAATGTTCTTTTTCGTGGCTATCTCACGTCGAAAATTGGATGGGAAAAACATCAGAACACAATTGATTTGCATCTTGCAACTTGAAATGTTAGCTACCAAAACATTATTTCTCCAAGTATCCAGAATTTCCTATGTGAGATGGAATATCCAATCTGGAAGTAAAAAAAAAAAAAGTGCCCTTCACAAAAAATGGAAATTTACAAAATTTTATTTGTTAACAAATAAAGACTCAACAATAGGACGTTCAATCTGCAGCCAGTCCTTTATTGAAATACCTTCGATTTTCATCCTCATATATGTCAACAAAGAGAAGGTTCATGGACCCTTTCAGTAACGAAAAATTTTGCACCCAGTACAAGGGGAAAAAAGAAAAAATTTTATCCAAATTTCAATCTGCAAAGCACCGTAAAAGAGAGACCGTAAAAGAGAGTGTGTGCAGTACAAGACTTCAAGTCTCCATAGCTTCTTTTTTAAGTTCTTTTAACATATACTTACATAAGAGTCGCACACCTTTCTCCATTTCTGTGTCTGTGTAGGCGCGCTTTTTTTCTCCTTATTATCATCCACCCTCTCTCTCTCTCTCTGTGTCTCTCTCTCTCTCTCTCTCTCACTCTCTCTGGTTTTTTTTTTTTTTTTAATACTCTCCTTTTATCTTTTGTGCTCTATTCTCTATTCTCAAAGCTACTGCGAGCTGCAAAAGAGTCATCGATGGAGTTTGATCTCGAAAACCCATTAGCGGACTCCCAAGAGCTTGTTCACCTTGACGGTGTCTCTGGTCTTTTCTTAGCTGAATCTGATCACATGCCTTCAGAGAACTACTCAAAGACTCTCAAGGAAATAGATTTGGACGTCTCTTTTCGGCAAGAAGCCATCTCCTCAATCTTGCAGGTGCAGATAAGAAAACATTATCCCTGCTCGCATTAGCTTCCATTCCTCGCATTCTTCTGAGCATGTTGCTAAACTTATTTTCAGGTTTCTCGCAACTCTCATCCATTTTTCTCGTATCTTGCTGTTAATTACCTGGATCGATTCCTATCGAGCCAAGAGATCATGGTAACAAATTCTGCACCAAGTTCCCTGTGGAAATATGGATGTGGTTTAGTGATATATTTGTCTGAGATTAGCTCGGCAACCATTCTCCTTTTTGAAGCAAAAAAAAAAAAAAAGCTTCGCTTCATGTTTCATAAACTCGAGGGAAATCTCTTTCGCAATGTTAATGGAATGCTGTTCTGGATTATTTAGCTGGGTCTAGTTGATTTTGGAGGTCTAAGTTTATCCTGTTGTTACAGCATCCAAAGCCATGGCTCATCAGTCTTCTTGCAATCTCTTGTGCATCTCTAGCTGCAAAGATGAAGGAAACACAGTTTTCTGTGTCTAGCATTCAGGTAAAAACTCTAACAACACTATATGTTTATAGTTCTTGTTACGAAATCTCGCAGAAATGTAGAATTTTGAGGCACACTCCAACAGTTATTGATTCTTGAATAGAAGTAACAAGCCCTGATGTTAGTCCATTTCGAACAGGGCGGCAGCAGATTCATATTTGACACGCAAACAATACAGAGAATGGAGGTGCTTATACTCGGTGCTTTAAAATGGAGAATGCGCTCAATCACTCCCTTCTCTTTCATTTCCTTCTTCATTTCCATGTTTGTACTGAAACAACCCCCTCTGCGGCAGGCTCTTAGAACTAGAGCTACGGAAATCATGCTCAAAGCTCAAAAGGGTAATTGCAAATAAATGAGAACTGAAATTACAATTGTAAAGTAAGTCCTTATCCCTTTTGACCGCTCACAATGGATTTATATCTTTGGTGTGCAGATATCAAGCTTTTAGAGTTCAAGCCTTCAATAATTGCCGCATCAGCACTTCTCTGTGCTTCTCACGAACTCTTTCCCTTGCAATCTTCAAGCTTTAGAAATGCTATACCCAACTGTCCCTATGTAAATAAGGTGGATTTTGATTAACTGCCAACCACGTTTCTTCACGTTAATTTAAATAGATTTTAAATTAAACGCATTTCTTACTTGTGGTTGGGTTCATTAAGATTGATAGGAGTGAATGTTGCGGCTTGATGTAGGAAAACATGTTAGAATGCTACGATGCAATGCAAGATATAGCAATGGAAGGATACAAGTCGGCGTTTGAAACGGTGGTGAGTTTGGATACGCCGGTCAATGTGCTTGACCGGCATTTTTCGAGCTCAGAAAGTGAAGAAGCCAGCGGGACCATTAATTCGTCCAGCACCAATCTCGGGGCAGAGAAAGATGCCAAGAGGAGAAGAATGAACGGTTATTGTAACAATCAAAGGGTCCGGCTTTCTCATATCCAACAGTGCTGATAACAAGGGGTCTGACTCGATAGTCTATCCATGGCCCAATAGAGGATGACCTTTGGCTGCTCCAACAACGAGAAGAAAATGGAACCAATGCAAGAATGAGATGAGCAAAGGGAGCCAAAAAAAAAAAGAAGGGAAGAAAAACAGAAAATTAAAAAAAAAAAAAAGTGATGGGTGACATTAGAGAGAACTGAGAAGTCGACGTCTCATTTGCTAGAAAGAGTAACAATATCAATGCTATCATGGCAGCTAGGGTCAGGAAAATTAATTTACTCCCCAACCAATCTCTGAAAATGTAACGTGGGTTGTTTCTCTAACACAAAAATAATTAAAGTTATTTTATTGATTTATTCTAATGAAAATAGAATAAGTGAATTAAATATTTAAATTGCCTGCCCTTTTCATTGTTCTTGCCGGCGTAGTCGGGCACGTAGGAATTAAAGTTACTATCATTCGCTCTCACTTTTTACCACCCTGCGCGTCTGTCTCAGGGTTTTGCTGTGCATATGTTGGACTTAAAACTGGTAACCAAGAAGTCATAGGGCTGCAAAAAGGTATTTCCTGCGCATCATCGAACAGTTATTGGGTGTAAGCGACCCATATAAAATACAGACAAAGAGAATCAGTTTTTAAACATTTGTTGATTCTTCGCCGTGAGACAAATTTCTGGTTTCTTACAAATGAGATTTCCCTATCGAGATTATTTGGATACACTCTTGTGGTAGCTGCTCCTGTACGGTACAGAAGATAGTTGCTGTACAAAAAGTAGTGGGGACCCCCTGGACGGACTAAGAATTTATTTTTTATATTTAGCGTCTTTGACTATTGGGTCCAATTAAGTCATGGGGCTTTTCAAACCAATCGGTGGACTGGTTAATTAATTATAGCCTTATCCTTCAGTTTGGTTACTATTATTTCCTTCCATCTCCACAGGAAATGGCCCTTTAATTGCAAGTAGATGCTGTCAGAGCAAATTGATCCCGAATAATATTGAAACAGTAACTTAATTTTGGATCTGATGTCGTTCATTGTAAAATATAAAATAAAATAAGTTTTGGGGCTTCTGTTTATAGGCCCAAAACCCTCTTCACGAGTTATAAATCAATAAAGTTAAAAAGATTAACTTTACTTTAAATATTTTTATAATTATATTTATTTTATTTCTTAAAAAATTATTTGATATATTAATTTTTTAATTAAATTTATTTTATATTAAAAAAAATTTATTAATTATTGTCATACTGCCATCACGCACACAACACATCACGTAATAATAGATAAAATTTTATATTATTAGATATGTTAGTGTAATATTAATTTGATTTTTTAAAAAAATTAAATATTATAATTATATTTTTAAAAAATTAAAATTAATATTATATAAATAATTTTAATAATATGATAAAAATATAAATTATATATATATATATGACTATCACGTAATTATAATTAACAAAAAAGTTTTAAGAGGCACTCTCCCGAGCATAAACTCTAATTTTATTTTATTTTTTTAAGAAAAAAGAAAGAGAACTGCTAAATGCTTCCGAGTAAAAAAAAAAGAAAAAAAGAAAACAGTGTTCCAATCTTCTTGTCGTGATGCGTGCAAAATACCCTGTCAGATTTGTACATGGAAAACCTAAATCAGTTTCACTTGGGAAGACATCCATTGTAGCGCAGTACGTGGTGTCGGGCTTTAGGTGAGAGTACTTACATTTACTTGGACTATCGGGCCTGATTTTCCGCCTCGGTCCATTGCACTCCACTGTTGTTCACTGCGATGGACAACCAACTGAACTCAAAAAGGTCAAGTGTACTGGTTACCCACCTCGCCAACAACCTCTATTAAATTTCTGTCCTCCTTTGCCCTTTTCCTATTGTTTTGATCCTCTCCTGTCCCCAGAGTTTTTTCTTTTTCTTTTTCTTTTTGAGAACAAAATAATGGGGTTGTTTTTCTACATGTTGCCGACGAGTACCAATTCTTTTTCTTCCATTCTCTTCCCCCCTTTTTATTTTTCGCCGATTTTGTACAGCAAATTCATTCAAAACTCATGTTTGTTGAGCAACAACACCGTTTCGCCACCTATTGCATTCCGTCTTCGATGCATGTATACGCTGTCTTTCCAACCCGCGTTTCTTGCCTGTAGTAAAAGACTCGAGCAACCATGAAAAAAGACACAAGAATATCAGTGATTTCTCTCCTACAGTCTTTTACACCCTCAAATTGAATTTAATTAGACGAAGATGTTTCGTTGTGGTACAGGCAGTACGATGTTTTTTGTCATTACTTCGCAAGTGAAAACAAAATCGATGTCGGTAAACTCGGTGAGGAACGTAAATGCAGGGTTCGTTTTAGCGGGGCCTAAAGAATTTATAACATCTCACACCCCAATCCTCGTGGGCGGTGCCGAGGCCTGCATGAAATAATGAGTGGAAGCAGCAGTAGATACATGTGGCATAGAAATGTTCTCAGAAGGTGGGAGGAAGTTTCTTTGATTATTTCGTTTGATCTCCAATCCATATGGGCTCTGCCAACTCCGTCACTGTGCAAGTAAGGCTTTTGTCGATGAATTCATGTTTGAACAAATATTTAAATTATACTAATTTTATATATTTATAAAAAAATTGTTTTAAATTATATATTTAATAATATTATTTTTTAAATAAAATTTACTTTTATTAATTTGTACTAGAAATAATTTTTTTTACAAAATAAAATAAAATATATTTGATTATAAGTTATATTATTAAAATTAAATATTTTTAAAATTAATCTATATTCATAATTATTTTATAAAACATTTAGAATATTTTTACTATAATATTATAAATAAAAATATCTTTACTACAATAATAGAAATATAAGAAAATTTTAATGTGTTAAATAAATACTAATATTTTGATATTTATAAAAATAATTAAAATTTCCAATTAATATATATTTTTAATTTGATCTTTAAAAATAAAATAATTATAAATTTAAATAATAAAAATATTTTTTTATTTATTTTAAAATAAGATATGAAATAATTAATTATTAATCATCATATAATTTTTTTTCAGTCCAATAACTACATCTTCTAATTTTAATCCCCTGTGTCTTTTTCCTGGTTCACAGATATTTTCTTTTTTTCTTTGTATTTTAAAATCCCCAACAGTTCCTACCCAAAGTCACCTGCAACCCGAAAGCGGCAATGAGAGATAAAAGAGTTTTTTTTTTTTTTTTTAAATCATAAGCTGGTTATAGGCCACGATCATAAACCTCCAAAACTAATAAATGAGAGGTGGCTCGTTGTCTGTGCTTTGGTGGTCAGTGAAGTACAAGAGTAATTAACAGACAACAACAGAGCTCTGCAGCTTATTTTACTATCATATAATTTTATTTTTTAGTCCAATAATTACAACTTCTAATTTTAACCCCCTGAGTCAGTGAAGCACGAGACTAATTAAAAGACAGCAACAGAGCTCTGCAGCTCAACTGTTTTGGTGCATCTTTGCCTCTTTGTTTGGAGGCTCAATCGGAGACGGTAAATTGATGAGCAGGACGGTAAAGTTACGGCACGCGGCTCAAGACCTGAGAGAGCAATCGCCGTTAATATTACAACAGGCGGTGAATTTTAGATGTGATCTCTTTTGATGCTCAGGGGACACGTCTTTTAATAGGGTTATATTTGTTTACCCCTTGAAATTCATTCGTCTGTCAATTTATTATCTCATAAGTAAATTTTAATTTTTTGTATTTTTCAAAAAACACTAGTTACAATAAGATTTATATTTTTAATAATTTATTTTTTAATTATAAATATAAGAAAAAAATTT
>CM034052.1:9163540-9192485 GCA_019804595.1 Bruguiera parviflora
TCTCCGACCAAAACGTGTTTCACGCGTAGATAATCATATGGTAAACATCACTGTTTGAAACTTTTCTTTAGTTTTATATCGGAACAAGCAAGCCCAGTCTTTGCCACTAGGAAGAGAACAATCTCCGTCACTTCCCAAAGGGGAGAGGGGCCCAAAACCCAAAGGACTTTTTTATTTCTGTCCTTATTTCCTCGTAGCACTAGACAAAGTTTAGACAAATCTCCGGACAGGTGCCTCAAGTTATATTTTAGTAATTAATAATTTGAATTTCTATTTTAAAAATTTTAAATTTTCAAAAATTAAGTAAAATGAATAAAAAAAATAAAAAATTATCCTTATTTTTTAACATCCAACCTTCGAAAAACCTTTTAACAACTAAAATATTGACCAAAAAGAAGAGGAATCATGTTTTCCTCCCGGGTCATCGGGACGTACGTATTTTAAATATGAACCGGCCACGCGGTGCACCGTGCCGATCCATCGAAATGGAGTTTCTGCAAACTGTATCAAAACTTTTCCCATTTCGAAATTAATCGTACAATTAATACCACAAGCTATAGTGTTCCACACCGCATGTGAAGCGTGGGCTCGCGAGGGCCTACCGTGCTTCCAAGTGACGTGGTGTTTTAGTTAAGAGAGATGACTGCGACCCAAGCCGATCTAACATAAAATGACCATGAAAAAAATGGGAGATCACAAAAACAGACGAATTCGCTTGGTTTTAAAATGCTCGTAGAAAGGCATGACTTGCACACATCCGAACGTAGAAAGCGGAGCTTGTCCGTTCCAGGGAAATATACTACTTCAACGTATGCGAATTTCGTGCCGTCTTAAAATATCTATATGGTCAGTTTGGGGACTGATAAAGACTGGACTTTAGGCGGACTAGTCAAATAAATTTTGTTATTATTTGTCATGTCTTGCAGGTATAGATATACGCTGAGTTTTGGAGATTTGAACTGTGCTCCTAGTCATTTAGGCTCGGTTTTGGAGCCCCCTGGTTGATAAAGACTCTTTGGCTACCTAAGAATTTTCGGGACAAAAGTTGGCTTCCTTTTCTTCTTCTTCTTCTTCTTCTTCTTCTTCTTTTCGTCTTGTAAAAAAAAAAAAAATTTGATTGCTTCTGAGGACGTCTTTTAATTTATATATATAACCACGAAAGAAAATAAAATTACGAGATTTTCTAAGTTTTCGAATGCCATATCATGTTGCAGACATGTACATAAGGATGTGAAATCAGCAGCAGCAACCTTAACGCCTGGCAATTTAAAAAAAAAAAAAAAAAGAATCCTGAAAAGATGTATAAATACAAGACGAGCGACATCAATTATAGTTCCTACTTAACTTTGGCTCTTATAGGGAAAAACTACACGGTTAAATTTAATTAAAAAGAAAATCCCAAATGCTTGTTTGCCAATAACATTTTCTGTTGAAGTATCCATGAGTTTACACTCTAATCCACGAATTTCTACCTCGGTAATAGAACATTCGTACGTTGTAAAACATGCCTAGCTTAGTATTTCCCACGTCAAAAGCCTTCGATTTCTCTTTTTCTCTAGCCGAGCAAATATGCGGTAATATTAATTGTTGTCTAACATCGCGTCATGCACTTAAGTTTTAAATACATGCCTACTTTTTTTTTTTTTCATATTTTCTATGGGAAAGTCAAATCTTATATTTTATAATTGAAATTTTAATATGTTACGCATAATTATGAGTCTTATAAAAAAAATAAAAGTTTTTAAAAACATTAATTTAAAATCTTAGATTAATTTAAGGCTAATATTTTGAAAAAAAATTTCACATAAATTAAATCCACAATTACTCAATTAAGAGTTTGCACAATCTAATGACAAAACTTTCCCCTTCTTCAAATTAATCGAGCAAATAACGTACCCTAAAGCGTTTCACAGCGAGAGTGAAGTGTGAACTCGCGAGGGCCAACGGAGCTTCCGAGTCACGCCGTAATCTAGTCAACCATGTGTCCACGCATACGTACCGGTCTACTGGGATGCAAAGGAGGAAAAGTCCGAGAAAAAATGCAAGCGACAGAGACTGTGAACCCCACGTGTAAATTACGAATTTACCAAAACGTACAAGTTTCTCGTGTTAAACAGCAAGAATTTTTCCTTTTCTTTTTACTCAATTAATGCCGACTAAAATTTGAATTCGAGATGAATATTGTAAACAACGAGAAATAGTAAAAAAGAAGGGTTTGAATCGATCATGAAGATTTTAAACTTCTCTATCAAGTGTAATGGTTCTCCCGTTATCATAACTTTCCTGGAACCCCACAATAGCTGGGGAATTCATACATATCCAAAGGAAAAAATAAAAAATATAAAATAAAAACATAAAATAGCGGATGGTCTTACAGAGCAAAGAGTTCTGACTATGCACCTCATATTTCATGTGTCTTCAATTTGAATATGCAATGGCCTTTTGACTTTGAACGACCTATTTCCTAATCAATATGCAACTGATGGCATCTTTTTTTCTTTCGTCTTTTTTCTTTTTTTCTTTCGTCTTTTTTCTTTTTTTCCTCGGAACAAAGTTAACGTGTTCAGCCACGAAGAAAATGAAATGAGGAGATCTTCTAGAAAGCATTCGAATGCCGCATCATATGGCAACGATCAACTTGTTAATAGAGCAAGGAAATGTTCTCGGGTGCCAATGGGAATAGGTAGACTTTATGCCCCGCCAACCGTGCCTGTGATGTCCCCCGAGCTTCAGTCATTATTTAAATAGCCATTTTCCACGTTAAGAGGCCCAACCCGCTAAAAATTGGACATAGTCACGTGGGAAGAATTACGCAGACAAGATAATTCTTACTCGGTGTGGGGTCCTCTGACGGTGACGCTAGATAGTGTACATCACTCGACTGGCTGCCAACGGCATTTCAAAGATTTGACCACGCACATCCAGAGGCCCAGCAAAATTGTACAAAAGCCCACTTGCCTATTGGATCGTGTGCTTTATCATCAGACCAGTCAAATTCCCTTTATTAAGGGGCTCCTCCCTGAGGTTAAACAGTAGGAAACGTGGACCCGATAAGCATAAGACATCCACCAGTCAAACCACATTCTTCATCATTTCACATTAGGTTAGTTGATGAAAAACGCGTCATTACACGAGAATTCTGTTTTGAATCAATATTAGCCTAGTTCTCTTATCTACAGGATCCAAAAAATTAGACTCGTTAAAAGTTAGGTGAACCTGAACCCGTAAATTGAATATGTTACTAAATTTTAATTATTTATTATATTTAATTTATTATTTATAAAAAAATGTTAATTGATCTATTATTTATTATATAATAAATAAATTCAAATTAATGTACATTTAATTTATACATCTAAGTAATTTTATTTTATTTTTTGGTAAAAGTTATCAAGGGGTCAGATAGCGCCCTAGAATTTTGAAATTATCGTTATTTTCTTTTTGATGGAACTCATTTTTCTTCTTATTGGAAGGAACGAAGGAAAGAGGTTTTGTTTCGAGGCCCTGATACTATGGTTGATGGGTCAATTTGAATACTTTCGGCCCATTTAAATCCTAGGCCGCCACAGCAAAGTGAACTTTCCTTCGCCCCAACGTGGAAACGCTTAAAAAGGGTATAGTCTGTTTGTTTGAGATTGCAATAAATTTTATTATAGTAATTGATAAATTGATTATTATGAAATTTGTTGTTTATAAATATAATTAACTGTTTAATAATTATTTATAATATATTTTAATAAAATAAAAAAATCTTATATAAAATAAAAATAATCAAAAAAATTATATAATTAAATTGTAATTATTTTATATCATAATAAAAATTATTATATTTTGTAGTGCATTAAAATATTCTTTTTTGAAATATTAGAAAAATTATATTTTATTTAAAATGTAAATTTTTAACCCGTAAATACAATCCCAAATACACCCCATATTAATGTGAAGTTTACGCAAAATGTGATTACTTTTGCAACCTGTGACAAAGGCCATGTAGTATGTATGTGTGTATATATGTATATATAGTTTAATTGGACTGAGGAGAAAGATTTTAATTATAAATAAAATTTAAACTCTAGATTTAACCTTAAATTTTAAGTTTGGTATGTATTAAATTATCCCCGGCGATTGTAGCATGTATATTATATTGCTTCCGGGTCTACGAGTTCTGTAAACACAAGGCCTACGCAAGGACACGTTGACACAACCCCGTAGCCAATTTTCGTCGTAGGCCACAACTCTCCACCTGTCGTGGGAATTACTTCGAGAGGCATTGGTCCATGACTTCGTATAATGCACGTGCTAAACTCTCGACATGTGTAATGTCCCGAAAGCCCAGCCCGGTCCTCAAGCTTCCGTCCTCGTGTGCAAAAAGCCCAAGATAGAATCAAGAATTTATAACTCGCTGATAATAGAATTGAAAATTTTAAGTTCGGATCTAAATTAAAGTTAACAAAGGAAAAAAAAAAAAAAGCACAACATAGATAAATTTTTCACTCCACACATCCGTAAAAAAAAAAAACCGTATTTTTATCCAGTAACAAGGGAAAAAAAAAAGAAAAAGATAAAAAATAAAGAGAAAGAATTTAATTATTTATTAATTAAAATATTAATTTTAAAAAATTAATAAATTAATATAATAAAAAATAATCTTTATTTTTATTTATTTTTATAATTTAATTAATTTTTAATTAAAGAATTAGTAAGTTTTCTTCTTTTTTTATTTTTCTTTTTAAATATATATCTGTGTAAATTAAATTATTAAGACGAGTGAATTCAAAAATATGTAATATAATAAATTATAATAATTCTTTTATTTAGTCTTATCAATACTTGGTCCTGCTTTTTGGAACTAAAGTCTAACAATTCTACCGTCTGGTGGTTTCTCTTATTGGTTACTACTAAATTGTCATGATCACATGTAATTGACCCAATCAAAATAAAATTTGAAGGAATCTTGTCACCAATGGACTCTGGCTGCATTATTTGAACCGCGTATCTGTTCCTCCGACGTCATAT
The DNA here is from genome assembly GCA_019804595.1 of Bruguiera parviflora. Lineage (NCBI taxonomy): Eukaryota > Viridiplantae > Streptophyta > Magnoliopsida > Malpighiales > Rhizophoraceae > Bruguiera > Bruguiera parviflora. Next base: position 9,168,557 of record CM034052.1, read on the forward strand.
TGGTCTCAACCGAGGTCTGGTTGTAAGAAAATTGAAAACCCTTATAAAACGTTTCATGTCGTTTTCATGGAAACAGACTTGGAAAACATGACTTTACATGGGCGGCCACATTAACGATTCCAAGATGAAAGTAAAATCCGGCATGCAGGAAAAACAAAAGTAGGGGAAGGAAGGGCATTCATAAATTACGAAATTAACCACAATAATATTCTCTAGGAGATAAAATGCATGTTTATGCTATATTTTAAATTTAAACACTTTTGATTTATATCATATTTTCATTAATAAAATTTAAACGACAATCACAATATGATAAAGGATGGAAGGATCTTATATGCTATCGTAGTCCGGTGATTAAGAATGAATTGATGATAAATACTTAATATTTATGGCGAGGTTCCTGAGATTGCGCTCACTCTACTGTCACGGTTCTTTACTCCCCAAAAAACAATAGTCTATTGGGGTGAATAGTACACTCACTCATAAGAACTAAATTTTTTCTTCTCTTTGACTCATTATATTCTCATACACCGAATTGAATACGTAACAAACTAATAAAATTAAGGTTTTCAACATTCCAGACTAAGTCAAAGTTTCACAATAAGAGGGATAGGTTTTGATATTACTGGGTCATTACCTTCTCTTTAAAAGTTAATTTGTTGAGATGTACAGTACACCTGCTCATAAAGTCTAAATTTTTTTTTTTTTTTAACAATATGGGAGTGAGATTACCACGACCCGTTCCACTGCACTCGCGATACGGTGAAGTAAATATTCTTTTAAGGAAGATAGCTTCTGTGCTAGCAAGCAGAACTTAGCAGAGAATACGCAACAAAATTGTGAACCATAATTTTCCAATAAGATTTCAATAAATGACTGATCACCCGAAATTCTTACTTTCGATGTTCGAATAGGAAAACAATTTTCCACAACGTAAGCGTTGGAGTTCTCGTAACTCTAGATTACACGACATCCGCCGAAAAAAGAGTGGTTAGAAACAAGGGAAACGACCGAATCAATTATAACAAATTTAAATTCCGTGTCGTGTTGTGATCACGATTAAGAAGGAACTCATAATTCGGAGTTTAAGCAAGAAAGGAGTAGGGAAAGAAAGAAAACATCGATTTTAGAAGAAGACTGGCGAGAAAACGTGTAATGACCTCTTCGCTAACCGCGGCGCGGAAGTTCCTACAAATACACGAAGGTACCTATTCGGCTGTTCACCGTTGACCTCTAGGGATCCATTTGTCCAGTTGTTTCTTAAGATTTTCAAAAACAATTATTATTATTATTATTATTATTATTATATTTACGTGCACTCAATAAATATTAATATATAATAATATTCTTAAAAAAAACATTCTTCCTAATTCGACTAACGAGAGAAATGTAGGGGCCACAGAACTCACTCTTATAACACCGGGGGCCAGGCCGCTGCTCTTGAAGAAAGCGGGGGATCGAGCTCCCTGGCACACCGGTCATCTATTGTTGCCCTAAACTAATTGTAAATCCAAATTTAATGCACACGGCTAACCCTGCTCTTAAGTCTGTTAGCCACTTGGAAAAGAGCAAAACAATGCCATTAATTCAAGCAAATAAAAGAGAAAAAAAAACCACAGATAAATGAATCCCTTCAAAAATATGTGCAGAGACTACAAAAATATTTGTATAAATTATTTATGAAACTTATCAGGAAGAATGATATTTGTCCTTTTTGTCATCTCACCCGTCTGTCACGGAGAGATCCAAAATGGCCCCCCCTTTGCTCCAAAATCACACATACATGACCCTTTCGTTTGTCACCCTTGCTCGAGACAGACGTGAAAACGAAAGCCCAAACAAACATATAATGCCAACACTTGAAAAATAGATCCTCGTCCGCTGCCCATGCCTGCCTTTTCACTTTCAAATTAACAGACAAAGACAGAACAGCATCATCCTTTGTTTTCTTGCCCGTTCCTCGCTTACACCAAAGCAAGCCATCCCATAACCTTTAAAACCGTAACTATCCTCCGAACTTTTTGTTAGTTAAAAGAGAATTGAGAATGAAGAACGCTTCGGGTAGCAAGTTTCTGCTTTGTTTTAGGCCTGTGGTCGGTGTGGAACAGGTGGCTGAATCGAAAGGTGGAGACACTGGTAGGTCCAAAAATCGGGCTTCAGCGGGTGCTTCCAAGGATAGAAAAGAGAGCTCGCGGCGTCCGGCGACCAATTCTTCGGCCCCTGATTACTCAAAATCCACAGGGACGAGCCTTTGCTTCACAAAGAAAAACATTTCTCAGGTGATCATTTTCAGGTCGTTTCGACAAAATAGTTCCATCAAAATCCTGCTTCATAATTTTAATTTAATCCAATGTTTCAAGGTTGTTTACTCCAATATGTCACAGAAGAGAGTCAAATTTTTGAGGCTTTATGGATTTTCATTGTGCGCTTTTTCTGATTTCAGTCCAAGGGAGTTTCTAACAGAGAAGGTCTGTGTCAAGACCCAAAAGTTTCAAAGCGCAGTTTCTCGACAAAGAGGAAAAAATCATTGGACATAACTAAAGATTTCTCGGTTAGCAGGGTCCCAAAGGCTGAAGACTTTAGAACAATTTCGGGTTTATCTTCGTCGTCGTCGTCATCTGGGTCAAGTTCGTTATTAGAGCCAAATCAAGAACGTGAAGTGAAGCCCAAGAACCAAAAGATCAAGAATATGAGAAGAGAAGCGAAGCCAAAGAATTCAGAAAAAGCAGGCATATATGGGGCCCTTATTATAATTCTCGCATTTACAGTCTTTTGGGGTAAGTTTTATGCAATAATTTTCACGTCGTTGTGGCTGTACTTTCTGCCCCGACGGCACACAAAGAACAGTATCTGCCCGCCGGAGTATGTTTCAAGATTGTCGGAGAAAAAATAGTTTAAAGAGAACAAGAAGAGGGTCATAATTGATGGGCTCCTTGCAAGGAACCGTCAACAGAGTAGCGACAGGGGGGGGGAGGGAGGCATTAAATCTTTGACGTGAAAAAAAATCTCTTTTTCGTGTTTGATGCAATCTACTTTACTTTTTGCACTCTGGGGGACAAAGTTTCTCCTTCCAATTTTCTTTTATTTTCTTTAGGTTTTTTCTTTCTTTTTTTTCCTAAAGTCTTCCTTTACTAGCTGTTGCCTTTGTGACAGTAGGAGATGATTCTTGACCGGTTTAATTTAATTGACAATAATAACATTTTGATTTTCGAGCATTTTAACAGATCTGATCCTAATCCTGTTGCTAAGAGTTTTAAATAAATTGCTAGGGAAATTCAAGTCCACGAGAGGGTAACAAAACAGGGTCGGATGGGCTCTCGTTTGCCAAGAATGTGCAAATTGAGGATTAAAGGAGATCAACTATCAAAGGGACCTTGCTCCTGGCTCTTGGCCAATCATCATAGAACTTTGAAAGTTAGGAAACATTAAATAAAGAAATTAATGTGCGCCGTTAAGCCAGTATCTTTAGAAAGATCTTCAATAAAGTTTCAGTAATGAGAAGCATGTTGGTGGATTTGAAACCCCCTCATGAATTCTGATCATTGATGAGAGGAAATTAAAAAAGAAAAAAAAAGAAAGAAAAAAAAGAAAAAAAGAAATCAAATCCCCATGTTGATAGGACAAGTGGAGAGCATCTCTACGAAAAGTATCAGCGTCATTAAACGCTTCTACAGTGGAGGAATTATCAAGATTACCAGCTAATGTAACTACATGACAACCAAAGCCTCCAATAGTATGAAGACATTTTCGTCCAAGAAGACATAAAAATTCTCGCAAAACTTATCGACGATGGCCCTAACAGGGCAAGCAGACACAGGTTTTTAATGAGATGACAGTGATTTAAGACAAAGCATTTGTGGTGAAAATTGCGGCACGCTTTTGTCAGAGACACATTTTTCACCTTTTTCATTGTGTGAAAAATGAGAGAAATAAAATTCTATCGCATTTTTCCCAGACAGAAGACATAAATTGGAAGTCGATTAGAAAATTGGAGAATAGGGACGAAGGCCTTGTTTAAAATAAGGGTAACCCAAGTAGCACGAAGATTTGAAGTTGTGAATACATATAGGGACTAAAGTAATACGGTGAGTTACCATGGTAGACTGTAACACCGGAGCCATATAAGAGCTGTTGATCGAGCTTAGGTTTTATGCCATAAACAATATCAAGCTGCATATATATTTTAACTTTGTTTTTGCTCTGTGATGTTTGGTGGGTAAACATCTCCAAGAGAAAAATAAATGCCAAAGGCTAGTGGGCATGAAAGATTTATAAATCACATATCCTAAGTTATTAAATTTTAAAAACCATAAAAGAGGACGAGAAATAAGGCAAATGGGTGAATCTGAACTAAAAGGACCCTGCAGATTTCAAATTCCTTTTTGCACGGACACCTCTCGGTTCAATTAACAAATGCTTGCATTGTTGTTGCAGTCCCTGGCCCTCTCGTGTCCTAATCAATTTCGCCAATATTATTTATGGACGCAACCTTAAAAGATCAAAGTCACGCTCGAAAGCCTAAATACTAACTCAACAGATCCCGATCACTTCACATGAGACTTGAGATTTGAATTTGATCTCTCAGTCTTGTCTTTCACTCTCTGGGAAATGATCGGATCTCTTGTCCTTCTTGTGAGATTTTGTGGTTCTCTCCAACATTTGGTAGTCAGGACACTCGGGACAGGATCATGTTGACGGCTTTCCTGAAATAGGAACATTTTAAGCAGGCCTCTCATTTACGCATAATTGCACGGTTAGAGCATAGCCATTATGCCGATCGACTGGATATCTGTCTTATAGTAAATATTGACTTTACACAGCATACATGTTGAATCAATTTTAACAGTGACTGGCTTCTCCCTCTCTGTTTCTTTTTTATTTTTTTAATGTGAATACTGGCTAGTGGCTGTTTTTTTTTTTTTTCTTGAGAAAATTAGGTGGGCTGGCCTCCTGTAGGAAGATTTGGGTATGCGGTTAATGGGCAGAGCCTCCCGTCCTCAAGCGTATCAGAAGCCACAAAATTTTTGAATGGTGGCCAGCTCAGAATCAAGATAGCTTTTCGGCTCTTATCAATCCAAATCCAATAAGCAATCCATTTTATCATCACATGCCAGCCCGATTCCCGGTCGAATGGTGCTTTGAACCCAACGGTCATTCTTGTTTTCATTAGAAAAACCGGGAAAAAAAAAGAAAAAAGAAAAACAGAAAGATTCATACTAATAAATGTTGTCATTATAATAGAAGCATATATTATATATCACTCTCTACTATATACCAATTTCACGTGTATGTATATATATATATAGCTTTTCTCAAATTTCATTGGCATACGTGACAATTTTCGGTAGACGTCTATGGAAATGGAGCCGTCACTTTCTTGAAACCCCAACAAAAACCCATCAGTCACTTTCCTTCTTTTCAAGTTTTGTACGCCAACTACAAAGCGCGCGCTCTTTTAACTGCTCTCTCTCTCTCTCTCTCTCTGGCTTCAGGTACTGTCTACCCTATCTTTTTTCTTCTTTCTATCAATTTCTGGTTAGTCTTTTCGGTTCTTGAATTGATTCAATCCATGCTGGTAATTTTTGTTTATTTTCGATAGTTTGCCTTTCTTGATGCAAATATTCTCTCTTTGCTTCTTCGTAAATATATTCGATTCAATCCCTCTTTTGTGTTGCGTTTAGCATTTTCCTTTGATGGGTTCTTTTTTTTAGTCATTGATTTTACATAAATTGATAAAGTTTGCAGTTTCTTTAGTGTCTTTGATCCATTAGCGAAATGGGTTTAGTTGGTTATGTTTCTTTCTTGGTCCTCTTCTCTATTTATTGATTAAATCTTGAAGCACGGAGGCGTATGTGAGACTTTTCTACATTGATAATACTAATTGATCTTTAGTTGAGCATGAATATTTGCTGTATGGCTTGCTCTTTTCTTTTCTTGATCTGTTAAATTTGGAATATGGATCAAGTGTGGTGCTTGGACTCTTGAAAGTGAAGATTGTTCTTAGAAATCTCGTGTAGAACTCCTAAAGATTCACAAACTAATGTAGATTAACCAGGTTTCTCTCCATTACTCGCAGTATTTCCGTTATGGGTCTTTGTAGATCTCTGAAAAATAATTGAAAACTATTGTTGATATTGTTTCGTCAAATCTTCTTCTCAACATCTCGTTTCTGCCAATTAAATAGAAAAGATGGCAAACACAAGACCAAGTTATAGGAGGGGCGGCAATTTAAGGTATTACATGACAAAAAGCCCGAAGCGCGGGCCAAACGTGAACTCTACTAAGTTCTTCTCACAGTCGGATCAAGTGAGTGCTTGCAATTTGAAGTATTACAAAACAAAAAGAATAGTGATTCCCAAGAAAGTTTCCTTCACTGCACCAGCGGCTATTGGCAATACTAAACACTCATGCTTGATAGTGTGGTACAAGCGGCCTTCAGTTGAAAATGGAGACACCAAATCCAAAAGTCTTTCTGAAGAAGATCATAAAGTAGAAAGAGCTCTAAAAGATGTGGCTTGTGGAGAAAAACCAAGAGGTCTTCCCCAGTGCAGTTCAGGAGAGGCTGTAGAAGCTCTGAGGAGTGTTTGGAAACAAAAATTACTATCTCAGACCTTCCAGATTGCAGCAGACCATCCGCTAGCTGAGTTTGAAGAATTTTTAGAATCTGCTTCCCCATTTATCCCTTTATTTTACAGACGTGAGAAATATGACATTTGCTGCAATACTCAGTCTTCCAATCATCCTTGTCCTCCGTCTAAGCAACAGATACCAAATATTGCACTTAAAGCCATTTGGAGCTGGTATGAGGAGCCTTCGAATTATGGACTGGATGTCGAGCAGCATTGTCAAAGTCTGGGACTGATCCATGCCTATTTTAAACCCTCCCTTTCAGCTATTCAGTTGTTTCGTTATTCACAACTCTCAAGTTCTGGCACAGACTTGCATTTTCCCAAAACAACATTCTGGAGGGAGTCTTTGGGATCTGCTGCGGTGGACCTTATGCCGGTGGAGATTACAAATCTACATCCAATTTCTGAGTTAGAGGATAAGCCTGAATTGTTGCCTAAACTTTTCCAGAAGGGTGGAGATCACAGTTCTATTTTCATTTATTTGCCTGCCTTTTCGGCCGATTGTGAGCTCATATTTCAGTTTTTCGAATCTGAGCTTCCACATGAGCGAAAGCCTCTTCACATGAAGTATGTGCTTGCTGCAAACTGGTTTTTTTTTTTTTTTCATCTTATTCAATAGTATGATTTTATTTATTTTTTTTCTGGCAGTACTTTTTCTTAGTCTCTGGCTATACTTACATTGAGTTAATTACCACACATAAATGATCTTTCAGACTTGTTTATGCTCCAGTGTTCCCTGTATGGCATGCCAATTGATAAATTAAATCTGACAAAAAAGTGCCTATGCCTATGCTCAGGCATGTTTTACAAGCAATGTCAACTGAAATCAGACTTTGATACATGTTGAAGAATAGTTATCACCTGTGTTTTTGAAGTAATCTGAACTGTATGTATATTGGTGCTTTGACCTCCTCATTTGTGAATCTGATATGATTATATGATGTGATGTGATAAGGCTCTTTGTACATATATATCTATTTATAGATATATGATGGTCAAAAAATTGTGTGTGTGTGTATACTTCCCTAATATCCTGGCCAACTCTTTCTGGAAGCAAACTTCACTGCTTATCTTCTGGAAAGTCACCAAACGAACTGTTACAAGATAACTTGAGTTACAAACAACTTTAAGATGCTAACAAGGAATAGAGAATTTTGATTCACTACTTGGAACACTGAAATTTGCTTTTGCATACTTTTGTTGATGCCGCCAAGATGATGGTAATAACATGGTTATAGATAAAGTAGTTGGGACATACAGACTTATCTGTTGTTAAGATACTTTTCCTCTTCTGTTAAGTCTTGAATTATGGTGAGGTGCACCTGATCTTGTGTTGCTATATGAAATATCGCAGAATTGAAGAACTTATAAATGCTGGTCCTTCTAACACTCAAGTGTATGGTGACCCAGCGAGTTTAGAAAGCATGAACTTACATGATCTACATCCAGCATCTTGGCAAGAACCAACAAACTCCTGTCCTCATTTTCTTAATTTGACGTTGGAAATCCAATTTGTATCATGTTCTCAATGCCTTGATTAATGATGTACAGGTTTTCAGTGGCCTGGTATCCCGTGTACAGGATTCCGGATTGGGGAACATTTCGTGCAGCCTTCTTGACTTATCATTCACTGGGTCACTGCATCGGAAAACACATTCCAACTAATTCTCTCAAGACGAAGATATTTCCTGTTTCCTTCCCGGTGGTAGGATTGAAAAGCTACAGAGCACGGGTAAATCATGATAATACTTGTCCAATGTTGATGTGGTTTGTACACCTGGATTTTTCTTTAATTGAAAATAACTGAAAATGCTATGAGGAAACTGAATACCATTAACTATTTACAATGCATAAACCGGCAGTCTCCATCATTTACTATGGCTTTCATAGATGTTTATTGTATTTCGCATATGGCAATTGCACCTGAGGTTCCATCAGTGCTTTGTGGAACTACTGGGGCAGGATTGATATCCACATCCTGTTTTCTAAGTTCCTCGACTTTGTTTTAATCTACATTTTGTGGGCATGATATTGCTGCAAGGTTATTTCACTTTATGTAGAGTTTGCTTACAGTTTATTTATATTCATAACCAGGAAACCGACACAAGCTATCATAAAGGACAGTAAAGGAAAATGAGAAATGTTAGTAATGACACTTTGCTGCAAGAAATTTCAGCGAGCCTTTAGGATTACTTTTGCTTGTGTTTGCAAGTAATCTTGCATGTTTTAGAAGATTAAGAGTCCATCTTGTACAATGCAATAGCATTGTTCACCATCACAAGCTACTTGCATGCATTAAGCAAGCATGATTTCATGCAATCATTGTAATTTTCAAGCTCTCTATTCAAAGGAGTTAAGATGAATGAAAAACTAAGTTGTTTTCTTCACAACTTCACTTCTATAGGCTCTGTGTCTCAAAAGCTACGTCTATTGACTCGTTTCAATACCACAAGTGGTTTCTATATTTTTTTTCTTCTTCAGATGTTCATTATCTAAATAGCATGACCATCTGTATGAGAGAAAACTGCTTTTGTGCTGCTGAACTGTTCATTCTCTCTCTCTTTTTTGTTTTTGATGAAACTTTATCTGCCATATAGGCATTACTGCATCTGGAAGAATGACCATTTTTTTGAGAGATTAAGTCTTCAATCATGATCATGCCTATGAATGATGAATTGATGTGCAACTGATGATTTATATTTTGTAGAGTGAAGGCTGGTTAGATCTCAGAGAACCTTCTGAATCTTCTCGGAAAGGATCTCTGGATCACATTCTGTGGGAAAGACTAAGAACACTGGCGGATAATGCGTTACTTCTTTCTGGAGGTATTGTCATTAAAAACAAAGGCGGCATACAAAATAAGTATCTAGATAGAGATTTCTTCATGTCCCGAGGGGACTGACACTGTCCTTTCTTGCAATTCATCTTCCAATTAGACCTTTATTCACCAGTCATTTTTTGAAATCTAGGAGAAAATATCAGGTTATGAATCATTGTGCGGTTTTTTTTTTGTCTTCTTGTTGTTGTAGAATTCAGAAAGAACAATCTTGCAGAAGAGTTACTTTTGTACAGAAAATTGGAGTTGATTTTCATGTCAGTATACATTGTAGTCACTAATCAGGCTTATGGCTGTACAGATGGCGAACCATTCACATGTTGATTGTTGAAGGGCTTCACATTGGTCCTTCTTGCATTTCTCCTATGCTTTAAAATTAAAGCCATTCTGTCCGTCTGATTGATTCCACGTCTATTTTCGGTTGACACCTTTACTCAGGATTTCGACATGGACTATTTTATGCTCCAATCATCTTGAATGCTGTTAGATACTAGATTGTAACTCAGTGTGGATAATCTACGATTAAAATACCTACACAGTCTATGTGATAATATATTTTTTTCCTCACACTAGCCTGATTGAGTTGCAATTGCATCAACTCTCTACAACTCTGGCAATTGACTTTTATGTTGGGCCTTGCCGTCCTGCGTTACGGGAACAGTGGTATATTATTTTTTGATTGACATCGACGGGATCATGCAGACTCAGTAGCCTTTCGGCTTGGTCCAATGCAATCTAGAAAATTGAATGTCCATTTTAATAGTAGAGCTACCCAGCCTCTGCTCAGGTGAAGTCAGGCTACATCCAAGGGCTTTTCTCCTCACTAAACATGGTCGTATATGCAGCACATGGATAAGGTATGAGACAGAACAGAGACAAATTGACGACGGATCGGCGAGGCTCTAACGCCCCCACAACAATCATTGGGAGTTGTCTTAATAGCTTCTGCCATTATGGGTTTTCGATTGAATATACAGCCATGTAATCAGAAAAAAAATTTGGCTAAAATCTATTACAATTAACTATTCAGGCTCTTGCAGTATCATATATTGAAAAACATGCTCACACTTATTTAAACAGGAGTTAGAGAGATGTGCGTCTTGTCTCATCTTTCCAGCTTCAAGACTTGGAACTCCCGGATGAAGCGCTTCTGGTGTGAAAGGAGGCTGTAGATTTGCTTCTCTGGTGCTGTAAACCTTGGCCAGAGGATGACTCTGTGAAGAAAATTATGTGCTCTGTGCTGTCAACAAACAATTGAAGCGATCTCGGTACTGGTGGCAGGTTCACGTCTATAACTCCCTCGAGGATCAGAACTACCTGACCCATGGACGGCCTCTGGATCTCATCATCTTGGATGCACCAGCAAGCGACTTTAGAAATTCTGGTTAGCTCTTCCAAATCAGCATTCTCCTCCCATCTGGGGTCCAACAGGCTAAGGACATTGCCTCCTGCAGCTACTCGGCTTGTAGCCCAAGTGGGAAAGAACTTCACTTTTCCATCTCCAGAGTGCTCAGAGTTTCTCTTTCCTGATACAATCTCGAAAAGCATCATTCCATAGCTGTAAACGTCAGCTTTGGCTGTGATAGCACTCCTGAAATCCACTCCGGGGCAAGATAGCCTCTTGTCCCTCTCATGGTTGTCAACACCCTGCTAAAATCCCGCCCGACAAGCTTTGCCAAATTCGAAATCTGCTAATTTTGGGCAGAACTCAGCATCCAGAAGGACGTTCTCAGGCTTTACATCACAGTGTATGATGTAGTCCCTGCACTTCTCGTGAAGATAAGCCAACCCTCTAGCTGTTCCCAGAGCAATATTGTATCTAGTCTTCCAGTCCAAAACCTTCGAAACATTTTCACGGAAGAGATGGGAATCGAGAGAACCGTTTGGCATGTAGTCATATACTAACAATTTTCTTGTACCCTTGGAGCAGAGTCCACGAAGACGAACAAGATTGACATGCTGGATCATCCCAGTTGTGCTTACCTCCGTGCGGAATTGCTTCTCTCCTTGGCTAATGCTTTCAAGCTTCTTGACAGCTATCACACTTGAATCTGGAAACAACCCTTTGAAAACAGAACCGAAACCTCCTCCCCCCAATTTCTCTGAGAAATTCTTGGTTGCATCCTGTAAATCTCTGTAGCCATCTCTGTAGCCAAAAGCCACCAGTGAGCCCTCCGCAACTTTCCTTGGTTTGATTGTCGTCTTTCTCCTCAAAATCACAAAAACTACAAGACCAAGGAGCACTACGACCGCCGCTGCACCCACTACAGCACCAATAATAATTCCCTTACTAGTCTTCGAACTTGAAAACTCGGAAGCCGCGAGCCTGATGTAGAAAGTCTTTCCATTAGAATCATCATCTTGCAGATCCAACAGCTCTCCATGCCACATTGAACACTGATTGTTGTCATAAGCATAAGCAGTACAAGAGCAGTTACCCAAGCAGGTTGACTCACAATCCTGTGTACTCCCAGCTGCCACTGTAACTGGATTTTGATCTGATTTCTTTCTGTAACTCGGGAAAAATCGGTCGCGTTTGGCATTAGCATGACTAGAATTCCTACACTGCAAGCTGGTTTGCCGCATACACCCTCCGGAATAAACTTCCGAATCCCACTCATCTGCAGATTTGGGCACAAAGCCTGTCAAACATTGGCAGAAAGGCTGAGATTTCACATTGCAGATCCCAAACGCACCACAGTAAGCATAAACCTCTTGAACTCTTGGTTGAGAACCAAACAAGTTCCATTGCTTGGACGGGTCCAACCATGACTGCTGCTGAATCTGCCCTCCAACATCCATCACAAATCGAGATATGATAGAGTCATTGTAGGGAGAATAGGTAGCGTACCTCCCAGCAGGTTCGTCAACGTAACTAAAATTATAGAGGTAGTGCAATCTCATCTCAGGAACTAAGCTGAAGATATAGCCATTCCAAGTACCACTAGTCCAAAATGATGTGGACATGTTCCAAAGAATATTATATTGACTTGTTCCATTAGGATCAAGCTCAAGAGAGAAGAGACCTCGTGCAGGGTCCTCTTTGTTTTTCCATGAAGTGAGCTGCGTATTAGTTTTGGTAAGATTGTTATAACCAATTTTGGCTCCAGGAAGCCAGGTATTACCAGGGTGATCAAAACTCTGCCAAAGAAACTCCGATGAATTAGACCCATCGGTCAAAACAAGATTTCCTTCATCACGAAGTACAGCTTCTACAGAACTGAAATGCAAAGAGTTCAAATCCGTTGACCAAATTTGGACTTTGGACTCATTAAAGAGAACCAAATTCCCATCTGATATTCTCAATTCTGAAGCAAGTCTATCAGAGACAGGGGTCTCTCTATTTGCCACCCAAACTGAGGTCTGCTCAGACACCCTATTGTACCATATGCCTATGTAGTAGTTTGAGGAGCTACCTGGTTTGAAGAAGCCAAGCTTAAAGACGCCACCTGAAGACACAATGGTTTCATCACCTGACAGAGATTGGTTTGCGGTGATCCTGTCAGCTCCGAGTGAGACGCGAGAGATGACAAACAAGCACGTGAAGACAACATAAAGCACAAGCCACGGACTCCTTCTATTATCCATGGCCGCAAAATGAACTATACGGACAAAACAGATTTTTTAAAATCCAAGGAGACACATATCGGCAGGGGATATATATATATATATATAAAGTTAGCCGGTCGGGTTTAAACAGGACGCTGCTTCACCTGTTTTTAGATTTTTTTTTTTTCTTTCTTTTGCATGTGTGTGTGTGTGTGTGAGAGAGAGAGAGAGAGAGAGAGCATGACAAAATAACTGGGAATAGTAACTGGTCTTTTTTTGTGTTAAATAAAAAAAAAAAAAAAAAGCGCTGCTGCTTAGAGAGAAAATCAACCAAAGTTTACTGAAATGACCATTATAACCCTCGAATCTCAATACTTTGCAGAAGATTTTCTAGATGATTGTAGAGAGTTTTAGGATATAAATGCGTATTTTGGTAAATTCAACGGTCATCACCGCGCGCACTAACACACGAGAAGATCACAGACTTTGGGGGTCCGGCGTAAAACCTTGTGGAGGTCAAGTTTGAAATTTGTGAACGTGTTTTTTGAGTTTCCTAACTGATGTGAGGCAGTGGCACCATGCCGGGAATACAGTTGGCATTTTTAGCTTAGCCAGACCCTATATATTAATGCTTTTTTTTTTCTTTTGTTCCCCACACATTATTAAACTCTTTTGGGCCAATTCATTATTTATTTGAGTAAGAGGTGGGATGTGACAATTATTACCTGCCGATGACTCACCCATAAGCACTGTAGATTTCCATTAAGACGGCTTATAGCTGTATGCGAATGCGATTTAAGGGGTCCGATGTAAAAATTAATGATTTTTTGTGTTTTTTTTTTTTGGGTGGAATGATCCATCTGCACTCCCACTCCCAGTAAGATGATATATTAGCAGATCTTTGGAAGGAAGAAAACAAATAATATGACGGTGATAAAATAATAACTTCAAGCATTAGACAGCTACTGATTATGATTGACTCTATCTTAATCAGCCGACGGAGATATATATCTATAGAAAGTTGTAGGCCAACAATCTTCATAATACAAAATTATCTTTGTGAGGTTCATTGCTTCAAAAGCTGCTCGTCACTGAATGATGGGTGCATAATCGAAGTGACTGTTAATCCGACGTAGACTATTAAATGTGCAAACTTAGTACAGCACTTCATTAATGTGACCTTTGTTTGAGGACGTGGCCCTTAAAAAAACGAATTTACAAAAAGGGGAAACGCTTTATTATTTGATCGATGGCGACCTATAAAACCTCGTTGGCCATATGCCTATTTGAATCCAGTGACAATCTATGCGTGAAAGGACTGCAATAAAATCTCGAGCTCTTATTATTATTATTATTTTTTTTTTTTAATGTAAGAAGATATCCCTAACTAATGAAAATTTTAAGAAAAATATTGTAGCAGGACAATATTGTACGTCTCTTTCACTTGTTGAAGTCGGGAGGTTCCACTTCAACTTCAAAACAAATTCATCCTGGCCGTGTCCTGTGTGCAAGAAAGATGGGGGGAAAAAAGAGACTACATTTTTAGGCTCTCTAGAAGGGGGCAGAAAACTTGACTTGGACTTTCCATGTTACAAGCAAACGGACAAAAACGTCAGAAATATTGACAAGGTCTCGTTTCCTTCGAATTATTGCATTAAAGCAGCCCAACAGAACCGTCGTTGACTTCGAACAGGTCAACATTTTTTCTTTTCCCCCTTTTATCTTGGTCGGAGGATATTACATGAAGGTCAAGAATTCGTTGTCTCCGTGAATTTCACGATCGATTGCGGGCTCATCAAAACGATATTCATATTAACACAAGCGTATATTTGCTAAAACTTTTAGATTTTCTTATCTTTTTTTTGGGGGGGGGGGGAAGATGTCACTTATAATCAGCAGCTACAGGGAAAGGAGAGAAAAAAAAAAACAAAACAAAAAGGAAATCACGGGGTTAAGCACAATTTGAAAATACTAAATCTCTAGGAAGTCAAGATTGTCAGCATCGGCGGCTCTCCCCAAAGAGCTCTTCGTTTTTCGATAAACAAAAGGACCCCGATTCAACCACAATTCGACGACAGTTAAATCTCTGGGCTGAGTTCGCCGTATGCATTCCCTCTCAAACAAAACATAAGGTCTACGAGATTTCTACATTGTCGGCAACATAATTCTGCCGAGAAAGATGCCGTTAATTCTTGCATCTTCTGCACATAAGTAAAGTTTATGGGTTAATGCCCCGTCAAACTCCTACAATCTCCATATGCAGATAAATAACTTGAGTTCCATACAAAAGAAATGTCGTTTCTAACTCCTAAAAAACCAAGGCCCGTCTATGCACTCCTCCGCGTGTCCGAACGAGCGTGTTGCTGTCGGGAAAACGCAAAATGCAAGAGTTTAAATTTTTTTTTAAAAGATAGAGTAAATTTTAAATGAATAATAAATTTAATATTATAATTATAAATTTTATTTACTTATATATTATTTATTTATTTATTTATATAATTTATATATTTATATTTAAAATTTAAAATTTCGAATCATTCTTTAAAGAAGAATATGATGTATCTAAACTGGATTGTTGATTGTACAACAGCAGATGAATATTACCCCGAAAATCCCAACATGCGTTTCACATTTTGTAGTTCCGTTAAATATCTATTTAGGGTGCTACAAAACTTTCACACCATGGGAGATAACTAATCGTCATTTCTATCACGTATCAATTTTCAGGTGAGACCACCGTTCAACGTTCAATTACAAGTCAATTTCATCTGCTACGTGCAACGTTACTTAGAGATTTCCAGCTCAAAACCCTGTCAAAATATTTCACCGTCAATCTGAGAAGTCATTCTCAAAAATTTTGGCACCACGCCTCTCTCGCCTCAATGCACTCACCCTGCTCTTGCGGACTGCCAGGCAATCCATCCTTCCCATTTTCCTCTTTCTTTCTTCCTTTGTGGAATTTTCCCTTCCAAAATAAGGTTTGCCTCGGACGACAACCACTCTTTGGCCTCGCTCTTTCCTTGCATGCGTATAGCATAACCTCTGTGATTGTTGGTTTACTCCACAAAGGCGACCAAAGTAGTAAAGAGGGTCAACATAACAGGATGATGAAGACACAATCCCTCTAATGCTGGTTGGCTCGACAAGCTCAATAAACTCCTGTAACTCCTTATAGCACGAATGATCAGAGTAAGGAACCGAATAAATGTGTTGGTGAAACCTTTTTACAGGTCCCAAATTTCCATGCAGCTCACCAGTCCTGATAGTGCCATCTGTACTTGATTTGCTTTGCTTGTAACGATAAGATAAAAGAGAACCAGAAAGGCAATCATCTCCCTTGGCCGGTTTCAGCCACGGAAGGCCGGATGGCATGATTCCAATTGTTGGGTGCATTGTGTTTAACCCCTCTAAAGTGTCAATACAAAAACTGTAGCGAGGAACTGCCCGTACTCTAGTTAGAGTAGTTTTAGTAGTGAATATGCCATGAAACCCAAGAAGATGCATAGTCTTTAGGCGCTCTGGCCACACCCAAATCTAAAAAGAAGAAAACCAGAGATAATAAATACCCACAGCATGTCAACAACTGAAGAACCAGAAATTATAAATGTACATAAATGTGAGAAAATTTTGTAGAAAGAAAACTACTAATAGATTAAATTGTTCTTGTACAAAAAACAAACAAAAATACCTTTATTTTGAGCGCACGTGAAATGTAAAGCAACAAATCTTCTTTCCCCAGAGAGTCAATCCCAATGATAATGTCATGTTTTGGATGGGAGGCAATAATATCAACAACCTGTTGTCAGTGAAACCCAGCAAGAAAAGATCATATGCATACTCATTCTTCGGGAACCTCGGCTATAACTTTCATTGATACCTAACAGCAAAAAGTCAAGTATGTTGAGTTCATCCGAGCTCAAATTTCACACTTCCTCGTGCTACTACAAATAGACATATCCTTTTGATCTATTGCTCTCAAAACAGAACATCTTAGCATGAGTTCTCTTATTTTCAACTACTCATTTTTCAAGATTTATGATCTTCGAAGTCAAACCGATTATGCAGAATTTACCACCCCAAGCAGTATTAAAGAGGAAAACCACTTAATCTACACTCTTATATGCTCCAAATCTAGGGGGAGATACTGAGCATTGGTTCCCAGTTTTAAGTCATTCTACTTTCCTTCCTCTTTAAGCCGACTCTCTTAAGAGCACTGGCTTTGGAATTGAACTGAAAGAAGATTTTTTCCTAAAGTAATTTAAAGAACTGACTTCGTGTACTAGATTACAATATTTCTTGCCGGGTTCATCCGAGCTCAACATTCGCACTTCCTCGAGCTACCACAGATAGACATACCCTTTTGATCTATTGCTCCCGAAACGGAACATCTTAGCATGAGTTCTCTTATTTTCTACTACTCATTTTTCGAATTTATGATCTTCGGAGTCAAACCGATTATGTTGAATTTACCGCCCCTAACAATATTTCTACCGTATGGAAAAAGAGAGAGAAAAAAAAAACACCTGTAAATGTACTCGTAACCAGGAAATTTGGACTTAAAATCAGGTTAATCTGCAGCACTCGTTTATTTAGGAATCACGGAACTTGTAAAACAGGCGAAACAAATGGAGCTATCAAACCTGCTGAGCAGCAACTTCTCGAGAGGGAAAATCAAATGAAGGATTGCAGTAGGTGTTATCCAAGTAAAGGATGTCAACAGCATCGTCCTTGAGAGCATTGAGGAGTGCCATTCTCCCTAAATTTGCCCTTTCGCTGGCCATTTCCCAACGGAAATCGCCGGTGAACAGCAAGCAGCCGAAATCACCACGAAACAAGTACATGACCGCACCTGTGTACGATATATTATATGATCCTAAGCCTTTTTTTTTTTTTTTTTTTTTTTTTTTTTTTTTTTTTATAATTTTGTTCATTGAGAATTCAAAGCAAAGCAATAGAAGATCGCATCTCCACTTCGAGCGATTCGAAGGATAATTGAGCAGATAAAAAGAGGAAAAGGAAATTTTACCGGGACAATGATGAGCGTCGATGGCCATGACTTGAACGGCCGTCTTCGATGCGGAGGAAGGCGAGAGGAGAGGGACGGTGTGCCAGACGCCGGTATCGAGGACGCGAAGCAAGGAGAGATTGAAGTCGGGGAACTTGAAGGGGATGAGCTTGGCGGTGAGGCGGGAGCAGAAGAGTGGGCCCCTGGACCACCGGGAGGTCAAGCCCTGGGTGTGGTCGGAGTGGAGGTGCGTCAAGAAGTACACCTGGCTGCCCTCCGTCCACCGGTCCACCGACATCAGGCCTTTCTCCATCGTCCGCCGTCGGAGCTGATTTGTTTCGAAATTTGAATTAACTGGAGAAGCATGCGGATAGGATCCAGATTTCATTCCTTTTTTATTTTTTTCATTTTTTTTTCCTCTTTTTATTGTCTCTCTCTCCCTCTCTTTTCTTCTCTCTTTTCCGGTTGTTCTGGCGGGGAAGTTTGATTTGAACTTTTTCGAAGGGTTTCGCGTTTGTTGCCTTTCATGACATGATTCTTGAACAATGCTAACCCGGTGTGATCCAAAAGGTCTGTGGGCTTTTGGGCTTTCTGGGCAGTGAAGGTGAAAAGGATCCTCCGAACTGTGAAGAGCACAAGTCAAAGTCCAACCATGTAGTTTTGGGTCGAATATTCCATATTATTAAAGTCAGAAAATTTGGTAAGTCCAAAAACTCTGTGATCACTAATGATGGCATCCCATTGCTTCAACTTCAACCGGGACAGTAAGACTAGTAACAGCGAACCTTAGGAGTCTCGATAAGTTTTCCTGCTCGTCCACAGCCAGAGTTGAATGTGCAATGATGAGTTTTCGATTAGAACATGTAACCCATTTGTAAAACATAAGCGAAAACAATTCACATGCAATAGAAAAGGCAGAAGCATCTATTTGTAAAATGGGATGGGCGGAATATGTAGCAACACTGGAAAGCATTAAGAGGTGATCGACAGTGTTGCATCAAAAAGCAAATCAAGTATTTTGACTGATGAAGAACGATGAGAGGGAAAACAAAGCGATCGAACTTCGATGTAGAATAGCGGCCAGACACTAGCGGAACAAAAGGTTTCACAGAGCTGCAAGAGTTCCGTCACTTCGGCTTCTGTGCATGGAGAGTTCTGATTTAAGGTTGAAAATTTTGCCGCCGAGATCATTACTGTATGGTTGGTGATGACCAGTTGTTGCTTTAGTTCTGGCTGGTGGTAGACGAATGTGCGTACCTCTAGACCGTTTGGGTGAGGTTACCACTTGGGTATTAGGGCGGTGAGCCAACGAGGATGGTGGTCTTGAGCCAGCTAGACCATGGCTAGCCTTCCTCACAACTTTGTTTTCTGATCTAAGGCCACGATCAAACTGGTGGGCGCTGATGCCTAGCCTAACCGATCGCTCTGCAGCATCTTTCAATGTGCTGGCTTTAACCGGCTGCCGATTGAAATAAACCAGATGGGGAAGAAGGCCTAACAAGTACTTCTTGAGCTGCTCATCTCCAACATTTTTCTGAGCTGGATTTCCTTCCAAGCTGATAGCTTGCAAGGACTTATAGTTAGCTGCAAGTTGGCCCAGACATTTGGCTGTAGAGATTTTATTGAAACGCAGATCCAGCATGGTTAGTTTTAACAGGCGATGGAGACCCTCTACCTCGCTTATTTTATTTCCGGCCAAATATAACTCTTTCAAGGAAGAACAAGAAGCCAGACCTTCAGCAAGAGACAGCAAATAGTATTAAAATAAAGAAATTAGGAAGATTCAGGAGATCATCAACCAAAAAAGCAAATAGGAAGACTATCAACCCTCAATTAGTCAGTAAAGTCCTTACCGTGAGCAATCCGCATAATCCGATTGTAGCTCAAATCTAACACGCGGAGGCGGCTGAGGTCACGTAAGCCTTCAATGGTAGAAATATTGTTCTTGGAAAGATTTAGCACACGGAGACCTCGAGGGAGAGCACCTGCTGTAATTCTTGCTGGACAAATCATAAGAATGAACATCAAATCAGTGCACCAGTGAGATTATTTTGTCTGAGCAGAAGATTGTACTGTTAGAGCTTAACAAAAGGAGTAAAGAAATGAAAACGAAACAATGTTAGAGACACAAACCTATGGAGTTTCCTGATAAATTAAGCACCTTCAGGGTAACAAATGCACCAAGAAATGGGATCACTGCCAATCCATGATTTGACAGCTGAGCGGTGGTTGAAAAGGGGCTTAAAGTAGAGATGTATCTTTTAGCAGCTTCCCTGCTAGAATTTATCTTGCCATCTACCTTTGCAGCATTCAAATCATTCAACATTGCAGAATCTTTCTTCATCAGGTTGTTAGCATCTGGCAATTCATTTGTTTCTTCCAATGGACAGCAGTGTTGAAGATCAATAACCCACTCCTCAATGCGCTTAATTTTAAAATTCTTGCTTAGTGCTTCATCCCCCTGCAGGATGGAGGATTCACCTTGGACATTTTTTTCCAAGTTCATCTCATCCATAACTGGTATTATCCAGTCCTTTGCAAAAGCAGAATAATTGCAGGAATCATAATCATCATCTAGAAAAGTTTCATGATTTTTCTTTTCAGTTTTACACATGCTATCATCTCTTCCGTGTTCTCCCATTGCTTCCTTTTCCACCTCATGAACTGAAATTTCTTTCCTTCTAATACTTAGAACACGCAAGTCCTCATAAGAACTCGATTGAGGTAGTAAATAAGTAGAGGAACATTGACCACAGGATGTCGAAAGCCCAAGGGTTGGCATAGAGTAAGATTTTACAGTCATGGGAGGGCTGCGATCTACTTCACCAGATAAGACAGGGTCAAATTTTTCAGGGCTTGCCTTGTCAGAGCACTGGGGATCTCCAATTGAAAAAATGAAGTCATTTTTTTGGCACTCACTGGTCGGACTCACTTGTTGATCCTTACTACCATCCACTCTGGCCAACCCATTTTGACAGAGGGAGTCACCAGATAAGATAGTGTCAAAATTTTCAGGGCTTGCTTTGTCAGAGTGCTGAGGATCTCCAATTGAAAAAATGGATTCATTTGTTTGGCACTCACTGGTCAGGCTCACTTGATGATCCTTGCGACCATCCACTCCAGCCAACTCATTTTGACAGAGGGAGTGGCCAGAAAATCCTTGTTCAACGTCATCCTCAGTATCATTGTCGGAAAGAATCCTTCCCTCATGGCACAATCCACTTCCTAAAGACTGACTTTTCTTCATAATCCTTGTCTGATGAGCAGATTTTCTACTCTCGATACTAAATTTGCCCTTAATTTCCTCAGATTTTGACTTTCCTTCAACAGAGAGAGACCTTCTAAAATCATTTGCACTGCTGGTGATCTGGGAATCTGAATTCAAGCTTGAAGGTTTTGTTGTTGTGTTCTTAGGTGCTTGGATTTGAGAAGGCTCTTGCAGAGACCCACTCATTGTTTCAACAGAGGGTTCAACCGTCTTCTAATGGAAAAGCAAAAACTCTAAAAATCAGAAAATAAACAAACACAAAAGATAACAATAAATCCAAACATCAGCAAGCCTTCCACTTACCCTCAGCCAGTGGGGCAGGACATGAGCATTGAAGCATAAAAATCTAACCATTGTGCTGATGTTGTTGAGAGCTATATCCACGCAGAGCCACACATGTATTAGATCAAAAAGGTATGGGTTAATAACTATTCTTTTCAGCTCAACAGCGTCCAGACCACAAAAACAGATTTTTAATTCTGCCGCATAGGACGTCAAAATATCATCAAGTCGCCAGGCACCTAGCAGAGAGTGACCTTAGCCGTAATCAACAGACAGACCAGCAGAAATACGGCACAATCTCCAAACATGAGAAGATCTTGATCTCCTCAAAGCGCAAAGCAGTACTACTCCCTCGCTCTCACCCCACAAGCACCTAGAGGTGCGAGAATGGTTAAATCCTATTGCAGCGGCCAGACTGAACCACAATGTTTGCCAACTAGGAGAACCGACTTGCTATCAAGCGCAGGAGACTTTGGACTGGCCTGATAAATAAAGGAAGCAGAAAAGAAAAAAACGAAGAAGAATTGTAATTTCATAACAACAAATCAGTGAAACAATCACACAATGGGAATTTCCCAGGACAATCAATAAGCATAAAATCGCACTAGATATAGAGATTCTCTCATAAAAAAAAAAAAAACAGACTAGAATAATTTAACAAGCTTCTTTTCTTGGAAATTACTTCATTGGAGGAACCAACCAGATCAAGAAACATTATGCACATCAATCGGATAACCTCAAATCTACGTCCCAAACATAAACCAGCCAAGAATCAGATAAAAAGCAAATCCCCTCCACCCCAGGTCCTATTTCAATCCAATTATCATTGTGTTCCCGCTCACCAGCCAACTAGAGCAAATCTTCATATCGAGTCAACGAAAAATATAAAAAAAAAAAAAGAAAATGACAGACGCACTGCTTTTTGAGATCAAGCCTTCAACAATATTTGTATAAAAACAGCAATTACGAAATCATATTCAAGAAAACAAATAGAAACTATTTGGTGTACACAGTTACAAGAACCGACCCAAAACACGAACCGATGTTTTAAGCAAGCGCAAAGGCACAAAATCCTGAGAGGAAAAAAATAAAAATAAAAAGAAGAAGAAGAAGAAGAAGAACTCATCCCAACCTTATATGCATGCAACTGCAAACTTACACCTCTCTAGCCAATTTGCAAGAATCACCCTCTTCGATAAGAAAAGACATTCTTGTTCTTGCTTCCTCGCAGAACCCAGACGACAGGAAAACGCAAGAACGCGGTGTAACTGCATAGCTAGAAAAGCAATCAAAAGGCTCTGGCTTGGGAATTGGAATAAAGGCCGTAATTGTGTGGCCTAGCCTTTTAGGGCTGTCGAAGTTAAAACCCCACAAACGCAGTCTTAATTTTCTCAATCTTTGCGTTCTCAGAAGTCGTGAAATTGTGATTTTATCGGCAGAAAAATCCACGGTTCTGATTTTCACTATTTTCTTTCTTCTTCTTCTTTTTTTTTTCTCTAAAAAAAAAAAAAACACTTTTTTATTGTTCTGGCCGGCGCGCGTTAGTTATAGAATCAGGTGCCGGTTGCGTGTTTTGTTTAACAATAATTGTTGAGGGGCATGCCTCCCTTTTTGTGAAGAAAATAAGTGCCCTCCAACAGGAGAGAGTAGTTCCTCTAAAATAAGGGTAGGTGACCCGAGTCAGATTCGAATCCCTTAATTCGGCTCTTTGTTGAATTTGATTAACAGGGACAGTCCCATATATTTTTTATAAATACGTAAACTCTTATTTTTATTTTAATTTAATTTTTGTTTCTTCCTTTTGTTTTACTCGGTAAAATGGATAGCACTGAGTGCTTGTGCATACGTCTCTTTTTCTCGTATTTGAGATCCAAACCCCATTCTTTTGTTTTTTCTTTTCAACAGTTAAAAAATACACCGAAGAGATATTAATTATTTTTTCTGGAATTTAGTTAAAACGTTTAATCACTCAAAGGCTAATAATTTCAATGTAATCACTTCATTACTCAATGACTAAAAAAAATGGCATAAAGAAAAATGAAATATATATTGTGTTAAACTCGAAAAGAAAAAAGTCAAAGTATATATATATATATCATTAATTATAGGGTATTATTTTATCCCAGATATTGTTGTTCCCTCGTGAGTGATATATTTGTCGAATTTTCAATCAAATCAAAAGGTTTAAATTTTACACATTTAAGGTAGAAGGATATTTGCAACAAAAAAAAAATAAAGGAAATGTAGGGACTGAATTCTTTCTTTATTAATTTAATCTCGTTGAAATATCAGTGTACTGTTAAGTTACCAAAAAAATCGATCCACTTAATTAGTATATATATATATATATATATATATAT
>CM034052.1:9192585-9205674 GCA_019804595.1 Bruguiera parviflora
TCTTGATGTTCAGATTGAGCCCCGAGTTGATGCAAGAATCAAGATTGACGTCGCATTGGAGGAGGAGCTAATCAGGAACGGTGGATTATAAAAATTTGTTAAAAGGAGTTGACTGACTGCTCTTGTGATCACCGTGGCGGTGGCGGCGGCGAAGCAGAGCTTCATTTTCACTTTCTACTTTCATTTCCCAGAAAATTGTTATCTTTGATGTTAATAATGTTGATATCAACTAGAGATTGACTCTAGTATCAGTGTACTAAAAATTCATTGATTGGGCCCTTTGACTTTTCTAAGTGATTAATTTTGCACGCAATATATGCGAATCAAAATAGAACCCAGCTTAATCGCATATCAGTGCATTATATTTATCTAATGCTGGATTTACAATTTCCTCTAGCCGTCGCCACTTGTCACACTGTGCGCACCTTCATTTTTCTAGTTAAGTATTGTATAATTGAAATTTTTAATTGTGCTGCGATTGCAGTTGCAGGCAACATTAAAATTCTATGATCAGTCTGTAAAGGCAGCAAGATCTGAGTCTAATCGATGTATGTTTTAGAAAGGAAAAAGGGCAAACACATCGAACCTTACCCGCCAGGAAACGGAAAAAAAAAAAAAAGTGGGCTTTCGAAAAAAAGTTCACCTTTAGGTCTTTCGAAAATAGTATGTTGTGACTGACAGGGACTTAGACCTAGAGTTGTGCGTCGAGTTCATAACAAGAAGTCCGGTAAGCTCAATAAAAGCTTAATTATTTTTATAAAGAGGTTTTTTTTTTTTTAATGTTTCGATGAGTGTATAAAAATGCTCGTCCCCAGTCTGGGACGTTTTGTGCTCTTTCTGTCATATTTTTGGACGTTTTCTAATATGTAATAAGTCCTCAGAACATCCCCTAAAAAAAAAAAATTCTTGTTATTTAATAAAAGATGTGTTAACTTATTTATTATTAATTAAATAATAAATTAATTATTAATAATAATTAAAATTAATATATATTTAATTTATATATCTAATTTACTTATTTACGTAACTTTTTTTGAAAAAAAGTTATGAATTGGCTATATAGCGCCCAAGAATTTTGAAATTATCGTCCTATTTTTTATATTCATTTTTTTCCCTTTTTGATGGAACTCATTTCTCTTCACATTGGAAGGAAGAAAGGAATGAGGTTTGTTGCAAAGCCCAGATAGTGTCGTTGATGGGTCAATATGAATACTTTCAGCCCATTTAAATCTTAAGCCGCCACAGCAAAGTGAAACTTACTTCGCTCCGACGTGGAAACGCTAAGAGGTCGTACAGTCTGTTCAAGATTGAAGTTTAATTATATTGTTATAGTTAATAAACTGATAATTATGAAATTTATTGTTAATTGCTGTAATTAGTTATTCAATAATTATTTGTAAAATAAAATAAAATAAAATCATTTTATATATAATAATAAACATTACTATTTAGAAAATTTTTTAATGTAAAATAGATTTTTTATGCTTTTTATTAAAATATTATATATTAAAAATATATATTTAAAATATAATATATTATTACTGAATAAAAATTTAATAATTTATTAAATATTGATAGATTATATTTAATTTAAAATATATGTTTTTAAACTGTAATTATAATTTTAAATATGTTCATATTAATGTAAAATTTACGCAAATGTGATTATTTTTACAAATAAAAGTATTGTGTATATATATATATATATATAGAGAAAGAGAGAGACTAAAAAGAAAGATTTTAATCACCAAAAACTAAATTTAATTTTTTATATTTAATATATTATTTTCAGTGATTGTGACATGCATATTTTATTGCATCCGGGTCCACTAGTTCTGTAAACACAAGGCCTACATGTAGATACGTTGACACAGCCCCGTAGCCAATTTTCGTCGTAGGCCACAACTAACCTCCTCTAGTGGGAAATCACTTCAAGAGGCATCGGTACGCGACTTCCCATGACGCAGGTGCTAAACTCTTGACGTGTGTAACGCCCCGAAAGCACAGCCTGGCACACCCTCAAGCGTCCATCCTCGTGTGCAAAAAGCCCAAGATAAAATCAATAATTTATAGCTTGCTGATAATAAAACTGAAGGTATTAAGCTCATATTTAAGTTAACAAAAAAAAAAAAAAAAACACACAAGATAGATAAAATTTTTACTCCACATACACGTAAAAAAAAAAATCCTATTTTTATCCCGTAACAAGTGAAAAAAGAAAAAAAAAACTACTCATTAATTAAAATACTAACTCTTCAAAAATCTTTTTAATGGGTTGATATAACACAAAATTGTCTCTATTTTCATTTTTTTATAAAATAACTAATTTTTAATTAAAAAATTAATAAGTTTTTTAATACTATATTTATTTAATACATTAAAATAATTGAAATCAAGAATACAAAATAGAATAAATTATATTACATTTTTATTTATTCATATCAAGATTTGGCCCTACTTTTTGGAACTAAAGTCTAACCATTATAACATCCGGTGGTTTCTCCAAAAAGTTATTACTAAATTGTCATAATCACATGTAATTGACCCAATGAAAATAAAATCTGAAGGAATCTTATGAGCACCGGGACTCCGGCTGCATTCTTCGGCCTGCATCCCTGCTCCTCTGATATTGGGCTCAACCAAAGTCTGGCTATAAGAAAATTGAAAACCCGTGCTACAGGTTTCATGTTGTTTTCATGCTAACGGACTTGGAAAGTTGACTATAGATGGGCAACCGTAATCGCGATTCCAAGACAAAAGAATAAAGCGGCGTGCAGGAAAAACAGAAGTAGGGGAATGAAGGGTATTCATAAAGGATGAAATTAACCACAATAACATTTGCTAAGAGATAAGATACACGTTTACATTCTATCCTAAATATAGACACTTCCGATTAATTTCATGGTTTCATTAATAAAAGCTAGACGGCAATCACAGTAGGATAAGGATGGGGGGATTTTATATGCTCTCATAGTCTGGTAATTAAGAATGGTTTATAACATTAAGTTACGTCAATCAAGAATGAATTGATGATATACACTTATATTTATGGCAAGGTTCCTATGATTGCGCTTACTTTGGCATATTTCTGAGGAGGCTACGCTCATGATATGGTGAAGTAAATATTCTTTTAAGGAAGATAGCTTTTGTGCTAGCAAGCAAAACCTAGCAGAGAATACACAACAACATCGTGAACCATTATTTTCCAATAACATTTCAATAAATGATTGATTACCCCAAATTCTTATTTTCGACGTTAGGGCAGGTTTTTATAAGACAGAAAATGCATCTAAGCTGCGAATTGATCGAGAAGAGAACTAATCATGGGGAAAAAAACAAATGGTTCAATAATTTCTTACTGACTGCAAACTCCGTTTTATATGAAGTTCATGCGCATCATTCCAGCTAAGATCAAATTCAAACAAGATTGAAAGTAACTGCAAAATCAAATTTAAACAAACTTATCCTAACAGCCAACTTGATTTAACGAGCTGACATCCTTATTCAAAACTTCAGGAAAAAAATGATTGAGTAATGAAGATGAGGTGGCATCTTTCTGCAACTCTTTCTTGTGCGGGATATAACAAACTCAACTGTCATTTAAATTTTTGGAAGGAAACGAGAACAGAATAGCAACATGGTGGGCAATACTGCAGCGCCTTGATTTCAGCTTGCTTCTGTGTTTCAGTTTGAATAGGAAAACAATTTTCTACAAATTGCGTGTTGGAGTTCTTACAACTTTGAATTATAGGAAATCTGTCAAAAAAGAGTGGTAAAGAACAAGGGAAACAACCAAATCAATTATAATAAATTTAAATTCCGGGTCGTGCAGTGATCACAATTAAGAAGGGACGCATAATTCGATGTTTAAGCAAGAAAGAAAGAAAGAAAACATCGGTTTGAAAGAAGACTGACGAGAGAATGTGGAATTACCTTTTCCCTAAGTGCGCGAAAGCTCCTTTAAATGCAAGAAGATGCCTGTTCGATTGTTCACCTTTGACATCTAGAGATCTATTTGTCCATTTGTTTCTCGGGACTCAAAAAAATATTTATTATCTTCTTACACTTACGTGTGCTCAATAAGTGCTACGTAGTGATATTCTTAAAAAAAATTTCTTCCTAATTCGACTAACTAGAAAGTAGGGGCTGTAGGATTCCCATGGCACCGGGGGCCAGGCCCCAGATTTTGAAGAAAGAGGGAGGGGGGAGGCTCGGACTCCCCTCGGTACACAAGTCATGGACCGTTGCCCTAAACTAACTGTAAGTGCAAATTTAATGCACACGGTTAATCCCGCTCTTAACTCTGTTAGCCATTTGGAAAAGAGCAAGACAATGTCATTAATTTAAATAATAATTAAAAAAAAACCCACAAACGAATGAACTCGAGATGAAAAAGGATGCACGATTGGTTGGACCAATCAACCAAAAGCTGGACTGGGATGGCTTGGGTTACTCAAATGAGCGGGTAGTAAGAGAATTTTTAATTTGATTTATTTTAAAAATAAGTTAAATGCCCAATATTATAAGGAAGAGAAATAAATATTTTAAATAAAATTTAATTTAAATTAAAAAGAATTATGTGATTTAAAATAAATAATTTATTATACTAAAAAAGAATAAAAAAGAGAATGAATATCGTAAGCACAATAAACTGAATATGCTAATCCACGGAAAAGGACAAAGAGAGGCGACATCCTCGGTCAAAAATGTTAGGCCGAAAAAAATGTTATGCTCTGTTTGGATTGGAAAATGGATACGAAAGAAAATAAACGAAAAGTCAATTTTTTGTTTGGATGTGTGAAGAAAATAAATAAAAGAATAAATATTATAAAATGACAACTTTGAAATTCGTGAAATCAATTAAAACAGTAGGGGCATTTTAGTAATTTTGAAATCAACGACAACTTTCTCGCCACGTTCCGGTCGGATAAAAAATTGGTGAAGCGTCGGCGGAAATTTTTTTATACATTTATTCTCTCTCTTTTTTTTCACGGGATAACCAAATATGAGGACTTTGCTTTAGTGTTCTTCCTGCAATCATAGAGTGGTTTCCTTCGTTTTTTTTTTTTTTTTCGCCCCTCTTAGAAGGCGAAAGTAGAAGAATGCTTAAAGCAGCCATTGCCACAGGCTCTCCAACCCACATGCTATCCCGCCTCTTCAAATTATTGACAATATTTTTGTGTTTTTGTCATTCTTGGATATGCTTAGCAACAGATACACTGACCATCAACACTCCGCTTAAAGACCGCGAGCAGGGAGCTACTCTCATTTCTGCTGGAGAAAGATTCGAACTTGGATTCTTTACTCCAAGTGGAAGAGATGGCGTCCGTAGATATTTGGGCATATGGTATTATAGATCGCGCCCACCAATTGTTGTATGGGTAGCTAATCGTGATCGAGCAATAACGGATTCAAGCGGTATTTTTGCTATAGAAGACGGAAACCTCGGGATAGTTGGTGCTCGAAAAGAACGTTACTGGTCTCCTGAAGGTGTTAAATCATCAACGAGTTCTTCAAATTGGACTTTAAAGTTACGGGATTCAGGAAATCTAGTCCTGAGTCAGGAAGATCCACCAGCAACACTCTGGCAAAGCTTTGAGCACCCGACAGATACATTTCTTCCCGGTATGACATTAGGTGAGACCTTGAATTTGACTTCTTGGACTAGCCCAGCTGACCCAAAACCAGGGGACTTCACGTTTCAATTGGATCAGGACACAACAAATGAGTACATCATCAAGAACGTATCAACGCCATATTGGAAAAGTGGAGTTCTGGGAGAGTCATTTGGCCCGGATGATCGTCTTCTGCCACTTTTCTATTTGCTCCGGAATTTCAGCACAAGACGCACTGCAGGAAGCGAAACAGATCAGAGACTAGTTTTGAATCCCGATGGAGAGTTGCAAATTTTTTCATGGCGTACAGAGAATGCCTCATGGATTTCGCAGTGGAAAGAACCAAGAGATAATTGCAGTGTATTTAATGCTTGTGGGAAGTTTGCCACTTGCAACAGCAACAGCGGCATGTATTGTAAATGCCTACCAGGATTTGAGCCAAGGTCATCTGATGATTGGAATAAAGGGGATTTTTCAGAGGGATGCGGAAAAACATGGTCAATCTGCGGACCTGGGACCGAGGTCAATAACTTCCTGAACTTGAAAAATTTGAGACTGGTAAAACCTGTTGGGGAATATGATAGTGCCGATGAAGCTGAATGTATGGGGGTGTGCCTTGGCAAGTCATGTAAATGTCAAGCATATTCTTATAGGCAGCTAAAAAAGAGAGATGTAAAATCGTGCTGGATTTGGACTGAGGATCTCCAAAACGTGCAGGAGCAACAGAATGATGGGCGTGAGCTCAATGTCCGCGTGCCTCTTTCACTTATAGGTGAATCTTCCTTCTTTTGTCTTACGATAAAGTAAAGCCTTATTTTATCCACTCGTCATAACTCTTGTCCTTCCAGATTGCTCTGTAGTATGGTCCTAATGCAGCTTTTAGTAAATGGTGAAATCGGAAATACTTGCATGTGGAGAAATTAGAGGCTTCGTTGATTTTTACATTTTGAATCTTATCTCTTGCAGAACCAACAGAAAAATCTTGTGGTACTTGTGGCACTAACATAATCCCATATCCACTGAGCACGGGAAAAAATTGCGGTGAACCGATGTATTCCAATTTTCATTGCGATGATGCCAATGGCGAACTCACCTTTATGGCATCCAATGGAAGATATACGGTAACAAATATTAACCAAAAATCAAGAACATTTTCTATCCATTGGGATGCAAATTGTACGTCTTATGGTTCAGCGTTCTCGCGACTCAATCTATCCTCGCCATTTAACGCGACGAAAGGGTGCCACAACTATCCGTCAACAAATCTTACTGAAATCGAAATTGGTTGGGACCCGCCACCTGAGCCAACGTGCACTTCCTTTTCAGATTGTAAGGATTGGCCACGCTCGGTATGCAACGTATCAAGTGACGGTAAGAAACGGTGCCTTTGCCATGGAGGCTACAAGTGGAGTGGCTCAGCTCTGAAATGTACTTATCAAGGTGCCGATTCTCTATATCTTACGCATGAAACGACGTCGAGGCATTTTGAATAACTAAAGAAATGTTTTTATGGTACAAATATAGAAATTAACAACTATTTTTACACGATATGATCAAGAATCTAAAAAGCGAGAGCACACTATCCGTTAACTTGTTTAACATCCATTGTTTACTAACTTCTGATGGTAACTCTAATGTAGTCAAATTGTGTCCAAGTTCTAGTCAACTCATGTATTTTTCTCTTTGCTATCTTAGAAGCCCCTTCAAAAAATCGACGTATTGGGAAGAAACAGAGGTCATTTTATGTGATACTTTTGCCAGTCCTCGCAACCTTTTTGATCATCTCATGTCCTGTTGTATATTATTTCGGAAGAAGAAGGGACGTCACCAGACAAGGTATCAATATATTAATCATGCTGTCCGCTTACTTTCGATCAATTGAAAATACATCTTGTCAGTGAGCTATAAGAACTAGTTTTCAATAAATGCTTTTTAAAATTTTCATTGACGTAGAAAATTGGGAAATCAATCGGGTAGCATTCCGCTTATATGACCGCGAGCGAAGAGTCAAAGACTTCATTGATTCTGGTCAATTCGAAGGAGAAGAAAGAAATGGCATAGATGTGCCCTTTCTTGATTTAGAATGCATATTAGCCGCTACTGATAATTTCTCAGATGCAAACAAGCTGGGACAAGGTGGCTTTGGCCCGGTTTATAAGGTGAGTGTGCTTGCATCTCCTGTTAGAGAACATTAATTTAATTAATTTTCCAACTAATTATGGGTGCTGATGTCCGTTAAAATATGCTCAGGGTATATTCTTAGGAGGACAAGAAATTGCTGTAAAGAGGCTTTCTAGTGGTTCAGGGCAAGGCTTTGAGGAATTCAAGAACGAGGTGGTTTTGATTGCCAAGCTTCAACATAGGAATCTTGTAAGACTTTTGGGCTACTGTATTGAAGGACCTGAAAAAATGTTAATCTATGAATACATGCCCAATAAAAGCTTGGACTCGTTCATATTTGGTTGGCGTCTAAACCCAAGTCTTTTAATTCATCTTCCATTTTATTTGAACCATCGGTTTGACGATAATTATCCTTGTCATTGTACTTTCAAATGGATATGGAAAAACCTGACAAGATCGGACGCGAAGTGTGCTACTGAATTGGAATCAACGATTTGACATTATCACGGGGATTGCCAGAGGACTGCTTTATCTTCATCATGATTCTAGGTTGAGGATCATACACAGAGATTTGAAATTGAGCAACGTCCTCTTGGATGATGAGATGACCCCCAAAATTTCTGATTTTGGTTTGGCAAGAATCTTCGGCGGCAAGCAAACAGAGGCGACCACAGAGAGAGTGATTGGGACCTAGTAAGTCGTCTCATTGCATCATTATTTTTGTCTTTTTTTTTTTATATAATTTTTTTTCCAAGGCACCAAATTGCTTGTGTCGCGAACTCAAGATTTGCCTCTTGTGCAGCGGCTACATGTCTCCTGAGTATGCATTGGATGGCCTTTTCTCAACCAAGTCAGATGTCTTTAGCTTTGGCGTGGTTGTGCTTGAGATTCTCAGCGGAAAAAAAAACACACAAGTTTTCCAGTCGGGGGAAGCTTTCGTCCTTCTAGGCCATGTAAATACTCTGTATCCTTCACTTACTCACACCATCCTATTTTGGTCTCTGCTAGTATTGCCTTTCAAGCTAAGCTTCTGAACTTAATTACCCCAGGTATGGAGATTGTGGAAAGAAGAAAAGGCAATTGATTCGATGGATGAGGTATTACGTGAGAATTGCAATGCAGATGAATTCGTAAGGTGCGTGAATGTTGCGCTCTTGTGCGTACAAGAAGACCCCGGTGACCGTCCCACCATGTCAAATGTAGTCCGCATGCTTGGAAGCGAAACTGCGACTCTTCCAAGTCCTAAAGAACCAGCATTCGTGGAAAGGAGATACCTTGCTAGCACGCGAGCAGCTTCTTCTTCGAGTAAAGTGGAATGGGACGACGTGACAACAACGTGAAGCTTCTAGAGTAGTACGTTCCATCTTTTGTGCAGCATTCTCGCGAGGTTTGCTAGAATTTGTCATACACCAAAGGGTGTAAGGTACTGGTTGATCATTTTACTCATAAATATAGGTAAAAGGGTTAAAATTTAAATTTTTATTTTTTTCTCTTTTGATAAAAAATTTACAGACTAAATATTTTGCACAGATATATTTTTTTTTTTTTGTCCCTTAAATAGTCAGCCCCGGGTCGTCTTCTGGGGCCCACAACACGCTAGGCCCAAATACACATCATCATCAATCCCTTTATTAAAAGGGAAAGCCCATCTCGCGTATAAAGAAGCAATCCGAGACCAACAAAGAAAAGGCACGCGCACTTTTCTGCATCATCTAGCGCCAAAAAGAAGCAATCCGACACCGACGGATACAAGTTACCGCAGGAAAAAATTATTAATCTTTTTTCATTAATTTAAATTCTTTATAATAATTAAAGAAATTAAAAATTTATATAATTTTATCATTTTGGTCTTTTATTGTCACAGGAACAAACAAAAATCTGCAAATTGACAATGATCCTCAATTGGATTGAAGAGTTGAGAGACGGACGTTCTTAATCTTCGTAAACTCTTAAAATCAAGCATTTTTGGCAGAAAATGGAAGAAAATTGAAGCCAAAAGGCCAACTAGACGAAGACCCAGACACCTTGACTGCGTCTATCGCTCACTAAATGCAGTTTCCCTGAGCAGCACCCCAACTAGTGGATCGCCGGCTCTACGCCCGGTTTTTATTCGTCGGCCTAAAACTTTAAGAAAAATACACAAAGTTATTAGAAAATACGTGGGGTGCATGGACGTCCCATTTTTTTTTTTTTTCTTTCTTTCTTTTTCTGGGCATACATTTGACCTTCCAGACGCTGTGGCAGGCTCATTAGGACGCCATTATTTTATTTACTAAGTACCTGGTACTAATTTACCGGACACAAAATTGACCAACAGAATAAACAATGAATGTACAACAAAAACCAAGTAGAAGAATAAAAACGGAAAACCCCAAAATAATAGTGTGATTAATTATTTGATATACTTTTTTATATTAATTTAATTTAGTTTTTTTTAATTTTAAATATAAAATAAAATTATATATATATTGATAAAACTAAAGAATTTAAATAAAAAATTATTGTTTGGATGTTAAAAGCAACATTAAATCTTTCGAATTTTACCCGCCCAGACTGCTGTAAGATCCACCAAACCCATCCTTGGGAGAAACATCATATACCTCTACCCGGTTAATAATGCAGTAATCTTTTTGGTTCACAACTTAGGGGATGGAGAATAACCGTTTCTAGTCACTTCATCTTGAAGGGTGACTCAGTATAAGAACGAGTACTTGAACAACTTGAATCTAGATTAATCAAAATTGATTGGGCAATCCATCTACCGACTGACTGTTGATTCTAAGATTCCAACAATTTGGCCGATCAGATTCTTCTCAGTAAGCTAAACATTCACGGATGCAGTGATAAGCAAATCAAAATGTCGTATCTGTTAAGGTTCCCCCTTACAGAAACCGCCTTATTGACTCAAGTCTGCACATTCTTGACATGCCTCAATAGAATTCTCCTCACTCTTTTGGTTCCCAGGTAAAGACAAACAATCAAAGTGGTTCCATTGAGATTAAAAGAGAGAAGAAAAGGCTAGTTTTGAGTTAGCAACCTGCACATGTTTTTTTTTCCCATCCGGGAGAGGTCAATAAAACTACATGCACACACTCAGGAGTCGAAAACGATCAAAGTAAGGATAGACTTTTTGTTATGCGGCCGAGCAATTGAACTCTAATTTTAAGAGTGATCTCAGAGATAACTGAGTTTTAACTTTAATACAGAGAAATCAATTTAGAGAGAAAGCAAAATCAAAACCAACCCTCAAGCAGCTTTCCTCAGGCAGCGACAGCGTTCTCGGCGGTTTTCCGCCTATCCACAGTGCAGCCACTAAGCTCACAAATACTTGACCATCTGGGAACATATACGCAAAACAACAACAAAAGAGAGCAGAAAACAAAGCGAAGACTTGTACCGCGTCATTTAGGAGAAATTAAGTTCCCATATGTCAAAGCAAACCAATTAAGCAGCAGTGCTACGAGCCATGTATGTTGGCAATATCCAGTTTATTCGAAATTAAATATAACTGAACAAATTACGATGGATAAACGTTCACAGGTTAGGCAAAAATTTGGGCAGCCTATTCAATTCCCAACTTCCAATCGATTGTGTTAGGAAGGCAATCAAACCATTAGAACGGGGGAGGTCGCCAATTACATTCCTTTGTTTAGTATTTCTCTTAATATTTCTGTCTAACCTTCCTCCGTCCAAATTTGGTGGTGGAAAGTCATTCTTCTTAGGGTTGATGATCAAAAAAAGACTTGATGGTTGCACAACAAACAACGCGAAATTTCCATAAATTAAAGCATACGGCGTCGTGCGGGCCGGTGGTGCCGCCATGGAGATTACCCACACACCACACACGCGTCGTAAACACGGACACTATCTTCTCTCCGCAGCAAAGCGAAGCGAACGAGTTCTACGTGGAAACCAGGGGTGAATAGGCATTGACTTGAAAAGGATGATGATATATTATTTGCCCTCTGTGACGAAGGTTTGACAACTCCGCATTTTCGCATGCCTCTTTTTTTTCTTTTTGTTTTTTTTTTTTTGACACTGATTCCATATGTTTGACGTTCTGAGCATGGAAGAGTTCCTTGCCCAATGAAAGCGGCACATTAATTTTGGGTTTCCTTACATTATCCTTAGCCCTTTCTTTTTTTTAAAAAAAAAACAAAGAAATTGTGTAATGTGAACATCTCATTATATTCATATATTAAAATTAAAAATTTATTATTATTATTTAACTGTATATTTAAATTTATTTATAATAAAATAAATATAAATATACAAATTTAAATTTAAACTAATATAAAATATATATATAATTATTAATTAGATTATCACATTTAAGTGTTTATTCTTATCTAATTAAACTTTAATGGATGAATAATATAAATAAATTTTTAATTAATAAAATTTATTTAAATGCGAAATTTAAGTTTATTAATTATGAAATATATTTATAATATTAATTAATATAAATAATAATATTACTGAAATTTTTGAAAATAAATTCAAAATTGTTTTACCTAATGTTCAGGCGATTTTTCCCGAGACACATTGAATTACATTATGTTGTAGAACGCAATTATTCAATTCGTATAAATAAAAAAGAAATTTTTATCCTGTTAAAAAAAAAAAGAAAAGAAAAACACCCTGAGAAAAAAAAAAACAATTGAACGTCTCCCGACTGATTCTTTTTGGTACGCTTTACTATTCTGGTACAAAGTCAAAACAGGATTCAGACTTCACGTCATAAAAGTCTTTCGGAAATGACGAAAACACCCCCGACAAAACTTCTGGGAAACAGGGGGCCCCCCCGCCAGGTTGCATCCATTGCTTGGGAATCAATGCCGACCCAAGCAATTAACTGTCTGTTGCTCTGCTGTCAATCTGCCGAACCGTTCCTCCGTCCATTAAGTCCCTTCCACGAACATCCTCTCCTTTCCCTCCCCCTTGTATATATATATACACACATATTTTACTCACAGATATCGCATCCAATACCACATACAAAATACACACAAAAGGGGCCTCTAAGTTTTAAATCAAGAAATGGCAGGAGTTGACAAGCCGGGGGATTTCGAAGACTTGTTGCCTGCAATGGCGAACAAGCTGGGCGGAGAGGGGCTGATAAGGGAGCTCTGCAATGGGTTCCAGTTATTGATGGATAAAGAAAAGGGTGTCATCACAGCGGAGAGCTTGAAGAGGAACGCTGCCTTTCTGGGTCTGCAAGATTTGGGGGGAAGATGAGATTGTGAGCATGGTTCGAGAAGGCGATCTTGACGGAGATGGGGCTCTTAATCAGATGGAGTTTTGCGTCTTGATGTTCAGATTGAGCCCCGAGTTGATGCAAGAATCAAGATTG
>CM034052.1:9205774-9217671 GCA_019804595.1 Bruguiera parviflora
TTTTTTTTTTTTCTGTGAACATATTTGAGCTTAAAGACAGTAAGCTTTTGTTTCCCGAAAAAAGAAAAAAGAAAAAAAAGCTTATGCAACAGTAAATTATTAGTCATGGTCGCTGCACCTTCGGTACGGTCTGTTTAGTGGCTGGTGACATGTACAGACTATTTAGTATATATGTTGATCTATATCATTTAATTAAGTTTTAGAATAGACAGTCATACACAAATTAATCATGTGCCAGAAAAACCAGATATGAACTGGTGACTTGAGGATTTTCAGTCAGTCCTCTGCTCTACCAGCTGGGCTATTCCGACCACTTCCGAGGCGTCACCTTTTTTTTTTACCTTACGAATAGACTTGGGCTTATGTCAATTAAAAAAATATACTTTTTTTAATTTTTTTCTTTTCTAGATTCGGCTAATTGCTATACATGAAAGTGGGGTCATACACTTACTTCTGTCACTTATTCAAATATGGGTTAGACTGCCCAGAATTTAAATATATAAAATTTTGTATATTCAATTAAATTTATTAATTTTGTGCCTATTTAATTATCCTTTTAGGATATATAATAAAATTGACAGGAACGTTAAAATAAATAAATAAATAAATAATTGCTAAAGTAAAAAATTAATAGATCCCATGCTGCAAGTAAAAATCTCAAGGGGAAACAAGATAAATTGCGTTTAATAAGAAAAAAAAAAAAACGGGATTATAAAAGGAATATCGGAGTAGCTCCATCGTGCAAAAGAAAAGTTAAGAATGGCCTCCAAGTTGCTGTCTCTGAGAAGGCTCGCCGCCTTCCCAAGGCCTCGCCTCCCTCTCTCTTCTTCTCCTCGTCCTCCTCCGTCTTCTTCATTCCACAAGTCGCGTGCTCTTCTTCTAGAAGCTTCTAGAACCGTCAACGGCCACTCTCGCTCTCACTGCTCGCCTCTTCTCTTCCCCTTTTCTTCTAGAAGCTTCTGCTCTAGTTCTCCGGACCTCAAAGCCGAATCTCACGGCCCCGCCTCTATCGATTATAAGTACTTCACTAAAACTGCCTCACTCTTCTCTCCCCTTCTTTTCTTCTTCTTTTTTTTTTTTTTGTTTTTTTGGGTTTTTTTAATAAATAGAAGAAAATGATGAAATTGAAACGGCAATTTTACAGTACCATTCTCCAGGAGGGAGAATTTCACAAATTGGCTAATAAAACTGTTCATGACCTTCAAGAAAAAATCGAGGTAATTTCTAATATTCGCCCTGTAATAATCTCAATTTAGCCGTGTTTTTTAAATTATTTTTCTTTTCTCCGTGGGCAGGAATACAGCGACAGCAGCAAAATTGATGGATTCGACGTGGAATACGGGGTGAGATTTTGATTAATTTATTGATTGATTCATTGTTTAGGGTTTTAGAGCTTCATTTGGAAGGCTTGGAGATAATTGTTTTTAATTGATTTTGCGTTACGTTGATTTGGTAGAATGAAGTTTTGACTGTGAAACTGGGGAGTTTGGGCACCTATGTGTTGAACAAACAAACGCCGAATAGACAATTGTGGTTGTCTTCCCCGGTGAGGTAATGAACTCTGCCATCTGTTCTTTTTCCCCGCTTCTCAGTCTTGTACGAGTTAATCATTCCATTGTTCTTTTCTTAATGGAGTGATAGATTGTTGGACCCACATTCTTGTAGTTGCGAATTAAATATAATTTGTGAATGAAGATTGACGTCCTTGTTGCACTCTACATGGCTGGATTAAGTTGCTTATGTGTTATGTGAGGATGCTTCATTCCTCTTTGAATAGAAGAGGAACAGGAGTATTTGAAGATGCAGCAATTGACCATGTTGTTGTAATCTGAAGTTTATTGTTCTCAACCTGGGACTTCCATTCCTAGGGAGCCGGTCTCCCCACTTGGTGTCTTTGCCTTGCTTGTGCTAGTTGTTCTTTCCTTTTGATTGGGTGTTGAAAAACAAACTAGAATTCTCCATGGCATTGTTCCTTAGTTGGAACTTCTTTACTAATGAATGCTGTCTGTAGTGGAATTCGGGCTGTTTCCAATCTCTTACTGCCTTCTAGGTAACAATTTTGTGATATTGCCATGTATGCACATTACCTGTGCATTTTAGCTGAGAGATGCATCTACCATTTTGTTAATAGTGCCAAGTTCAAGAGATTGATGTGATTTCCTTGTCATTCTTGTTGGTTGTCTCTCCCTTGCCTCATCACTAGCAACTTGGCAAGCTAGCAAACATAATATCATACTTATATTGCTAGCAAGGAAGAGACATCATAATTGGGCTATGCTTAATGTGGAATTTGTTGCCCCTAGTTTAGCTGTTTAATCTACGTGATGACATGTGGAAATTATGATACTGTAATGTTCATGGGTACTTGGAGCATAGCACCTTCAGGGTTTGTGATGAAGAGAACCATGGTTTCCTGGATCCTAGTAACCCCTTCTAAACATGGCCTGAGTTTCCCATTGCATTCCAGATTACCTTAAGCGCTAAACCAAAATTCTGGTAAGTGACTCTAGCAATAGAAGACAGTTGCTAAATACATAAATGAAACAGGAAACATCCAAGGAGTTATCTCATTTATTCTTCCAAAAAGCACTCAAGCAGTAAGTTAAATGAATGAAATACTGTACAGTCTACCGTATCCCAGCAAAATAACCAAGCATGCTCTGACACACTTCATATCAAGCCATGTGCAAAACTTGCATAGGTTCTGGTGGCATGCCTGTGAAATTGCCTTTGATATACTTCTTTTTTGTTTAGAAAACCATTTAACGGCCTTTGCTGATGCAGCTTTAGAAATTGAATTTCAGAGGCCTGCAAATAATGAAGTTATTTATTAATAACAAATATATGAGAGACCATTTGATTGTTTTCAGTTTGGTTTTTGTCAAGTTGTTTTTCCTCCACTAATTATTCTTTATGAAGGCAAACAGTATGTAGAGATCCGCCAACTTGCATTTTCTTGAAGCAAGTATTATTTTTGGGTTTATGATTTTTTATTTTTTTGTGTGGGTTGGTCAGGAGGTTGGGCTGGGACTTGGGCACACTTGTGCATATTGGCACATGTTTTATGTTGCTCTAACATACAATTGTTGCTCATATGAATACTCTTTTAATTTGGTTACTTATATTTTTCTGTTTATCCTTTTTATTAAAGGAAATGCAAGTTTTAATATAATGGTAAAATTATTCCATTGTAAATTAGAGATAATTGGTTCGTGGAAACAATCTTTCACAACAAGAGTAAGGCTGCGCATATCAGACTTTTCCACAAACCTCAAGGTGTGAGAGTGTTGTGCAGTAGGACCCTTTTATTTAAATGATCCTACCCAAATACCCACGTCCGTTCTTGGTACTTTCGCCCAACACTTTGCTAGCCTACGTATTTCTGTGTCTTCTTTATGGATCTATGGAATCCTTTTCATTTTTGTGATATCTACTATGTCAATTTAGAGAATTTCTTGCGTGTTTGTTGTCCTACTGAAATGCCGTGGTTTCTTTTTAGTGGTCCTTCCAGGTTTGATTGGGATCAGGAATCTGGGGCTTGGATATATCGGCGTACAAAAGCAAATTTATATAAACTTTTGGAAAGTGAATTGGAACAACAATGTGGTGAACCCATCAAGCTTGCTTAAGTTGCTTGTAGTTCCTTGATGAAATATGTTTCTTCCTTGTTGCTTATGTATACTCTTGTAATTTATTATCATCAGATAACTTGTTTGATTCAGTGTGTCTATTGGACATCTCGTCCAGTTGGCTCCAATACAGCTCGAGCTTTGGGAGCATTTATCCAAAATAAATCCCTTCTCTTTGTTTCTTTTTTGTTATCAAATTTTCACTCTCCATAGCTTGCATTCGGTATGCCAAAAAAGAATGAGTAGGATAGTACCATCGTTGGATTTAACTGGGAGGCCACTAGCTCGGAAATAGCTATCGAGAATGAGTGGGATAGAGTGTGGGATCATTGCTCGGCTTTAGAGACTGCTTCCCCCAATGGAAAAAGGTAAATATTTGTGAGTTTCAAATTCGAAGTGAACCCCAAAAAAGGGTAAATAACCTTAAAAAATCCCAACTTTTGGCATCAGTTTCAAGACAAGTCCCTTCCATCTGATGTCAATGATATCCACGGGCGGAAAAGTCATTAGCCCCACTTCTTGCCCCTATCCCCTGTGCGTATCAGCATCCGATGTATTCCCGAAAGTGACCCACAGCCAACAACTGCGCCGACCAGCATCCATTGTCCTCCCTAAAATCATTTGATATGAAGCAAGTATGCTCAAATTCAAAAAAACAGGGAAAAAAACTTCCAGTTTCTTAAATTTTTTAAGAAAAATCACGGCTGTCAAGAAAATCTAGAGTGGCAATACAACCACCACCGCATAAACGAGCTTTCTCAAAGACACTCGATGAATTTCAGCCACAATAGGGCAAAGCGCACGTGATTGATTCGTTTTCTTTTCTGTCGAGCAATTGTCCATTTGGTTTCGACAGAATGTTCTTTGCGCTTTTCGAATTGACAACCCTTAAATTCGACTTTGGTAATTGTTAAATGCAATTAGCTCTCGTTCGATTAGATCATAGCGTGTGGGATGTTGAGAATCTATCTCCCAGCCACAATCCTTTGAAAGGTCCAAAATGCTTCACGCGCTATTTAGCATTTTGTCGTGCTTCAAGTTTCCATAAAGCCGAATTCTTCTTTACAATGCATGAAGTTACCACCGGCCAAAAATTGTACTTTTTTTTTAAATTCTTATCTTATTTCGAGTATGAAACAGACATGTTAATCTTTCATTTACATTAATCAATCTAGCAGATAATGATAACCACGAGTTCCCATATATTTTAAAGAGAAAACAATGAAAAACTTCCGAGATATTTGACATGTCCAACGACGGTGAAATACTGAAATACAATAAACCAGATTGTCATCTCAACTAAATGAAAGAAAAGAAAAGAAAAAACAAAAACCCATGAAAGCTGCTTAACCACTAATCATTCAAAATCCGTGGGCCTGGTCAGTATCTTTTGGTACAATGCCATGCAAGTTGTGCTGATTGAACCAGACCAGGTTGCCGAATTTGGCTAGAAAACTTTGCACATGATAGGCCACGTAAAACAACTACCCAGCCAGGTTGCCTTTTTTTTTTTTTTTTTGGTTTTTTGTTTTTTGGGAGCAAAAACTTGAGATAATTCTCTTTTCCAGGTTGGGGAGTATTGCGAGGCAACGGTCCACGCACGCAAATTCCAGCTCCAGACCGGAGGTTCCCAGAACTCTATTGACGTGGCTCAACGTTGGCCATGGGATTATTTGACGTCTGACGTTTGTCTCTGCCATTGGTGATCAACCGAACTATCCATCAGGTGGATGGCGTTTAAAGTTCCCGGTAGTCTCTCCGCACCGCTCTGGTTTGCCCCGATTCACCCAAGTTAAAGGACACGTCCATGCCCTAAAAGCTGCTAAAGGAAATTACATTTACATCCCCCTACTCCCCATGGTGCATCAATTTTCATTGCACTTATATATATATATATTACAGATTTTAGTTTTTTGAGATCATACTTTTTAAAGTTGAAAAACAAAGCTACGTAAAACAAAAGTTTTGAACCAAATTTGATTTCCCCGATATTAATTGGATTGAGTTGATTTTGATATACAAAGATACCAGCCAAGAAAATGGATAAAGTATCGTACTGCGACAACTTCAAAATCCATCCTTCGTTTTTCTTTTTCTTTTTTTCTGTTGTCCCGAAAAAATGTAATCCCAAATCATACACAACTGTCATGCATCAATTTCAATTTAGACCCAAATGAATATAAAACTCACAAATTTATCTCTTTAATGACTACAATCAGCCACTGGGTCAATCGCAGATCAACTAAAGGCCAGGACACTGTCGTTAGACAAGGTCAACTTAAAACTATCTCTACACACTCGTCTCAGATCGTGCGGCCAGGATTCACCGATCAATCAACATCGACGGCTCCAGTTTTTTGCTTTCAATTTGCCCACGTTTAGTTTCGTTAAAATCTCTTCACAGTCTCGATATCCCTCGCAGAACCGGCCTGAACCGCCGGGAATGGCTCGGTTCTCTGATACTTTACAGGCTTCGAAGAAAAGTCACACCCACGTGCTTGGGCTGTCAACACCGAGCGATTGTACTTCCATTGCGAAAACGGAGGGTCCAGAACTTCCTGCGATGTTGGCAACAACAAATCCTGACCGTGCATTTGACGAGGAGAGAGCAACAACAATAAAATCAATTTTCTTTTTGAATGGAAAAAAAAAAAAAAAAAAGGCAAAATTGACGGACCTGAAGAGGAGAGCGAGGATCCGCAGGGCTATCTCGCGTCCGTTTCAGTGAAATGGCATTCGAAGATTCAACAAACTCTCCATCACTGCAGGCGAATCTGCTTACGGAATCGCCACCGCTCGTAGAAGCAGAGGACAGCGAGCTCGCCACCGGCGGCTGCGGCAGCGGCGTCGCGGATGACCATGGCACCACTTGATTATCTCCGTCCGCTTCATCGTTCTCGTCTTGGTCTCCAAGATCGTCTTCTTCGGTGTCAACGTCATCGTTATTAGCACTGCCGCCGTCGCCGTCGTCTTCTTCGCCGTCGTCGTCGTCGTCGTCTCCTTCTCCTCCTCCTCCTCCTCCGCCTCCTTCTCCTTCGCGTCGTCTGCCATGTGACTCACCGGTGCACCTCTCGCAGACTGAAATCGTGCGGCCGAGTCTCGAACCGGAGGCTCTCCAAGGAGTGAGAGATTGGCAGCTATGGCAGAGGAGGCCTCGCGAGTGCCTAGCCACCAGAAAGTTGGCTCCGTGGACTTTCGCGTCGCAGTACCAGCAGAGACTCGCTTGGTCCGATTCGCAGAAAGCCCTCGCCGGAGACTTGCATAGCTCACACTTTTTCATTGTAAGATTTCACTCTTTTTAACTCCCTAAATTTCACTGTTTGCTTCAATATATTCCTGTATTTTCAGCAGTTCTCGTCTTCTTAACCGCCACTTGACAGACAGCGTGCTTTTCCTCCGATTACTTTCTCGGAATCTCTCTCTCTCTCTCCGTGTCTAGTCTCAGACAATTGTCATTTGTCGTTGTTCTTCGGAAGGTGAGAACCGGGGGGAGGGAAAGAAGAATAAAGCGTGGAGCAACTTGCACTGATTTACAGTAACTGTCATGCCTTTGCCTTTTTATTATGAAATTACCTGATTAGGTTAAGCTCGCATTCCCATTTTCAGTCACATGTGTCGTCGTCCACTTGCGTCAAAAGAAATTTTATTTATTTTATTTTTTGGCGAAAATGCTTTAACGTTCAATTAATGCATTGGCAAAGGGTATCAAATAGAGACTTATGTTCCATCCTACTTTTTTTTACATCTAATTTCTTCAAGTGTTGTTGTAGAATGTAAGGCAATTAGCCCTGTATACTGCCTATTATTTAAGTTCTATAATCAATTGAAGGAAATGATCAAGAAAAATAATAAAAAATCGCGAGAGGCAAAAAACGAAAGAAAATGAATGTGAAATCACTGTAGTCGTATGCCCTCTTAAGCCTGTAATTCTAAGCATTTTGAGTCTTCTTCTTTTCTTAATTTTTTTTAATTTTTAAGATTAACAAATTTCTCAAAATATAATTTTATTTTTATATTATTTTATATTAAATTAATTTTTTAAAGTAAAATAATTAATATGAGAATATTTACAG
Organism: Bruguiera parviflora; assembly: GCA_019804595.1. NCBI lineage: Eukaryota > Viridiplantae > Streptophyta > Magnoliopsida > Malpighiales > Rhizophoraceae > Bruguiera > Bruguiera parviflora. Next base: position 9,213,477 of record CM034052.1, read on the forward strand.
CTAATAAAAAATAAAATTAATATAAATTATAATTTAATTGATGTAATTAATTTAACACGTACAAGATTTGATCATATATTCTATTATTATGATTATTAATATTTATATTTTAATCTACATCATTAATATCTATTATGAATTAGAGAAATTAAATATGATTATTAATCATAATAATATAACTGTGAGTTCGTATCTCTTAATTTGTAACTTATACTTGCCTTTTATAATCAGTCATGATAATTAATATTCGTTTTGATTTTCCTTTTATTTGCCTTATATATATCAATTCTCTGAGTAGGACGGCGACGTGTCGTTTTACGTGGTACGAGAATTGTATCATACGGAATGCTGACGCGTCGTTTTGATTCAGATTTGCTGACATGGTTCGATTTGGCTCACTCAAGGCTGAACCGCGTGGGCTGCGGTTCATACGAAACGCCTTGACGCGTACCCTGGGCCCTACCTTTTTTATTTTCATTTTGTTTATGTTTCATAGAAAGTCTTTTACCCTCGCTTGCGGAATTGGCGGAATTATTGCTTCGTTTTATCGATTAAATTTCTAAGAGAATTGAGAGAAATTAATTCAATTTTAATGTGCGTAAAAAAATTTAAGTAAATTTTAGTTGAAGTAAAAATATAATTAAATAAGTATATATAATGTAATATTACATGTGTATTATATTGATATTTATTATTTTTATTTATACATTTAATAATATATACATATAATTTTATACTATATAAATTTATTTAAATTGTTTTTTATTTTAAATAAATAAATATATATATATATATATAAAGTTAATTTAATTCATGGTGAATTCAATTTATTTAATTATTGACACGCTGGACACCGTACCATACGCGGATAATCAGTGGTTGGTACCAGCTGCTATCTCTTCCGAAAAAGCCATTGATTGAGAAATCGCTTTTAATGTATTCATATTTTCATTTTAAAAACAAATAATTAGCAGGTGAGTGATAATGTAGTTTTTTTTTTTATTAAGAAGATTATTGAATTATGAACTATACTATAAGATTAATTTTTTATATTTTTTATAAATGTCGTATATTTTTATAATTAAAATTTTAAATTTTAAAAATAAAATTTCTCATAATTGATAATACAGTGACTAGCCTCGTAGAGCTTCTGTTTTGTTAGAATAATTGATTAGAGGAAGACAGATGTTGGCATGCATAGGTCTTTTCGTGGGCGAACACTTCAGAATGAATAAATATGCAAAAGCACGTATACAAAGAAATTACATGACAGATCGCACGGTGTCACCTCGCATCCATACGATGTCAGCACAAACCTAGTCCTATTCAATATTCCTAAGCGCTGTCCTAGACTACCTATCGTTGGGTAAGAAAAAGAGGCAAAAGGTTATGACTTCGGAGGAAACACTTAAAAACCAACAAGAGAAAGGCTTCGGTAGCATTCAGCGGGTTCGCCCCAAGATTTTTTGCATAGCCCATCACACAGTTGAATTGCTGCGGCGGGCCTAGACAGCTAAGGGGCTTGGGAGTTATGTTGTCGTGGAGTTTCGGGAAGCCCGTGACTTTCAGGTTCCCTGACCATCTGTCTTCAGTTGGGGGGGGGGGGCATAACGTCATTGCGAATAGCTGAATAGAGAAAAGTTTGTTTTGGACATTACCGAACATCATCAGTTTGGAAAGGGAAAACTACGCATTAAAATTGGTTGCAACAGTTGCGATATTCCTGATTAGATGTGCTTCTCCCAAACGGCTGCCTTTCTGAGCATCGATCTTAAGTTATGTTACCAGAAAATTTTTGCCCTAACAGGCAAAAGTTGGGATTGGCAAAGGTACAAATTATACACAGCTCCGCATAATTTGTTCAAAGAAAGGTTTCGGCAACTTTTTGTTGATACTTATTATACTTTACCTTTTTTAAAACCCAAAAAAATAAAAAATAAAAAATTAGTGTAACAAACATCTAATTTTGTATCTCGCATAATCGAATTTCACCAAATTTCATTTTTTTTTTTGCCTTAAATTTTATATTGAATTAACTCGGAAATAAATTACGTCCTTTTTTCACTTTCGGAAAAGTAGCAAAATTTGGGAGAAAATTCCCAGCATTCAACGTCGACAGCAGGGTTCGAACCTGCGCGGGCGTAGCCCAACAGATTTCAAGTCTGTCTCCTTAACCACTCGGACATATCGACACTATACTTTGCAATTACAAGGTAAACAATCTATTTTATCAGTTCGATTACGGACGAACATGAGTTGTCCTGTCACCTGGCCCAAAAGAATATTCTTTTTCCTAACACGATGCTTTTCAAGGGTCCCAACGAAGAAAAATCCAGGACGAGCGAGGAAGGACGCTTGGTTTTGACCGTTGAACCAGCCGCTGGACTGGGACGACTCGGCTGCCGCGCAAATTGGGTCTTTCCCATTCTACTTAAATGAGCGCACACGGGAGAATTTTTAATTTAATTTATTTGAAAAATAAGTTAAATTAATTTAGTAATATAAATAAAAGAATAAAATGTTTAAGTCAGAGTTAATTAAAATAAAAAAAAACGTGTGACTTAAAATAATTAGTTTGTTATATTAAAAAAAGTGACTAAATATAAAAGATACAATAAATGGAATAAATTAATCCACGGAACGGAAAAGGACAAATAGAGCGGACTTCCTTGGTCAATAAAGTTAGCTTAGAAAAACAACAAACAAGTCAAGCTTTGTTTGGATTGAAAAATGGGTGTAAGAGAAAGTTATAAAAGACAAAATTGAAAACAGAATTTTTTTATTAATTATTTGTATAAGTTAGAAATAGGTTCAAAAGAAAATAAATGAAAAGTGATTTTTTTTTGTTTAAATATAGTAAGAAAATAAATAAAAAAATAATAGTCATAAAATGATAATTATATCCAATAGTGTAATTAAAAATTAAAATAAAAGGAGCATTTCAGTAATTTCGAAGTGAACCACAACTTACTTACCACTTCTCATCCTTTCGGTGAGATAAAAATTTGGTGAAGTCCACGAAATTCTTTTTAAAACTTTTCTTTTCGCCTTTTTTTCCCCCCCCACGTTATAAACAAACATGAGAACTTTGCTTTTCTTATCCTTTTCTTCGCCACTCAATTCTTTCTCATCTCTTCCCCAAAATCTAAACAACCTGTTAAGTGTTATTCCTGCAATCATAGTCCTGTTAAGTGTTATTCCATCGCATTCCTGCAACCTATAATGCTTAAAGCAGCCATTGCCACAAGTTCTCCAATCCACATGCTATCCTGCCCCTTCAAATTATTGACAATATTTTTGTGTTTTTGTCATTCTTGGATATGCTTAGCAACAGATACACTGACCATCAACACTCCACTTAAAGACAACATGACGGGGGGAGCTACTCTCATTTCTGCAGGAGAAAGATTCGAACTTGGATTCTTTACTCCAAGTGGAAGCGATGGCGTCCGTAGATATTTGGGCATATGGTATTATAGATCGCGCCCACCAATTGTTGTATGGGTAGCTAATCGTGATCGAGCAATAACGGATTCAAGTGGTATTTTTGCTATAGAAGACGGCAACCTCGGGATAGTTGGTGCCCGAAATGCCCGAAAAGAACGTTACTGGTCTCCTGAAGGTGTTAAATCATCAACGAGTTCTTCAAATTGGACTTTAAAGTTACGGGATTCAGGAAATCTAGTCCTGAGTCAGGAAGATCCACCAACAACACTCTGGCAAAGCTTTGCGCACCCGACAGATACATTTCTTCCCGGTATGAACTTAGTTGCGACCTTGAATTTGACTTCTTGGACTAGCCCAGCTGACCCAAAACCAGGGGACTTCACGTTTCAATTGGATCAGGACACAAATGAGTACATCATCAAGAACGTATCAACGCCATATTGGAAAAGTGGAGCTCTGGGAGAGTCAGTTGGCCCGGATGATCGTCTTCGGCCACTTTTCTATTTGCTCTCGAATTTCAGCACAAGCCGCACTGCAGGAAGCGAAGCAGACTACCCGGTTACAGGAGTCAGGAAACCAATTGATTATAGTAATATAACAACCTTAAGTATCAACGGTACAGATCTGAGACTAGTATTGAATTACGATGGACAGTTGCAACTTTTTTCATGGCGTAGAGAGAATGCCTCATGGATTTTGCGGTGGAAAGAACCAAGAGATAATTGCAGTGTATTTAATGCTTGTGGGA
>CM034052.1:9217681-9320917 GCA_019804595.1 Bruguiera parviflora
TCTTGATGTTCAGATTGAGCCCCGAGTTGATGCAAGAATCAAGATTGTGGCTTGACGTCGCATTGGAGGAGGAGCTAATCAGGAACGGTGGATTATAAAAATTTATTAAAAGGAGTTGACTGACTGCTCTTGTGATCACCGTGGCGGTGGCGGCGGCGAAGCAGAGCTTCATTTTCACTTTCTACTTTCATTTCCCAGAAAATTGTTATCTTTGATGTTAATAATGTTGATATTAACTAGAAGGATTGGAATTTTGATTTGGAAGTCTCCATACGGCGTTGGCCTATGCCATGGCATTACTCGTTTTCATTGACCGATGGTAGTTTTCTTATTCACTAAAATTCTGAAAAGAAGAGGCAAACTTTGTCTATTTACAGGTCAAAATCGATCAATTGAGTTAGTCTTAGATGTAGTATATTACCAGTGTTATTGTTGTCAGGTGCGAGAATTTGCAAATTTTGATTGACAAATTGTCTCGCAAATAAAGAACCGCTAGACTAAGTGAGTGATTCGGGGAAAATGATAATAATCATAATAATAAAAAGAGTATGACTTAAAATTGCCAATAGCCATACTGAGTTACTAACAAAGGAGAAAAAAACAAACAAACAAACAAACAAACAAAAGCAATAACCTAATAAAATTAGAGAACGAGTGCATGGAGAGAAGGTCAAGATGCGATTAAAGACATATTTTTGTAATGTTGACTTCAGTACATTAATATATATATATATTAATTCAATTTATTTTTTTAATAAAATGATTTAAGGTGTAATAATCGTACGTTAAAATATTTTAAAACATGCAACAGGTCGTTATCGGATCTCTAATAATTTATTAAATTTTTGCAGCAGTACTATTGTATATTTAGAGCGATCGTGTTATACATTTATTTATTTATTTATTTTGGACCAAAAAGTTTGTCGACAATTTTTGTATTACATAAAATAAAAAAGAACCGGGGGGCGGTTCATTCGTGTGAACAAGGCCAGTGGTCAACCCAGCCACCCGCGTCCGGTACAAGATTCGACAGAGGACAGCTTTGCACTTGCTTCCCCGAGAAAGCCCACCCCCGGAGAAAAAACAAGGGACGAAGCTTCTGCCGAGGTCCTTTTGCGCCGGCTTGCATTATAAACGAATTTTTTCAGCATAATTAATTGGTTTCAAATTGCGGGTACTCGCAAATTGCACTTACAATAAATGTAAGCGATTATTTAGTATACTGATTATTCATGATACTTATCACCGGTTGCGAAGATTCAGCTTGGGCCTCAGAATTATTATTATTTTTTTTTTAGAAGAAAAAAAAAACCATAATTAACAATTATTGTCCCATTCCCACCTCGGACAAGTGATCGGCCAATTCCGGCCAAGGTTACCTCTTTTATGAAAAGACGAATGTCATCAAATGAATAATTGTTATCGAGATGTCGCAATTCTGTAAAGGAGCGAACGAGAGGAAACAAGAAAGAGTTGCCGCTCAAGGGAGAGATCAAAACTGTCTCTTAGATTTCCTCCGTGTCCTGGATAAAGGGCAAGACGTTGCAATTTTATTTTAACTTAAATTTAAAATATTTATATCTAATTTTTATATTTTGAACACCTAAGTACTCAAAATTAAAAATTTAATTACAATTTTTTTGCATTTAAATATAATTTTACTTATACATAAATTTGAATTATTTGTCATTAGTTTTAAAAATTTGAGTAGTTGATACTCAAAACTAAAAATTTGAGTTTATTTGTACTTAAATCTAGAATATTTGTACTTAATTTTAAAAATTTGAATAATTAAGTGTTCAAAATAAAAGATTTGAGTATAATTTCTCTAATCTAAATATAATTAAATTTGTACTCAAATTTGAAATAATTTTATTTAATTATGAAATTTTAAATACTCAAGTAATTAAAATTAAAAATTCAGATATAATTTGTTTTTGGTGAAAATAAAATTTTAATATGTATACATGTTTGAGTTTTTATTTGATAAAAATAAATTCTAATTCATTCAATTATAATATTTTTAATACAATTAAAAAATAATATTTTAATAAAATTTTATCATTATTTTGTCTTACTTGGATTCTTTTTTTTATATTATAATTAAAAAAAAGGAATCTTCACGTTTTTAATTAATTCTAATTAAATTTTAAATTTGATATTTTTAGTTTTAAATTCGATTTTAATATCATTAAACTGAAAAATTCATTGGTGGGGGTCCTTAACTTTTCTAACTGAATAATTTTGACACACAATATATGCGAATCAAAAATAGAACCCAGCTTAGTTGCATACCGGCGCATTATATTTATCCAATGCTGAATTTACAATTTCCTTTAGCCGTCCCCACTTGTCGTAACATGCGCACCTTCATTTTCCTTGTTAAGTATTGTACAATTGAAATTTTTATGTAAGTCGAGGGAATCAATTTAAATTGTGTTGCGATTGCGCTTGCAGGCAATATTAAAATTCTATGACAAGTCTGGAAAGACAGCAAGATCTGAGTCTAATCGACGAAAAATCAGAACGTGTTTTAGGAAAGGAAAAGGGGGAAAACATGTCGAACTTTAGCTGCTAGAAATAAATAAATAAATAAATAGTGGACCTAGAGTTGTGTGTGGATTTCCCAACAAAGGGTCCAGTAAGCTCAATTATTTTTATAAACAGGTTTTTTTTTTTTTTTAATCGAATGTTTCAATGAGTGTATAAAAATGTTGGTCCCCGGTGGTCTCTGGTCTTAGACCTTTTTTTTTTTTTTTTGTGATATTTTTGGCCGATTTGTAACATGTAGTAAGTCATCAGCAACATCCCGTGAAAAAAAAAAAAAAAAAAAAGTCCTCATGATGTAGTAAGTCTGCGGTAGACCCAACCCCGGGCTCGAAAGTGGAATGGCCGAAATCGGAACCGCGAATCGATCTGCAAACGGTCCGGTTTAGACCATAATTGGATTGGATTCTCAGTTGGGCTTCATCTGAACGGATGAGATTTGTAAAAATATGGGCCACCACGTGGTCCAACTGAGTTGGGCTTGAGCTTACAATCATGCGATGCTTTGTGATCTTTTTCTGTTGTTCTCGCTCCTCGTCTGTGATAAAATTAAAAAATAAATAAATAAATAAATAAATAAAAATAAAAAAATTGTCGAACCCTCGTGAAAAATTTTGGTCCCAGCTGATTTTTTCCTGGGATTGTTGGGTATCAAATAAAATGCACTAGATCCAATTTTATTTTTCTTATTTCGCATCACTTTGTTCGTACTTGACATGAACAAAATGGCCGTGGTCTATCTACTCTAACTCGTCCGATACGCCCTACACGATCTCTGCCAATATCTTCTATCATGAGGTTCATGACTTGAAGAAAACAGTTTTAACCCTCACAGGACACAGCACGAATGTGCGTTTAGATTGGTTTTTCTCTAAGCATTTTCGAGCATCAAATGTTAATTATATCATATCTGTCAAGACACGTTGCATGGCAGGAGAGTGACAGGGCTCAGGTCAAGTCCTTTCAACCTAGACAGCCACTTTCCGTAGCACTTTGTTTGTGTGTCCATTTCAAGAGATATTAGCAGGGGACAGAAGCTAAAAAAGAAAGAATATAATCAATGTCACAGAAATACTTGTGTTATTGAATGCGCTAGCTGATATAATGGAAGCAATACATATCTATGTCGGCAGCGCTCTCTCTCTCTGTTGTAAGTGTTTGAATAGCAAGGACTGCATATCACTTTGTCTTCGTTATAATCTCTTACTGTTTGAATTGGAAGCTTGGATCATTCGTACAGACCCCCAACACTATTAAAGAAGAGGCTTTATTGTCATGGTGTTTTTTTCACTTCTCAATTCCCATATAAGTGTGCTCCCCACTTTTTCTGGACTCTTTGCGACTTGAGGCATCAGTTTTTTAGTCTTTAAGATTACATATGCAGAAGGCGCAAAAATTCCTTTACTACATGTTGAGCTTAAAGACGAACTGTCACTTCCAAATGTCTACATTGACTTTCCGGAAGACAGTGACAGTTTGTGCAAATTTGCTGCCACGGTCAAGCTATGTTGGCTACCATATGGTCCCTCGTGCTATCCATATATTCAGCATGAAAAGATGGGCAGAAAGGTACATTTCATACTAAAGTTTGGCTATCATGGCCACCAACTTGCTGCTCCACCTCTACTTAACTAAAATTTTCCGTTCTTGAGGATTTCAGATTTATGATGCCTTCTTCCATCGATTCATCCTATAGGGTATAGTTTACACCTTTTGTGTTTAGTGATAGAACTTTATGCTTCATATTAATTATCTTCAGCAGTCAACTAGATAACCTTTGTAAAATTCGCCTATCAATCTTGTCAACTACTTTAGATGGACACGACTTTTACTAATTCGTCCCCGGGGTTATCCAATTTTTCATGTTAATACTTAGTTTTTCTTTAAGGTTGGGCAATCTATAACTTTGATGCCTATTCTTTTACATATGGTATGTACTTGCTGACAGCAAAAATCTAATGTTCTGTTCAAGTTGATTGCGGTGTCTGCTTACTAAAATGACGAAACCCACTGAAATTAAACCTCGTGACCTTGCATTAGGTGAGATGCATGCATTACTTATTATATGGAAACATGGCTATGCTCTGTCTCTTACAAGTCCTATCTTTTCTGCATATGTACCATCTTTGATGTGTTTACCCATATGCTAGTTAACAACCAATCCCAGCAACTCATTTACAGATAAACTATATCGTACACCCTACGATAATCTGAGTGCCAAACTAATGCAAACATCGCAATGCTAATTACCATCACAAGGAAATTCCTTTTTCAGTTAAGAGAGAGGGGAACACGGATATGAAAGATTTCTAAGTAGGATTCATTCATTAAGGCAAAAAAATAGTGGCCTAATGCTATAGCAGTTGACAGATAAGAATGAGGTAACAGTTGGTAGACATGGACAGGTAGAAGCCCCACTATCTTGCTATACCCCGATGAAATGTATTGCAATTTGCAAGCCGGAAAAGTGAAAACTCTCTCTTTCTCGAGAAATTAACGTCCCGATTGCAATCCAACCAAGTGAAAGAAAGTATATAGCGGACTAATGGTGTCAAAATTGTGATTTTAGATCAGGGCTGCCAGATCTAGGCCAAATGTTGATATCAACCGAAGAGTAAAAAGATGCACATTTGAAATCTTTAAAGATATTTTTTCTTTTTTCTTTTTTCTTTTTTCCCTGGTAATGGGGTCTGGAGATAATGTTCTTGAGGCGTAAAATCAAACTTTTGGTATGCTTTTATGACTTTCTTGCTTAGGCATCCTCCGGATCCAGCGAGGCAGATACGTTTTCGATTTGGTTGTTGCTTGTCGAATCCCGAATTGCCCATGTCTGGGAAATGGTACGAGCCTTGTACTAAAATGATGTTGGACATTAAGCCGAGCATGCGTTCAAACGATTGGTGACTAAAATGTGAAGACCTCGCGTGTGTGCGTACTTCGTAGCGTCGCGGAACTAATTTTAGACACTAAATTTTTATACTCGCAATCACATTAAAATACTCTTTTTTTTATATTATTATTATTATAACCCAACTCACACATAAACACACACAAATAAAGTATTTTCACACAAACACTCAAAATTGTAAAGTTGTAGAGAGTTATGAATAAATACAAAAATTTTTACTAACATTTTATTATTTTTTTCACAAAAATATACAAATATATACATGTTTAACTCATTTCTATAAATTTTTTACCTCACATTGTACTTTTTTTATGTATAATTCTTTAATTATCTACTTTACAAATATTTATAAATTACAAAATATGATAACTGATATTTCTAATTACATAAAAATTTGTATAAATTAATTATTAGATTAACTATATTTAATAGAGATTATTACTTTTAGAAACACTTTTTTGTCCATTTAGTTAAAATATTATTTACATTTGAAGAGAGTTTAATGCTAAAATTTGATTAATACATTTATCTTAATAATTTATATTTTTTATTTTAAAGAATCCATCAATATATTATTTGAAATAATACTTTAATTTAGCTATCATTCACCTATGTTATTATTGACAACTTAATTATATATACAAATACTTTTTTTCCGACTTAACTAGAATATTATTCATATATTTACATTTGAGGAGAGTTCAATACCTCATTAAGACTTGATTAGCACACTTATTTCAATAATTTACGTTCTCCCACTCTGAATAAGTTCATGTTAGCGCATTAGTTAGGAAAATACTCTAATTTGACCATCGCAACTGTCAACGGTGATATTTTCTCAGGTTTCCAGGGGGCTCTATCAACAATCTCTTTCTTTTTTTTTTTTTTGTGGTATTGATACACACTAAGTTGGTCCGTACCCTAGTTTCTTATCTTACTAACTAACTAATTCACAATCAGACCCGCACAACGTCAACAAACTATTGATGTTGAAGTCAATCTTCAGGGTACATGTTAACTACTTGCAATTAATTCTCATGGTATCAGTCTGAACCCCATCACCTGAGCCAACATCGATCAATTTTGATGCAAAATATGTATTATCCACATAAAGAATGTTATAAAATTTAATCATTTAATAGGAAGAGACACTAGTATAACGTGCACTGCACCTTAAAAAGTATTTAAAATTTTAATTATTTAATAAAAAAATTATGATATATTTAAATTATCACCTTATTACCTAGGGCATGTTGTCATGCAGCACTCATACTCCACTTTCCAACTTTTTGTCTGCTTGATATCAACACAATGATCTGACGCCTACCCTTTTTTGAGTTGTTATCTTGTACATTAACTTCATATTCACTTTTTTTTTTTTTTTTTTGCATGCCTAATTCACGCAATCTCCACACTAAATAAATATTGGTGCAAAGGACTTAAAAGTGTAACACATAACGTGATAATGTTGCACTAAAATTTCCCAAAATACTAATATATATATATATATATATATATTCTAATTCTTTGTATTTATCTTTCTTTCTTTCTTGATGTGTCTAATTCACGCGTTTTTCACACCAAATATTGGTGCAATGTACCAGCAAATTCTTAGCTTTTCATGCTAATTTAGGAGTGTAACACAAAGCGTGATGATGATGCACTAAAATTTCCCAAAATACTAATTATATATAGAGATTTTTTTATTCTGATGTCTGCTATATCAAAAATTCAACCATCAACTCTGGGAATTTGCTGCCTTTGTTGACGGGGCAATTGCCGTGAGAAAATGCCCGTAAGTCCATCAAACGTGGAACCAGTGGAAACGCCAGAGTCATTGTCAAAGAAGACGCTTCAAATCCCTTAGACTAACGTGTTTCATATGTAACTCTCACGACGGTTAATTTTCTTTATGTTTTTTTTTTTTTTCCTTGGCCAAGAGAAAAAATTCAACTATGCAAGACAATCAATTATTAATTCCACGCACGTCTGCATGAATTAGAATCTAGAAGTCAAAAGTCGCTGTACTTAGATTGGTGAATAATTGAGCTGCGTCTCTGAACAATTAAACTAAAACCTTGTGCTTGAGAACGCATTTTACATGCTTGTAAAATTGGCATATATGATAGCTCTCCTGAAGTGGCAGAGACATGAATTTTCGGTCATAGGGGCAAATAAAAAGACTTGGAGACAAAAATTTGAGTTGGACAAAATAAAATTTTAACGGGAAGAAACATATAAAGTAGTAATAAAATTTGTACCAAAATCACGATTTTTATTGAGGACATTTGCCCTCAACAGTGTGGCTCTGCAGTCTCTAGTGCTTTTTCCGTGCCTAAATGAAGGTGGGAGAATTTTCTTTTCTTTTTTTTTTCTTTTTTTTTAATTTTTTATTTCTTTCACTTCTTTAGCTGTTTTCAAAACTAATTCCAAGCGATGTATTTGTTACAAAAGTCCATGATTTAGAATCAAAGAAGGATTACATGTGCTTGCGATAAAAATGAGGGAATAACTATTGTACCAAGGCGTGAGTTCTAAGGATTTTATGGTCAATGGTTAAAAACTTGCAATACAAAACTGCATAACCAATCAAAAAGAAAATGTAAGGCCTCATCCCCATAAACATTCTCAAAAACATCACTGCTTTTTTATCACGAATCTCACCAAGCACCAGGCAGCGCCACCTTAGTGGACTGGGGGCCGGCTCTTTCATTTATATTGCTGCCGCCTGAGGATTGGGTCATTTTCCGTCACCGGGAGCAAAGAGCGGGGGACAACCAACGAAAGTGAAACACGTGTCTATCATTATGGGAGACAGCCCGAGAAGAGGCCGGGATGGACAAAAAGTCAACGTGTGTGTTGTCTTATGGATTTATTGGTCGTCTTACTATGAGAGATATTTTGTAAAGCGGTGCATAATCCAAAATTAAATTGAGACGTTATTTTATATTATTTTAACTATTTTATATATATATATAATTATGTATAAATAATATAATTATTATATATAAATATATTTAATTTACTCTATACTTCATTGTTCATTGATTTATTTCATATCATGATTCAAAGGTTAAAAATTTGCAAAATTTATTAATGTTTAAATTTTGAAAAGGTTTTTATAGAACTCATTTCTTTGAATGTCTTGTTAATTACTCAATTGATTAATTTTTTTTAAAAAAACTATTAAATAAAATTTATCTATTTTATTTTATTAATATATGTCCAGACTATTTTTTTTTTTTCTTTCGGCGATTTTATTCATTCGGTGAGTAAGATTATTGTTCCACCTCCTTGTTGACACAGACTACAAGCCAATTTTTCTTCCTTCATCCATTTATACGTGCAAGTCTCCCCTATTATTTTGGATAAATACCATGACTTAAGAAAAATAAAATCAACCAATTCATGAATGGATATAAATGCATAAGAAAATCATGACTTTTTATTTTACTGGGCGCTCAAGTACTATTATTTCTTTTATTTATAAAAAAATTATTATACCGTAAATTACACAATCATGATAAGGTAACCACATACGTGTGGCTGCTTGTGTTGATTAGCATTGACTCAGAGGAGTACGGCGCTAGAAGTGTCTTTTCTTTAGTCCAACGTCAGTACCTCTATTATCCAACACAATCCCTTAATTGCTTGCCGAAGATTTTCAATAACAAATATGTGCATTTCGACATAAGTGCTAGATTTCTCTCCTTGGGACTTCCCAGTTTTAGCTGTTACATTGTCGTTAATGTCTTTTGTGCGGATTAGTTATAGATGCTTTATTCATTTGCCAGAGGATGGACACTCACTTTACCCCCCCCCCCAAAAAAAAGGATGGCTACTCATCAATGATGGATATCCTTCGCTTTATTTCTTGTTTTTGTGGGTTTTCCTTGTCCACCCATGCTCACTCGAAATTGTCTGAATTATTTAGCTCTATGTTTTTGTATGCGTACCCGGTGTTTACTTTATAATTAAAGTCTCAGAAATTCATTGAAAAAACTTGGATGCATTAAGATTTTTTTTTAAAAAAATGTTCTGTTTCCAAAAATACTAAAGATTTGATAATGAAAATATATCGATTGTCTCAGTCGGGAGAGTAAATCTTGAGTTTTAATTTAGTATATAAGTGCCGCGGGATGTTTCCACAAATATCAAGTGTTAGGAAAATAAATACGAGCTTTATTACCGGACCGACACCGTCGTACTATGGTGGAGTAGACCCTGATAGAGACTTTTTTTTTTTTTAATGTATTTTTTTGAAGGAGTTTTGAGTAGAGATTATGGTTTCCGGTCACAATCTTTATTCAATATATATATATATATATATATATATATATATATATATATATTAATCAAAAGTATAAAGTAACCTACTTACCTCTTATTTTAAACAAAGAAAAAAGATTGACAGTTAAATAGAAGACTTAACGAGTAATTGCATGATACAACGAGATTTGAATATCTTATATATATCATCTGTAACTCAACAATGACACTTTGCAGGAAACGGATTCCGAAACCATACTTCAGGTCCCGATTAAATCATCTTTTTTCCCCCCCTGGTTAAGCGTTGAAATACAGAAAGGTGAACACATGGCCAAGGTTACACTCAAAGGTAGGCTAATTATTAGTGACAAAAAGTGTACGATTGCTTGCTCGAGTAGCAAACCGGTTTAATTATGTAACTTTTGACTAGCAGTGGGCGACTTACGAACTGTGTTTCGATATGCTACCTTCATAAAGTATTTAAATCCCATCTCGATAGGATTAGAAAAGGCAAATAGCAATCTTAGATATTAAAATATCTCGTGGGTCAAATAACTTATAATATTTAATCTTATCTCATCAAATTGCAATAACCATATTTAATAGTCCCCCCCCCGGCCCCCAATAAAAATAAAAATAAAAAACACAGATACCAAAAATAAGGAGTGTTAAAAATTATTCCAAAAAAAAAAAAAAAAAAAAAAGACAGCGGACATCTTATACGGTTCTACCATTTGTGCACCTATTGCCAGAGACGACTAGCAACAACAATTTTTTTTTGTTTTTTTGTTGTTTGTTTTTGTTTAAATAGTTACTAAATTCAATGTAACAAAACTCCGTTCACAGTATATCTGAGAGAACACTTTGTAGAAGCACCTCGTCCCAGATATTAATTTCCACTTGGACTGGATCATTGGATGCTTGGAACTAAAGTGTCGGCTTAATTATTTGATAGACGATGGAGCAAGAAAGGGGGAAGACTGTGGAAGGCAAGCCAACAGTTCAAACGTTTTAACCAAATCACACGGAAGCCCCTGCCGGTTTCCTTAACAGCACCCGCAGTTCTAGCAAACCCATAGCTGTAGTCGCCACGAGTTTACCGACTGACAGCTAGTCCACGTCCACTTCCACCTCCTTTTACGATTTGAAATTTTCTTCCAGGGAGACCGTTCCGAATGATTTCCCACTTCTGCTTCCAAAGCCAAATGCATACAAATAGTATCTTAGTGGTAGACTCTATTACTCTAGCTACTAATATTGCCAAAAAAAAAAAAAAAAACCAAAGGCAACAAAAAAGAAAAGAAAGCAGCATTAATTTGACCCGGCAGCCAGATTGGACGAGGTGCTTTGCTTAAATTAATGCAAGGAAGTCAAATCTTATAACTTTGAATAGGATCAATGATATTATATTAGTAGCACTGCTATAATTGGACTCGGTAATCTAATTGAGTCTAACTAAATTTTCTCTTATATTAATATAAGTAAAATAAAATAAAAAAAATTAAAATGATATTATATAGTAAAAATATGGGCATTTAGCCATTGTTAATTTACACTATTTAATAGGAATATTTTATTATGCATAATGGGTTATTTACCCGCAACTCTCCTGAGCCCTAAGGTCTGGTCTATAAATATCCCCGTCGGGCTCTCTCATTGCATATACAAAAATTGGTTTTCACTTTGTATTTGCTATATGCCGCTGTATTTCCTTCACGGCTGATCAGCCTTCCTCTATAATTTCACATACTCGCCGTTCTTTCTGTTGAAACTCGAAACCATGCCAGAAGAAACTAAAAACTTGGCAAAGGAACTAGGATGTTTTGATGATGGTACCATTGCCGAGCAAAACAAGAAAGCGTTGCAATTTATTGAGGATGTAACTAGCAATGCTGATGATGTGCAGAAAAGGGTTCTGGCTGAAATTCTCTCGAGGAGTGCCAATGTTGAATATTTGCAAAGACATGGCCTCAGTGGGCACACGGACAGAGAAACATTTAAGAAGGTGATGCCCGTTGTTACTTACAAAGATCTCAAGCCGGAAATTGATCGCATTGCCAACGGGGACACTTCACAGATTCTATGCTCACAACCCATATCAGAGTTTTTGACTAGGTGAGTAAGTTTTTGCTTCTTTTTATTATTATTATTATTTTGTTCTACTTTATACCTTGGCTTGGCATGGTAGGTTCATTTGAAATAGAATATCTTTGATTGTTTGAAACAATATTTATCCTTGATTTGTATTTATAGTTCTGGAACGTCAGCTGGAGAGAGGAAATTAATGCCAACAACTGAGGAAGAGCTAGAGAGGAGGGTATTGCTATACAGCCTGTTGATGCCTGTCATGAGCCAATTTGTACCAGGTTTGGAAAAGGGAAAAGGAATGTACTTCTACTTCATAAAATCGGAAGTAAAGACACTAGGTGGACTTGTGGCACGTCCAGTTCTGACTAGCTACTACAAAAGTTCTCACTTTCAGGACAGAAATCGTAATGATCCATACAGTAATTACACTAGCCCAAATGAAACCATTCTTTGTCCTGATCCCTTTCAAAGCATGTACTCTCAGTTGCTTTGTGGCCTTTGCCAAAACAATGAAGTCCTCCGAGTTGGTGCAGTCTTTGCTTCAGGGTTTATCAGGGCCATTAAATTCCTTGAAAAAAATTGGGTGACCCTTTGCAACGATATTCGAAATGGAACCATAGACTCTCAAATTGTCGACCCTTCTTTGAGAAAAGCTGTCCTAAAAATTCTCAGACCAAACCCGGAGTTGTCTGATTTTATCGAGGCTGAATGCAGGATTGGATTGTGGAAGGGAATTATAACTAGATTGTGGCCCAACACCAAATATATTGATGTTATTGTCACGGGGACAATGTCTCAGTATATCCCTACACTTGACTATTACAGCAACGGTCTGCCCCTTGTTTGCACCATGTATGCTTCCTCAGAATGCTATTTTGGGCTTAATTTGAACCCTATGTGTGATCAAAGTGAAGTTTGCTACACCCTGCTTCCCACCATGGCCTATTTTGAGTTCTTACCCACGACTCAAAACCATGGATTCACCCATTGCATCACTGAGACGACTTCCGTCAATGACAAGGATTATGGAGACTTGGTTGATCTCGTTGATGTCAAAGCAGGAGAAGAATATGAGCTTGTGGTCACCACATATGCAGGTAAACCACAGAACATTCCACCATATACATGAGACTGCAATGCAACTCAAGCATTCGATTATTCATAGAAACAGATTTGAACTTTTAATTCCAACATACGGCTGTGGGTGGCAAAAATATTTTTGGCCTTGAATATGAAATCTCTGCAACATTTCATTCTTTTTATTTATTTTTTATTTTTTTCTTGACAGGTCTCTATCGTTATCGAGTTGGGGACATACTTCGTGTGGCAGGATTCAAGAACAAAGCCCCACAGTTCAAATTTGTCTGTAGGAAAAATGTGATTCTCAGCATCGAGTCTGATAAAACAGATGAAGTTGAACTTCAAAATGCGGTGAAGAATGCATCCCAGCATCTTTTGCCATTTGATGCATCTGTTGAAGAATACACAAGCTACGCTGATACATCAAGCATTCCTGGCCACTACGTGCTGTTTTGGGAGATTGGCCTCAGTGGAACAACCTCAGTTATTCCTCCCTCAGTCTTTGAAAATTGCTGTCTTACCATTGAAGAATCACTCAACAGCGTTTATCGCCAAAGCCGAGTCTCAGATAAGTCCATTGGTCCGTTGGAGATTAAGATAGTGGAGGGTGGGACATTTGATAAGCTCATGGACTATGCTGTTAGCCAAGGTGCATCGATAAACCAATACAAGACTCCAAGATGTGTGAAATACACACCCATTCTCGAGCTTCTCAATTCAAAGGTTATTTCAAATTACTTCAGTCCAAAATGCCCCAAGTGGGCTCCTGGTCATAAACAATTGTGCAATCAGAACTAAAAATCAGTTGCCTTAAGGACTTTTATTCTCATTTCTCTATGATATAGAGCCAGAACTATCCTGCGTAACCAGGTGGAAAACCCTAAAATTTCTTGGGTTTCTTGTCGTAACCTTTGGATTTTAATTATTAAATAATAATCTCTTGGTTCTCAAAAGCTTCTTTGTGACTTACCATTTCCTTTTGGATTGGGACATTATGTAGACTCTTTGTGGGGTTCTCAAAAGCTTCTTTTCATTTTAAAGCCGGCCGTTTTGGTTTGTAGTTTTAAACTAGTCTATTCAAAAGCTTTCAGTCCAACTAGAATTAAACCCCTCTTCTGTTATTGCCAGCATGACCGGTTATTAATCATAATCACTGGTGGGATTTCTCTAACCTATCAATATTTGCCAGTTTTTTTATCCCAAAAAAAATATATATATTCAAATTTTATCCTCAGAGAAAAACCTTGCACCCCAATTTTCTCTTTTTCGGTTACAACAATAATTCACGAAACTTTTCACCGGAAAGAATGGGGACATCAAAAGGTGGCTTCAAAAGGGAGATATGGTAACCAGGGTTGAGAGAAAGTCTCCCGTTAAATCTAGCCCAGCACGGCCCATGCCCCCGGTCTTTAACGAGCGACCCCACAATGATGACTCGCACTTAGGATCAAAGCAGAAGATCGCATTTGTCTTGCACCAATAAAAGGAGGATTGCGGTTGTCTTATTCTATTATTGCACGAAAACGTTACTCGGCAAAAATCAACAATTTCTGATCTTTCTTTCAATAGTTGGCCCACCGATTAAGACTTTTATTTATTACTATGTATCACAGGATGAATCAATTTGACAGGAAACATGGATCTTGCTGCGTTAAATTAACTTACGTTGGTCGTTAGCGTCACCGTTACTTCCCCCAGTGGACCATAACCAAATATAGGCAGTTCGGTTTGCAAACTTTGCAGCGCAAACCCAAGCAGAGTTGTTAAGGGCTTGGTCCGAGCCCAATGGCTTCCTATTAGCCCATGTACGGCACAACAAAAGATTCTGTAGAAGCCCATTAAAACATAAGCAACCGTATGGTCATTGGCTTGACCTTTGGGGTAGATTTAACCATTACTTCTTTTATAAAATGGCTAGTTGGTGTTTAGTCCATTCCCCAAAGTATTGTTTCTTCTCGGGAGACGATTGATTGGTTGGAATGTGCCCATTAACCATGGTGTTTCAATAGCTCACCAGTTCAGACAGAACACAAGATACCCACTTCAAAGAACCAATCTCCATGGTCGATCAGTTTAGAGAAATATTAGGTTCTGCTTAAACTTACAAAGGCCAAATCTCATTATTTTAAGAGCATATTCTAGCGTAGCAAGCTTGTTAACTATGACTATCCCACAATCAAAACTGGAGCCTTGGGCTTATGGGAACATTGTTCAGTATTTTATAGAGAACTATACCGCACAGAGGAGAAAACATTTAACCCCAAAAGGAGACCCTATGACATAGGTAATTATTCCTCCATGAATATGCCAACGGCACCCCCCACATCCTTAAATTTGAGCTTTGGCACTTCTCCCACAGAAAATTTTACCCGCTTGAGCTGTCTTTGCAGAACAGTTGGGCAAACCATGGTCTCACCAACTGCTGGAGGAACAAGAATGATCTTTTCCAGAACCTCTCCGTGCAATATAAGATGCGTTAGTAAAATTGCCCCATTCTCGGTAGCCCTAAAATCCTTGATTTTAACTTGTCTGAGGCTTGGCAGCATGAAATCAATAGGTTTATTTGAAAACTCTTCCGGCAAGCTCTCCTGGAAGGCGAAAGCAACGGCATACCAAGATCAGCCAAAAGTAAATTTAAAAGACTGCATAGTGAGGGCTCAAACTGCTAAAATTACAATTTGGCACTCACATCTCCATCTATCTTATAAAGATAATCAAGGACCATTGTCTCAAGATTAGGCGAAATAACAAGTAATGCAGCTAAACCAAGCAGGTCCAATTTTGAGTACCCTGTTCGCAACTCTAGATGCTTCAGATTCTTCAGCAGAGACCTTCCAGAAAAGACAGGCTTTGTTGCAAGAAGCTAATTATGAAAAGAGACATGAAAGAAAATTCATTATAAACAGCTGCATCGTAAACAAGCACCAAAGATACAAGCACAGATGCAGGCACGGACAAGATATACACAGAGCTACAACTGTCCCAATCCATATATGGGAAGAAGGTAGCCACAGGTAGGGAACTTCCATCCATTTTCAGTCAAAAAGTAAGCAGGGAATTCTACCCCTGAAATTTCTTTTAGCCAAAAAAGAGTTAGAATGTAGGATGGCATTTGAGCAAAAATTTGTTCTTTCAATTGGCCAGAATCAATCCAACAGTGTTAAGATATGTGACCACTAGCTGTAAGAACAAAGAGAGAATTTATGAAATTTCATCACAAAAGCAACTAATCATGGAAGGGAACCACACTCAAGAGTTATCTCTGGCTAGTGCAAATATATATCAACAATGCAGAAGAATTAAAGGGCCATCACTCTTGATATAAGACACATATAACAAACATGAAGCCACTTCAAGATCTGTCTCCTGCTAATGACAAACAAAAGAAACAATACCTTAAACCACCAATTTTGGACAGTAAGACGCCTGACATGAGCAACGGACCTCATAACCTGACTCCAATGCCCATAATACTCCAATTTATGCAAGAAGAAAACACTGGCTTCAACCAAACTCGACAAGTCCTTGAGCTTATACTTGGCGACCTCAAAACCGATCATCTCCAATGACACAAGATTGGTACAGAAAATCTCAAGCGACCCGTTTTTCACATTGGAGTAATTAAGATGGAGATGCTTAAGCTTCATTGAACAGATCTTTACATCCTTCATTCCGAAACAGTACTCAAGAGATAAACACTCCAAATTGACACAACCAGAAACTAAATCACATACCATCTGATCACTCAAACAGACCTGATCGAGAAAAACAGACCCCAGAGACTTGAGGCCCATGGACGCCATATTGTATGGGGCAATGATATCACATTTGCTGAGCCTCAAAACCTTGACACATCCATTTCTAAGCAAAAAGAAAGGGAATCCATAAAGCAACTCGTTTTCTGGGAAATTCCCAGATTGAAGTTGGGAACTAATAAAGAAATCGAGCTCGATTTCTTGGACATGGCGGTGAATGGCGTAGCGCAACCAGGAGTTTACCTGGAAGGAAAAGATACGATCTTTAAAGTCGAATTCGAGATAAAATGAGCGTAGAGAAGGAGAGTCTTGGTGGCGCTGGAGAAGGGTTTGGCTAATGAAGTCGGCGAACGAGCGAAGGGTGACGTGGCTGCCGGCGGAGGCACCGGCAGTGGAGTAAGGGAATTTCAGGGAAGAGACTTGGGACCATAGGTTCCGCCATTTGCGGCAAACTAACGAGGTTCGGATAGCGGATTTGGTGGGAATGAAGGAGAGGATGTACAGGAGGATGTCGTCCGGGAGGTCATTCAGGCTTGGAGTGGCGGCGTTCGTGGTGGTGATGGTTGGCTCCGCCATTTGTTAAAGTAAAGAAGAATACGCCGACTCGACCGAACACTCGTTAAAGCCTTTTGGGGGTCAGTAGGTGTCTGAACGCCACCATTGCTGACTGCGCCATTTAAAGCGGTCAAACATAAAAGGATTATTAATTATAAAATAAATTTTAAATATTAAAAAAACATAAATTTAATTATTATATTATATAAAAAATATTTTATATATTGTATAAAAAAATTTTACATTTACTTCAATCTAATTAATAAAGATTCGAACAATTCTCATCTTTGTTCTTGTTTTTTTTTTTTTTTTTCCCTCAAAAGAAAACACGTCAAATGGCAAAGTTCTTTGCGAAGAAATTGATGGGTCGATCTTGTTTGCAGAGGAGAGATTATCAAAAAGATAAAGGAATTAATACGGTGCAGGGAATAGAAAACCTGTTTTTTGCTTGGGAATCGGGTGTACAATGTTCTTTATTGTAAGCAGATAGAGTTTCTAAAGTATTTAGTAATCTTGGGATTGTTTTAATTGTTTAAGTTTCATATATTTGGAATTGGATGATTTAAGGACTCACCGCCACTCACAAGTTTAATAAGCATTCTGTTAAGGTCGCTTCGCTTCTCCCAACGGATCCACTATGAAATTACATTCACAGCCCAGTGATCAAAACATAAAATAGAATAAATTAAATTAAATTGACAATTGCTGCGCTTTTAATTAATCGTGATTTCGAACCCTTCTCAATCATCGTATTACAATTGTCCACTTTGGAGCAAAATCAGAGACGCGGTGATACGCTGCAGAGTTTCTGATGGGAAGAATTTAAGATAGATTTACAGTTGTATTAAAATAACAAATCCTTTCAATTGGGTTTTTGAACGACATAAAAAATATCTATATATCAATAAAAAAATTCCCTAGAAAATATCACAAATTTTTTATAGAATTTTTGTTTACCCTGAATTAATAGGATAATGCATATTTTTGACATCTGAGAGTTAACTTCACCCAAAAAAATATAAAACCATGCTCATTTGCAGCCGACAGATTCATCATCCGCCCGAACAAGTACGCACCAAAAGTTTCCGCTCACATGAATCAAATAATTAAATTAATGCTGCAATCTATTCCCGGCGACATATTATACAATTAACTCAGGAAAACAAAATTTTCATCCATAATGGACAACGAGGTTAAATACGTATATCAGTACAAAAACGCTCCCATCTAAGCTCATCTATTGTTCCGTCAAAAAGTTCATCTGAAGTTTAGCAGAAAGGAATCTTGGATGCACCGCACCATGACAAAGTTCTTCTCCTCATGATGCTTTGAAGGTCTCTAACCAAGCCTCGTAATACTGTATTTGCTGCTTCCATATTTACAAGTGTAAAGACGGGTTACAGGATAGCCAACAGGTGTTCTGACATCTAATGTATCTATGCACGTCAGGACAAGAGTGAAGCATACCTTGTGTGATACAGACGGAGAAACTTTACACAACGCTTGCTCAAAATGGCTTGTCATAATTGTCGGGGGAGTCTTGTCCCAACCCATTTTGTTTCTATATTCTTCAAGTGCAGTGGTTGCAGATTCTTCCATCTGGAATACAAAAATGTTGACATCATGTGCAAACACAAAATGGCATTTTGGCGCGAGAAGTTTTGCAACACTGAAAGTCCATTTCAGGTTAACGTTGAAAAGGAGACAGGAATACAGACAAACCAGCTTCATAAGGTCGGCGCCACTGAAATTTTCACAAGCTTTCAATTGCCCAATGATATTCAAATCCACACTGGGATCAATGGGTTTGCTCTTGGCAAGGGCCTTTAAGATCAATCCACGATCATCTGGACTAGGCAGGGGGACATAGAGAAGCTTGCTAAACCTACCAGGCCTTAAGACAGCTGGGTCCATAACCTCAGGTCTGCCACCAGCAAGATCACCTTTAGAGACAGAGCGAGAGAGAAGGAAGAGGAGGTCCATAGGGAGGATGATATGAATTTTACCTGTTAGTGGCACCAACAACAAAAATGCCCATCCGTTGATCTGCCCCATCCAACTCTATAAGTAACTGCAAATGCCAAAAAATGGATTCACTCGATTTGTGTTGGAAAGTAAGTTACAGATGCAGTGATCATAAGTCCTTTATTTTGGCCAGAAGATGTTACTTTGCTCAACGATCAATTATCAACACTCAATACAACTCATTACACAACAACCAATTGTTTAAAAAAAGCATAATGTTGTTCAGAAAATGCTATTGCAGGTTACCAACCTGGTTTAAAAGCCGTTCAACCACCCATCCCCCCTCTCTCCCCCGCTTGGTTGTCAAAGCATCAACCTAAATCAAACAACAGGAAACAAAATGACCCTTGGTATAACTCTCAGCAACAAACAATATTCAGAAAGCTCCATCAAACATGAAGCCACTGTTAGTCTTCTTTAAATCTAGTCAAACTTTTGAATCACAAGGAAAGTGGGGCCTTAAGTATAACAGAATCAAAGCATTTGTCTCCTGACACCATGAGGTAATTCATCCACCATTCCAACAAGTGCAGCTTGACAAAAGATTCGGAATATATTGGTGGGCGTATTGAAAACAAAATAGCAGTGGTTAAACCAACAACAATACCAATCAACAAAAACAAAGGCATAAACGAGGACTGAAAATGAAATTTAAGTTTTGTTTGCCTAACCCTCACGAAGCAGGAGCATTGTGCACTAGGAGTATCCTTTTGAGGTCCCCACATGTTTCATAAATAAGATCAGGCCATGATACCACATAACAAGAAGGACGAGCCACAAACCTCATCAAAGAAAAGTATGCACGGTGAACATGTCCTTGCACGACTGAATAGTGTCCGAACTGCTAATTCACTTTCCCCAACATATTTATCCAGAATTTCAGGACCCTAATAAGTAATAGAATTCATGAATAAAGTAGGGTTAAGCTTTCAAATTAGTATGGTTGCATTCAGGAAAAATGAGTAAACCTCATGGTGCCAGAGCACCATAGAGCATTGTATTAAAAAACAATAAAAGAAACTTCAGGCAGCAAGGGAGGAGCATAAGGACCAACCTTGATGTAAATGAAGTTGGCCCCCGCTTCATTAGCAACAGCCTTGGCAATAAGTGTTTTGCCACAACCTGGAGGACCATAAAGCAAAATTCCTGTCTCCAACTTCAATCCAAATAGCTGACCATGCAAGTAATTTCCGCAAGTACAAGTCCATCAGCAATTAGCTAGTGGTTACACTTCAATAATAATGTAATAGGACTCATACAAAATTTATGCAGGACAATTCAATGATGATGTATTGCAGAGTGCAGTTGACAAAGAGGCATAACAAGATACGGGAAAATGTAGATTGAATGGAACCACTACTCATTAGAAACCAATGACATAGAATCCTTAATCTAGACACTTGTATGGACATTTACATTTATTTGGCAGAAAGAGTTGGAGATTGTGGCCCAACAAATAAAACCTCTTAGGATTTTTTTTTTTTTTTTAGGGGGGGTTGGTGGTGGAAAGAAGGGGGAATCGCCAGGAAAGTAACCCCTACCTCATAATACTCAGGGTGCTTTATGCGTCCAACTACATGAAGGTCCAACTCTCTCCTTATGTAATCAAGGCCACCAACATCTTCCCACTGTACATTGGGAATGGCAGAGAATCCTTCTCTTTTTGATGAGGGCTGTACAAGCATAGCAGCTTCCTGCAGGGATAACATAAGTGGTTTCCACAATCATGACAAGAAAGCTAAACAAAGAGAATATTGGACTTTGGCTATCTTCAATGAGCAAGAAAATATTAAAATGCCAAACACAAAGCACCCCAATCTTAGACTTCTATGTTACCAATCATCAAGAAAGCATCCCATGAAGGTCAGCTAATCACACAAAAGCATGAAGTGCCATTATTTAACCTATTTGAATTTTTGAAATTTATTTCTTACATGTCTAATTGGTTGGATAATTAACAACAACATAGAGATGAAGAGACACCATGTACAGCTTAATCACTTCATATAATCTAATGATATACACGTGTGCAAGTTGCATTTTCTAACATTCACATTTTGTAAACTAATTTTAAATCCAAGTTCAAGTGCAGCCACCCATATAAAGTTTGCATACTTTACTGTGAAGAAACAGTTGAATGGCTAGCTATTATTTAACCAAAGTAAGAAAAGACGTATAATCAACATAGCTCCATATTACCTCAAAATCAACCATTGTGATGGCAAGTTTCTCAATCTCCTCTGGTAGCCACGGTATCTTATACCATTCCTCCTCAGGTTCTTTGTCTTTATTTTCTCCACATAGCACAGACTTCCTCTGTGCAAGAATCCTTCTCATGGCAACATTTCCAGCCTTGTTAACAAGAGCAGCCAAATCAGCTCCAACAAAACCCGGTGTAGACCTGGCTATCTGTGAGATATCAATTGAACCCTCAAGGGTACAGTTCTGTGTCAGCACTGAAAGAATTTCTTTCCTAGCATTCTCATCTGGAACACCTAATTTAATCTCACGGTCAAATCTTCCAGGCCTTCTTAATGCTGGATCAATAGCATCAGGCCTATTTGTAGCTCCAATGACAAGAACATAGCCAATTCTTTGATCCAAGCTTTCTGGATCTGAATTTGCATGAGCTGGTTCTGCTAGTTTGTAAAATTCATCCATGCATGTCATCAATTGCGTCACAATCCTTCGTTCCATCTCCCTTTGTAGGTTTTCTCTTTTTGAAGCAATAGCATCTATCTCGTCAATGAATATGATTGATGGGGCAGTCCTGTGCGCTTTGGAAAAAAGATCTCTGATATTTTCTTCTGACACACCTGAAATTATCACCATATTGAAGATTCAGAAAATGAAAGAAAACCTCCATTAGATTTCCAACTAAAGCTTTTGAACTGATTATTCAACCATGGCAGACACAGAAGAAATAATCACTTAATGATTCCACAATTAATGCTTGGTAAAATCTGCATCATTAGTTACCCCCATCTATCTGTCCAAAAAATAGGCAACTGAAAGATCGATGGACAATGCACCACAGAACAAAATCAAGGTCAAAAGAAACAGGATCCCATTATAACTTGCAATATACTTTTTCTTAGTATATAATCATGATTGTTCAACTCTAGATTGCTCAAATTTGAAAGAAGCAAACAGGAAAATATAAATAGGCAGACAAAAGTATGAAAATCCATACCAGAGACTCCAGAGACCACCTCAGTAGCAGAAATCTTGTAGAAAGGAATCCCGGTCTCATTGGCAAGTGCATGAGCCAATTTGGTCTTTCCACAGCCAGGCGGCCCGTGAAGTAAAACCCCACTTATTGGATTAACCCCAAGTCGTCGCGCCACATGCGGATGACACAGTGGCACAAGTACCTCCTCCACCAGCTCCTCAAGCACCGCTGCCATCCCGCCCAAATCCCGAAACCACGGTCCATCCTTCCCTTTCACCTCCTCCACACTCGCATTTGAAACCTGCGCCGCTGACGCTCCTTTCCTCGAAACCGCTGGCGCACCCGATCTCTTTCCTCCTTTAGTCATATCAATCTTGTTTACACCTTTGGCGGCACTAGCCTCCTCCAATTCAACATTCTTCTCTTCTTTGGACTCTGCCGGAGGCGCGTAACTCTCACGCAACATCGACTGCATCAAATCGAACTCCGGCTCCACTTTCACCTCGTAAACTGCATCCTCCGAAGTTGAAACCGCCGATGAAGAAGGCGGCGATGAAGATGATCCCGAGTCAGAAGAGGCTTGCAGCGGATTCCGATCAATTCTTCTTGTGTACATGTTCTCAATTCGCAGCAACCTCTCTTCGCTCTCATCGATTTGATTCTGCCTTTTACGAGCCTGGCTTCGATTAACACGCGAATCCTCTTCGTCTTCTTCTTGCTCTTTTTCTTTGAGTCTATGGACTTGGCCACGTGAAGGTGCGTGTGAGATTTGGTGGACAAGTCTGGTTAGGGCTCGCTGTTCCATCCGGCGGTATGGCGGTAGTTCACGGAGATGATGGACTATATCGCCGGCGTCGGAATACTTCTTCCTGAACGACTCCACGTGTTGTCTGAGCATTCTTAAGTTCCTGCCGCCGCCGCTTAATCTTCTTCCCTTTCCCATCTCCTCCGCTCCACCGTAAACTTCAGATTCCCTCGCTAATTCCACTGTTTCGAAGCGGCAGTATTGAGGAGCTTCATTTGTTTCCCTTTTACGAGTATATACTGGGAGAACCGTTATTCTATGCATTCGGCGATAGATGGTTCACACGTGGACGGTCCTCACCCGTCCGATTCATTCCCTTGGTGGGACCCCTGAAAAATTCTTTATTGCAGGTGCACTTTCAACAGATTGCAATGTAAGCTAGAAACGTCCAATCAAAGATTCAACCGTTGATAAGCAAGAATGTGATCACAAAATTACAACAAATGGATTTGACCCGCAGACCAGAATCAAGCTTCTGATTCTGCAATTTGGAAGATGGACAGCTTAAACTTTTATCATGCTCGTGAAAATAAATATTTGGCATTAAAAAGTAAAAGACAAAACAAACTATGATGGCTTGAAATGTTATGCAAGTACAACTGAACAGAAAGGTAAGCAAAGAATATTATTGGACAGACATTTTCTTGTCACCAATAATCCCCACAAGAACAAAGTCCATCCTTGAAATGATGAAAACGATTTGCATCCCTGACAATTATCTCCCTATTCACAAGCTTTGATATGAGTTTGGTCGCTGCATGACAATTGACACATGCACGGAGGTTTTTGGTTATCCTAAGAGTAGTTCCGGGTGGCGTACTTATGATCCCATAAGCAATTGCTAACCTCTCGCTGTGGTTACAAAGCATCTCCTCTGTTTCCTCATCAATGAGATCATGCAGATTGGAGTCTTTGTGGGGAATAAATCCAGCTTCCCTCAATCTTCTTTCTAAGTCATGAAGCTCCTCATAAATTTCTTTGGACTTTGGATTTGACTTATCTCCAACTCGAAACACTTGAATCTTTCCATTGATCTCAATCAAACTATAACCCAGGTCCTTACTCACTCCTTTCTCCCTCATCAACACCCTTACCTTTGCCACGCGATCCCACATACGTGCTGAAGCATACAGGTTGGATAGCTGAACATAATAGCCCGTGTGATGTGGATCTAATGAGAACAGGCGTCTGGCAGCATACTCACCTAGTGTCACACGACGATGAATCTTGCATGCGCTCAGAAGGGCTCCCCATATGCTTACACCGGGTTCAATTGGCATGCTCTGGATAAAACTATAAGCACAATCTAAATGGCCTGCACGGCCAAGAAGATCAACCAGACAAGCATAATGCTGGTGGCGTGGTTGAATCCCATAATCTTTCATGTGATGGAAAAGATCCCATCCTTCTTCTACAAGTCCTGAATGGTTGCATGCTGTAAGGAGCCCAATGAAGGTGACATCATTGGGGCACACGCCATATTGCCTCATTGCATGAAAAAGATCAATAGATTCTCTGCCCAGTCCATGCAATCCATACCCCATGATCATTGCACTCCACAAAACAACATCTTTATTTGGTGTTCTATCAAAAACAATACGAGCCAAATCTAAACGCCCACATTTTGCATACATATCAATGAGTGCAGTGTTAACAATAACATCATTCCTAAATTGACCATTACTGATATAATCATCCATCCATCTCGCTAGTTCGACAGAACCCACTTGGGCACAAGCAGAGATACTAGATGTCAATGTAATGCTATCTGGTCTAATCTTCCTAGCATTCATTAGACGAAATAGCTCAACAGCTTCCTCAGCATGACCATTTTTTGCATAACCAGAAATCATTGCATTCCACAAAATTAAACTGGGAATCTCCACCTGATGAAAAAACCATCTAGCAACCATTACTTGCCCACATTTTGCATACATGGCAGTGAGTGAAATGAGTAAATCGGGTTCAAATTCAAGGCCCATTTTGATCACACAACCATGAATAGATTTGCCATGTTCCAAGTCCTCTACATCAGTATACGCTCTAAGTATGCTCACAAGTGCTATCCAATCAGGTTTCACGTTCATTTTCCTCATTTGACTAAAAATTCTCAAAGCTTCAAGAGGCTGCCCGTTCTGTGCATACCCAGAAATAATGGCAGTCCAAGAAACGATTGTCCTATTGCATAACCTGTCAAAAACAGCATTAGCTCGCTCAATCCGACCACATTTGGCATAAAATGCCACAAGACCATTCTGCACAGTCACGTCTGATTCAAACCCTAGCCTAAATGCCTGCCCATGTATCCGACGGCCCACTTCAAGCGCCGGCGAAGCACTGCAAGCTTTGAGGACAAGGGAGAAAGTAAAGCCAGCGGGACTGAGCCACGCCAACTGCATTCTCGCGTACATATCAAGAACATCCCTAAACAAACCATGCCTCGAGTAGCACCTAATAATGGTATTCCACAAGAACACAGTTGGGTCAGTAAAATTATCAAACAGCTTACGCGCGTAATTAATTTCCCCCAGATTCCCGCTTTTATTAACGAGTTTGGCGACCAAGAAGCGACTGTGTCGCAATCCAGAGACCAGCAGCTGGGCATGGATTTGATTCAAGTGGCCTTTGTGAACTGAATCCTCGATGAAAAATGCGTAGAACACGTCGGGATCGGAGCTGTAACAGAGCTCGTCGCCGTCCGAGTAGACGTTTAACGGGAGAGTTAAAGAAGAAAAGCCCTTCCGCGCCGCAGCCTCCAACGGTACAATCTTGGCGGCAAAGAAATGACAGAGGGAAGCCAAGGAGAATACATGGTCTTGGATTTTCCTTAGGACAGGAACATTTAGTTGCACTGCCATGTATGGTCCCGCTTATCATTGCAAGAAACTGAAATCTTCAATTAAAAAAAGGTGTGTAACCCCCGCACGTTGCCGCTCGTTACCGAAATAAATAAATAAATAGTTTGATAAGCATATATTAGTTAATTTTTTTCTATGATTTATATTAATTAATTTTGGCATACAAATTGACCCAAAAAAAAGAGGGTTTGTTTCGAGAGCTTCGGAATGTTTTTATAGATGTAACGCTAAAAAAAAAAAAAAAAATTACTGTAAGAGTACGGAAAAATATATATTCAGCTTTTCAAGATCCTCTTACGTCGATCTGTCGGAAGGGTGGATTGTAAAGATGACAATACTGTGCCATTGTTGAACTCTAATGTTAATTCCCATGTAATCACACATGTCGTCGCGATCCTCAGAATACCCACATGTTTGCATTGATGTTCATCATTTTGCCCTGTCTTAAGGTTCTGTTCACATTTTCGTTTGTAAAATTAATTGCATGGAACTCGTTAATGGGGGGAGGTTCAAACTGATTGATATTGTTAAGCAATAATGCAGCTACACTGGTACACTAGTCACATCAGTTTTCAGCAATTGATAATGATACCCGATGACATTATGCAATGACTTTGGAGTTTGAACCTCGTTTCATGGCGCTTACTTTTTGCGCCCAACTCTCCAACTAGTTTTTTCTATGGAAGAATTCACCGTGGGGGAATTTTCAAAACTCATTTAGCGCTGCCCCACAGGAACTCACTCTAATAACCACAGCCGTCCCAAATTGTTATAAAAAAGAGTCGGAAAATGGGGATACATCAAGCAATCTGGATTCGTAAAAAGTAGATTATGAATCAAGACAGGCCCACTCAGCAAAGAATGGAACCAAGTTCTGAAGGAGTTAGCAGTCCGTGGGCCATCAGCCGCAACAGATGGGCCTCAGGACCAGCACAAACAGAGAGTTAAAGGCCTCGATCCAAGTGGATCCCGAGACCAAGTTCGCGGAAAGCCTCATATTCATCTCACGGCGCTTTTGTTTCCATTTTTAGGAGGGCCTTCTGCGTTGATGGACGACGGGGCTCGACGATCTTGAAAGGTCGGGAAATCGCATGAACTATGAATTTCTTGGACGAGAAGATTTCAGGCTCTATAATTTCCACTCCGTTAATGGCCAATCTTTGGGTCACGTTGGCGTCGCCAGTAATCTGTAGACCTTGACCTGGAACCAGCGTTCCCAACAGTGATTTATCTGGCAATGAGGCGAGTTCTAAGTACGTGATCCTTTTGGGCAGTGTATGAAGCCTCACAATCCTATCAAGTAATGGTGAAGGAGACGCCACAAATGCAAAATCCGGAGGTGCGAAAATGGTTACAGAGCTTAAGTTCTTGTATTCTTCAAGAACCCCATCAAGAACTGAATTTAATCCGATTGAAAACGACACATATCCATTGGAGCTTAGCAAAAGGATGATCCTGGACCATTCAACCATGTTCTTGGTGCCATTGGCATAAGAAACTAATCTGTGATTGGTATCACATATCGGAGCTTGAATGGAATCCCCACCCTGATAAAATTCTTGAACATCCAGTGAAGAAAATGGCACAGAAACGCCGTGAATTGCGATGTGTTCTTCGCGAAATATGTCGGGATGGGATACGAAAACATGATTGATCCCCACCATTCTGTCTCTTCTATCCACATTCGTCAAAGCAATATTCTTTCCACGAAGAAGGGTAGAGAAGCAAGAACCTCGAGGTTTCTTTAGAAGATTCTCCATAGAAAGTCTCAGAGGAGAGGTGTGATATTGGAGGAGATGCTTCAGGAGAAGAGGAGGGGCGGAGCTGTTGGCGAGGGCAGAGTCTCTGAGGGCAAAGATAGTGGAATTAGGAGATGAAAAGAAGATTTCAGGAGAAATCAGGAGAAAGTTGGCCATGATATTGAACCCAGATTTCTTTAGAGCTCTGGAGGCGTTCAAAGAGATATGGTGGGGGATTGATCTTGTTGATGCGGCTGCGTCATACTCGGATGCTGATTTCAGTGCTGTGGTGATTGCTACAAACACCAGGACTACCGAGATGGTAACGAAGGCTGGCCCTCGCCAGCACTGGTAAGTGCAATCCATTAATCTAAAATGAAGTTAATGGTGAGAGAGAGAGGGGGGGAGGGGGAGGATCAGTCAGTGAATTCAGAGCAAGACTGACGAAAGGCTTTGTTGGGAGGCAAGCGAGGGGAAGAGCTACAGTCATTTTAGTTTGGGTCGTTCCTCTCTCTTGGATTCAACATGATTCTTAAGCCCATCTCTTCTTGAGTTCCATTTTTAGTCTTGATTTTCTTCTACTCGTTGAAATAACTCGGCCTTAAATTGTGACCCAGCCCATTTAATTGCCCCATTTTCTGCCTGGGCAAGTGACAAAGAGACCCAGCAATAAATTTATGGGTACGATTATTCAAAAGGGTCATTAATTGCAAACCGGCAATCTCAATGGTTTTCGCTTCACCGAACTCAACGGCTTCGCCACCGCACAAAGCCTCACAGAGAATTGATTTGGGTAGTTTAGCTTGGGCCTTGCCCAAGCGCAAACAAGATCGAATACTTATATTGTTGATCACTATACGGAATAGCTCGTTGTGGTTTATCAATTTAATTTTGTAAAAAGTCCTCTCTCTTCTTTGCCCGTTATCTTTTTTTTGCTTTTTTCTCTTCGGTATAGTAAGAAAATTGCTTTTCAATCCTTTTACAAGGGCTTCCACTAAGAAACCAAAAATAAGCTCACACACACACAGCTCGGCTATTTTAGGCAAGTGCACTTGATTCAGTTTTCAAAAGACGACAGCAGGTGACGGGCAATGTCGAATTATGTTGCATATCTACCTAGGTCTGGGATAAGTGCACATGGCACAGCCACCAACACACTCTACTGGCGAGAGTGTGAATTAGACGGTATAATCACTGAAGCGTGGCTTGCAAATTGGGCTGAGGCCTGAGTGCATATGATGGATTAGTTTCTTCATCAGGGGTCAAACAAAGATTCTCCTTCGCCTTTTCCCCAGGGGATGTAAGGAGTTGCTCTTTTGCCCTCTACTGTAAATTAACAAAATATTGGATTTTTCTCTCTAATTTCTTTATCAAGTGGCAACATCTAACGGATTCCACATCTGCAAATCAAACCGAAAACAATTCAAAAGAAGTCACGAGTCAAGAAAGAAAAAAAGAGCTTGCTTAACGTAGAATATATTGGTTTCAATCTAATATTCACATTCTACAAAAAGAATGAATTAATCCCCACATTTCATGCTTCGTAACTTTGTGTAAAGATCACTCCTTTTAGGTTCTAGCTGTACTCTCAGAAGTGCCACAGGAGACGAACACGCCCAAGAAACGTCATAAAGAATCGGCATTGCATTCAGTGCTCACATTGATTGGCTTCTTTTCTTCTGGTTACTCGAATATAGCAGAAAACAGCTGCAAAAGTGACAGTGACGAGGCCTCCAATGATGACGCCACCACCAGCAACAGATTTAACTGATGATTTATGCTTTCCCAGCCGTCTGATTGCTGGAGCTTCAGCTTCTCTCGACTCATCAGACAAAGACTCTGCAGTACTAGATGCAGGCTGATCCGCAACTCTTGACACCAACCCACTTGGCTCCGACCCCTTTTGAAACTTGGCCTCAACAGGGTTCTCTTCAGGTTTAACAGCCGTGGCTTGTAGCACCAAGATCCCAGCGAGAATTAAGCAAACCAAACCAAGTCTAGCCATTACTCCAACACTGACTCAAAACAGAACGAAAATTGGGCGTGAGATTGGCAAACAAGTGCGATGGAGAGATCGACAGGAGGCTTCCGAGTGTCCAAAGCAAATCCCTTGGCACATGGGGCTGGGACTTCGGGTTTATATAGGCAGAAGAACGGTGAGGTAGGTTTTTGGATCCAAGCGCGTGTGTTGTTTGTGGCTTGAAATTGCAGGGAAGGCTCAAGTTACGTTTCCAGTAGTCGGGAGCGGGACCCGTGAGTAATGAATTGAGACTCTTAAATTAATTAGATTGGAGGTGGAGCTTCGGAAGACACGGGGTTTTGGGCTGGCGACAAATCGTCAGCCTACTAACATGTGAAAGTACATGGAAGAGAGCAGCAGCTGTAAAAGTGACAGAAGGGGAGACAGCTGTAACACTGAGTGAGCATCCAACGGTTTCCCTGAAAGTATTTATTTCTTACTCATCTTTATTCATTATTTTTATAAAAATTTTTATTTTAATTTTTCAATATATTTACCTTATAAATTTATAATATATGATTAAAAATTATTTAAAATAAAAATAATGAATTTATTCATATAATATAAAATTATAAATAAATTATATTAAAATAAATAAATGTAATAAATTTTTTTTATTTTAATGTAACAGTAATTTTTTTTGTTCATTTAAACATTTAACATTTAAAATATTTTTCCCTTCCCAAATTTAGTATAAAGTTAATTTTATTTTCTCTCCCCCCCTCTCTACTCTCTCCATTTTTTCCCGAAATGTCCTTTTTTTGATAATTCCAAAATTCTTACTCGCCTTCCATCTTTCGTCCCGTCCATATATTTTCAGCTTTAAGTAATTTAAAATATCTTGTATAAAATTTATTTTCCTCTAATTTATTATTCATTAGTAAATAGTCAATTCTTTTTTTTGGATATTTTCTACCGGTTACTATATATATTTTTTAGTGTAATAAATTTATTATTTTAAAAAATTACATATTTTATTTTTATTTAATTTTATTTAATTTTGTATATTTAATATTAAATTAATTTAACTCATTTGCTAATAAAATAAAATTAAAAATTTCGTGCTGTTTGTTGTGTGCCGTGTCCGCGTCAATTTAAAGCGTGTAATTTTTTGTGGTCCAGCAAAGCGTGTAATTATTTTCGACTTAATGGCGACAAAAAAAGTAGCCAGAATTTTGGTGGAAACGATCAGGTATTTCGCTGGCCTTGTGGGCTCCACTCCAGCATATAGTACTCCGACGGCCCAGATGAAACCACATACCGCCCACCGCTGCTGGCCGCTGAATTTTGATGATTAACAAAGTGATCCTGCTGGCACGAAGACTGGACGGGATCTGATTTTCTGTCAAAGCCAACCGGCTAAATCAACTGTAGTCACAAGCTTTACCTCTTTTCTTTTTGTAAAGCTGTCACAATCCACGGTGACAAGAGGCCCGTAATCGACTGCAACATGTTTTGGGCTTACTGTGACGGGTTCATTATCTTCTCTCAAAAAAGCAGCTCTCACAAAAAGCAGCCTATCGAAATGTACGGTATAGTTACTTATATGACCAAGTTTTTTTTTTTTTTTTTTTTTTTTTGACAATATGGGCCACGAGCAGAAAGCAACCCGTAAGATTCTCTCAGACTAAATTTAACGACATCCTTATCAATATTCTTGTCCAGACCAAACTGATGAAATCAAGGATTCTCAGTATTTCACACCAGATCAAGATCTTACCGTAAAGTGAATAGATTCTGATACAACTTTGTCGTAGAGTTATTATTTTCTCTCAAAAGACAACTTATTAGAATATACAATATACTCATTTATATGATCCAAATTTGAGTAACCCGTTACATTAGTCCTTAAACTCTCAAACCGAGCTTCTTGTAGGTCCATCGAGTCTAAACAGTTGAAGACTGTTTCATTAGTTTCCGCACTGCTGAGTTGAGGCTAAATCTGATTTACGAGGATTCTACTCTTTATTCATCACATAATTATTAAAATTCATTTAATATGGACCCTTACAATACATAAAAATAGACTAGATCTCTCTTCAAAAAAGTAATGGCTTCAATTCCCTTTTTGCTTAACTTTTTGTCTTTTTACTTATTTAATTATCAAAATATTAACACTAAAATATATCTCCGACTCTTTATTCATTTATTTCTGTGCAAGACGCCAGACCTCCAGACGGATGGACCTAATAGGGCGCTGCCACGTGTCTTTCTGGGTCAGCTACTCATCAAATAGTATTGCAATTTTGACATCTTGGTTTGCTGCTTTGTTAAATAGGTAGAGGAGGGCATAGACAAAAATGAACTTGAAAACAATAAACGGCCATAAAGGTATGACTTCCGAATAGTTGGCTTCTTCCTTTTCCAAATTGGCATCTCTTTCTTTTGCTTGTGGAATTAATGTAATGGAATATAGGAACATCTTTCCAAGTCTGCTCTTCTTGGTTTTTATATTTTGGAAAACCGTACACTCGGCTGGCAGGACAGCTGGAAACTAGTAAGCACACCTGTTCATTTTGACTTCCCTCTATCATTAATTTCACCTTGGAAAATTTGTCACCAAAAAAAAAAAAAAAGAAGAAAACATCACACTTGATGGAATGACGCAAAACATGCAATTGGCAACAAAACCATTTCCTTTCTTTTTTTACACAAAATATGTAGAGGGCACAATATAAGCAAAATGTAATCCCAGAATTTTGACCGCAAATATATAGAGAGAGGGTCGTGCTCCCAACGGTCTTAAATTTTTCTTTCAACTACGCCTATCACTATTTATAATTGGATCCCACGTTGCCTGGCATCTTGGAGCAACTGAATTACAGATTTTTGTCCTGCAATTTCAGTCCACAATTTAAGCCGCCACCCTGCTCTTATCTTAACGATAAGCCTATCATCCGATTGTGTACCTCGAGAGAAAATATAGACAGTTATAAGTTACAAACATTATTAACTTTTTGTGAACATTAGCACATGTATGTATATGGATATTGTCTGCCACCGTGTTCCGTTTTTGGACATGGGATAGCATCTTGATAAAGAAATTGCATATATATATATATATATATATATATATATTATTTTATTTTTTATTTTTTTTTTGTCTTAGCAGAAATTTCCTTAATGTATTTTCTATTGACCGAAGAGGAATTTTAGACACGGAGCAACTTGTTTATTCCCGAACAGAGTTGCCGGTGTGTTAGCAACAAAGTCTCCACGGGCTTCGAGATCTGGTGTTACATGGGTGTATTCAATGTCGGTAGTTTGGTCGGTTCCGAAAGTCTTGCATAAATTAATAGGAAAATAAATACTCTCTTACTCCATTTAATTTGCCCGGGGACACGTGGAAGAGAGTTCCAATTTTTTTATGGTACGGGGAGTTCGAAAAAGAATGATAGCTTGTTGCGCATCTTGCTGATCAAAGTTTGTCTCAAGTCATCAAAAAAAAAAAAAAAGAGTTAGACCACGGTATTTATAATCAAGGAAGATACTAATTTAATTGTTACTTTATTAGATATGCCCGCTGACCCACATTTGATTCTTAGAACCAGACTACCATAAAGCATTTTTATGTGAATCTTGTAGTGCCAATATGAAATAACGTGCTTTTGACCTGATAATTTGATGCAATTCGACTTGATCATATTGAACGAGGCCATCTTTGAAATGACCCAATCGCTTTTTTTGGGCCCAATTCCAAATACCTTTTTTGCCGTCACAGAGGATCATCGCCAATGAGGGCCGCGGACCATCGGACTGTCCTCTCTGGGCACCATCAACGTTGCAACCATGGAATTTTGCTCCCAGTTGCGCCAAAGAACAGTGCTCCGCATGTCGGTTAGCAATGCGGTGTAACAGGAAGACCCTCAATCAGAGTTACAGAGAAACAAGTTTGCCGGTTAGATGCACAGAGCAATGTACGAGTCCCAAAGGCAGCGGGCCCGATGGCCCATTCAGTATTCTTCGTGCTGGTCGTAACCAGAACACGACCATTTGTCATATTTCATGTTGGTCTGTTTGTACAATGTCTAATTGTCATTTCTTGCTCATAGGATCTTGAATAACAAGACCTGAAAATGTGATCACGTTTGCTGCCGGAACAACAATGGTGGTCGTCGGCCTGATGTTGAAGTCACCTAGAAATACATGCATCCATACCTACAACAATATTTGAATTTTGATTACATAAATATGACCTTATTCGAGCTATCATTGCATTTTCTCCGTTACATCATACGGTGACTAACCGAGAATCTTGAAAGAGTCTTCTCTCAACGAAGGATAAAAGGGTGCTAATTTCTTACTTCCGGTCCGGGTGCTTCATATGTCCAGGATCAAAATTAAGAATGGTGGGCTCCGTAGTTTTCATGGGCTAAGCAGGTTAACGAAACTTGCCGGCCCCAGCCTGCCGCATAGAGCCATCAAAATGCTCTGCGCAAGCCGAATCCTAATCGGACTAGGATTGGTCCAACCCAAGAAGTGGAGCCGGTCCATAATCTTTAAAGAACACAGACTTGCCAGATAGCTCTGTCCGTCTTGCAGGATATTCACGCTTAGAATCTACACGCCGCTTTTTCCAGCCACGAAAAACTGTTTTTGTCATTGCACGGCTAATGATCAATTCTGAACTTAGGGTCTTGCGCTGTCACAACGCACAATTGGCCGATGAGCTAAAGGAGATAAAATTTGAATTGTTGAATTTATCTATAAATTTTAAAAAATAATACAAATTAATTATAACGGATAATTTATATTTCCTTTTGTATGTTTTACTTACTAACTTTACATCTCTGTCTATTAATTTTATGTGTCTGTTTTTTTTTTTTTGTATGAAATAAAAGGGCGTATGCTTCAATTTACAATGTTTTCTCTCTTGCACTAAACCTAAATCACATCAAACAAAGGAGCAATGCATAATTGGGTTTCTTTTACGGTACCAAGTAATGATTGATTAAAAAGACTTGCACCATTAAAGTTAAACAATCTGTTCTGCTTAATTAGTTCTGCAATCGCTCATCTATCTCCCTCATTTCTAATCTAGTTCTTTTCACTTATTGCAAGACCACTTTTAAGCCCATCATTGTCAACGTTCGACCCGACGCTGATGGCTCGCCTGTTTTTGGACTCAAACGCCAACAGGTTTCTTGTACAAATGTTTCTTACCATTCATTTCGTTCCGCTACAAAGTTTTTGCTGTTTTTATTTCCTTACCTTTGCTTCAACCATACCTAATGGGTATGCCATTTTTTAGCATGTGACCATCCTTTTGACATGGACGTGAACACTATCAATTTGTATGGTTTGCAACCTCGCACATAGAGAAATTACTCGTCCATATGCCAAACCGTGAATAGAACTACTGAACCCAATGGCTAATTCTTTCGTCAGTGTATATCTCACCGGTGGGGCACTATAATCTTAAACTTTTTAGAATTTTCTTAATATAATATTAATTTTTTAAAATTAATCTTAAATCTTAAAATTTCATTTAAAAGGGTTGCATTTTTAGAGAAAAAAATAATTAAATTATTAAAGACAGTACTTCTCCAAACGAAGTATCAAAAGCAACGTTCCTAGTCAAAAATAAAAAATAAAAATACGTGGCGTATTTCCCCCAAGAAACTCCCCCGCTCTTGCAACCTTCGTGCCTTCTTTCCGAAAAACAAAAACAAAGCAAACAACAAAAGCAAAACAAAACAAAAAAGAAAAAAAGAAAGAAAAAGACGCAAACCCATCTTGATCTCTCACTGTACTTCCATCACAACCGCCTCCCTCACTGCTCTCTTGCGATAGGTTTCTACAATTTTCCTTTGCAACCGTGCTTTCCTAACATCATTATCCCAAGTTTCCATTTGGTTTTCCATATTTTTCATCTGCAAATTTTGGTCTCAAAAGTGATTTCGAAGGAAGAAGGGTGGCTGCTTTGTTTTCAACTTCAAGCTCCCACTTTCATTGGTTCTCAGATGATGTCCTCAATTTTCATGTTTCTCTTGCGTTTTGATATCTTAAGGCCTCAGATCTATGACCCCTCCTTTGAATTTTGACCCTTTTTTGAACAATTTTTGAGGTTTTGATCTTTTTGTTTCTGTTTCTGACACGAGGAAGTAAGATCACGAAAAGCTCAAATGTCATGTCTTGGAGTCATGGCATCAATTTCCAGAGTAAACCACTTTTCGTTTTTTTTTTTCCCTTGTTTGCAGCGTGATTATTAGGCATTTTGGTTTTATGGGTCTGTGTCCGTGTGGAGTTCCGAGCTTCATTTTTTTTTTTTTTTTTTTCAGAATGAGAGAGATTGAGAGGGAGTAGAGTGAGACATGAGATGGG
This sequence comes from Bruguiera parviflora, assembly GCA_019804595.1. Classification (NCBI taxonomy): domain Eukaryota; kingdom Viridiplantae; phylum Streptophyta; class Magnoliopsida; order Malpighiales; family Rhizophoraceae; genus Bruguiera; species Bruguiera parviflora. The sequence goes on from CM034052.1 coordinate 9,253,827, forward strand.
TTACTGTCTTTTATCAGAAAAAAGGTGCGAGGGTTCGCGAGAGAATATTGATTTGGAATAAAATTTTAAAATTTAAGATTATATTAAGAAAATTTAAGATTTCTAGATGACATGTGCCTTGAATCGTGTGATTCTCAAAAGGAGCCATTTCAATTTTTTTAAGCAACCAAATTACTCGAGACTGGCCCAGATACATCCACTTGAAGTAGAATCCATTAAAATTCCTTTCTTTGCTGCCTGCCTGTCAGGCCGTCACGTCCCATCTCACCTTTTTTTCCTCCTCCGAATGGGGTCCGTTCCTTTGAATTATTGACTTCAAAGAGAACATTTTAACAGCTAGGTATTTGGGTCCATGCTAGAGGGAGGCTCAAAGGCAATAATTGTGACCCGAAACTCTCTGTAGTCCACGCAATTCATTGGTCCCCGCATTGGTCCCACGGGAGCTAAAACAGCCTTTTAGCTATCCAATCATGCTTGTAGGCTTGTACCAGTGATGGATACTAATTACCGCATTTTATCCACATGTCCTTTGCGGAGTCAGCATTGTCTGTATTGTATTTACAGATTTCAAAATGTTTGAAATAGATAGTGGCAAAAGTCCTGGCTTTCCCCACAAGAAAGGGCAATGATAAGATTCGCAAAATTGAAGGTTCACAATTATGCGAAAAGTCGACCTTTCCAATAATTGAAGCTTCACGGTTATGTTTCACATTGTGATTATCTCGATTTACTTGTAATTGGTTTGGTCATTATTGTCCGGAATTCTACCAGGAGTCAGTTCCGGGGTGTATACTGATTTACCAACGTTATTTATATTACCAAGCACGGTTTATCCCTTGTCCAGTACCGTAGTCTTATTGGACAATGACACGTGTCGTGGGGTGGGTGAGCATGAGATACATGTCGGGTGTGAGTACATAAAATCCAAAAAAGAGTCCCTTTATTTTTTCCTAATATCCCTGGCTTTTTACAAGAAAGTACCTGAAGTGAAATTCTTTTACCGGGAAGTGGGGATACAACCATAGACATCTAAAAATTGTGAAATACCTTGTCTTCTCATTGCCCGTAAAAGCTTGACTTGTTGCAAATGTTAATTAAATCTGGAAAGAAAGCAATCAAAGTCCAACGCAATTTGTCTTTGCTGAGATGGGAGTGTCCGTTATCGTACTTAGTATAGTAATTTGCCTGCCTTGTAGCTAGAATCTCTTGAATAGTTGATTTCGAGATCAAAGAGGCTCGTCTAAGAGGCAGTAAATAAATTGTGAACATGGAGTGTGCAATTATTCCTTCAATCTAATTTCTGGCCGGGACCTCGTAGAGTGGAGCCTTGTTTTAGATCATGAGCAAAATATATGGTTAGCATCTTAGAAAAATTTCCGATTTTCTTCAGTATTCTTTTTTTTCACGTAATTCGTTTCCTTATCCTTCGGCCAATTCAGGAATCTAGGTATGTACAAAATAAGAAAAAAAAAAAAAAGGAATTTGCTGCATACTTAAAACGACACAAACCAATAGTCCCCCAATGTACTTTCATCCTGCAAAAAATATGACCTCGAACCAGCTAGACCTATATGTTAGACCTGTTTGGATTTAACCCCCGCCTGCGATGTCCCCTTCCGTCAATTCCACTCGTCCCCACATTACCTTCCAATTTTTCCACCGTTTCTGCTGGCCTTCAACACACTGGACTCGTCCTTATAGCTCGGAGAAGATTAACTTGCAAGGACTAAAGTGGCATTCTTGACTACTCAAAATGACCAAGCTCTCATCTTTCACAATTTAAGGGTCCACAGTGCCTCATTCCCATTTCCAAATTTATGCTTGCGTTTTTATAATTCAACTTACCAAGTAGCCTTACCTCGGGGTTCTTCATCACCTATAAAGGCCCATTGTTTTGTAATCGCACTATTGTTGGTCCCCCAAGGGCCTAGAGCCTAGACCACTAATTTAGGTGTAGGGACTAGGAACCCCCATTGGTGATATTATCCATGCAACGAGCTGTTTTATTTGTTTTTGGATAAAATTTTACCATAACTCTAAATTTTAACAGGAATTTAAAGGGAAAAAAAAATCTAATTAATCTATAGTACTGTTATACAGCTGATACTAAAGAACAAAATATGAAAACATGAAGAACATGTTGTTTACGTGAGTTTGATTCCAACCACTCCCTTTCATAGTACCACGCCACCGAGAACCTAAACCACCCTCCCTTTCCTAGCCACAAGTCCTCTAGTGGCGGTGGTGGCGCTGGCACTCCACCGGAGTGACCGGAAACCTAGTGGTATCGGTGCAGTAATCATAGACCATGTAATTAGCCTTAACCCACAAGAGCTGATGGCTCTGATGCACGTTGATCGCAGACATTGTTGGCTCATCCCACCAGTACCTCTTCTCACCGCCGCTACATTTCCTGGCACTATCAGCTGCTGTTACTGATCCAGGGCACTCGCAAGCATCAATCTGAAATCCCTTGTACGAGGCAACGAATGGTGCATGGCTCCAATCAGTCTTGACACGGCCACCCTGCGTGGCCCAGTCATCGGCATTCCATATTGAACTGTATACACCCATAGGTTGGTCCTTCGGGTAGGGAATTCCTTTGTGTTCCATGTTGCTGAGTAATCTTACTGGGATGTCATCCACTAGAAAACTGTAACAATTACCAAAACATTTAAATGGGTTAATATCAATCATTGCTCTGAGATCAACCATCACCATAAATTTTAGGCCTACCAACCAGTCGACTTCAAATTCAATTGCTGTGTTTTTTTATGTCCTTTCAAATAAATGAGAAACTTAAAATGACCTGTCACAACCTTCCCAAATTTAAAGCTGCATAAATTTTGGGAAAAGGAACCCGACGAAACTAGAAGCCATAGTTTAGGACAGAAGCCCCGAGGTGGTATAGCTGTACACCAAATGCATTTGCGTACGGAACAACTATATGACAAAAAACCAACGCCATCAGAACCAGACCCCCCAAAATCTGTCCCCGTCCCCTCTAATATGCCTTTTGAACTCTAGTGCCCTTTAGCATAACATCATCCAAGATACCGTCTCCATTTTTTGTGGATTTGGCTTTTAAGCTGTGTGCTTCCCACTGGCCCCAGCCTAGCCGCGATAAAATCTCGCATGCACTACAAGAGTATATTGCGTAGTAACTAAAAGATGATTTTTTGCAGCATGATGATTATTTAACTACGCACACTGATAAAAAAGTCACGGGATGCTTACACAGCTTCCCGCTGGGTCCAAAGGAACGAGTAGGAGTGGAAGTCCTTGGTGGGGTCAAACCAAAGGTTCAATCTTTGCTCTCTGTTCCCTACGCCATTCACGTACACATTAGTTTGGACCAGGTAAGGTTCCCCCGTGGTGTTACCTAGAAACTCGAAGTCGAATTCATTGTGATTTGGACCGTCTGATGACATCTGTAATCGTCATCAACCAAGAAAAAATTAAAAAAAGACACCCACAAAATATGACTTTCAATTCCATTGATGATCACCATCAAGATTGTGTCAGACACAACAATTACCGTAGCCAAATTAAAAACCATAAGAACTTAGGATGCACATTACAATAGTAACACTGAAAACCAGTAGAGAAAAAACAGTCCACTGGTTCACAGATTAATGTGGGGTTACGGAAATAAGCTAATAAATGCAAGATTAAAAAGGGACGCGAATGGAAATCACGAGAGGTTACAGAGTAGATAGGTGCTACTACAAATTTACAACTAATGGAACCAGTAGCCGCCCATTATAATAAACGTATGCCATAAATTACTAGTCTGTAACAGGGAAAAAAAAAACCACAGGGCATTATTGAATAAGGGACCCAGTCATGAAGCAAATCCAGCTAAGCCGCAATCAATTCCACTTTGAGGTGGCAAAACAGAGCCACAGAAAACCATTTTGGTTTGATATGGTGGAACTACACACTCACATAGAAAGCAGTAACAGTTCCAGCAGAGTCACCCTCGACAAGTTTAATCTGGACAGTAACTTTCCCAAACATATACTTGCTTTTGGAGTGAAATCCAGCACCTGAGAAAAAAAAGAAAAAACCACCCACCTACCATTTCATCAATCTACAGATGTTGACAAATTAGAGTTTGCAGTCCAAATATAGAAATATGTCACACATAATAGAGTTTTCAAGCAAATACCATTCATCGTTATAACAAGGAAGCGAAGAATTGGCACCATTGACCAATTATAGAACCAATAGCTAAAAGAAGCAATATTTTTGTTGCCAGAAAGGCTCATTGTGCGTGTAGAAGATTAAGCATGAATCTTTCTGTTATAGGGATTTAATGTTTGTTATATAAGAGATTAATGTTTGTTTACCGGAATAGTTATCAAGCTTCAGCCTAAGGACCTCTCCCTCGTAGACGAAGTGATCAAGTGCCCAGCTTGGTTCGTAAAGCTCATCAAACTTTGCTGTGCTAGCAAAACCCATTAACACCAGGCCCATGAGGGATCCCACAAGAACATATTTTTTGGAAACTGAAACAGCCATTGAAACGAGAGAGAAAGGAGAGAGGGAGACGAGGGATTTGAGCTTCCACTCTGAAGTACTTCGCACAGAGACTCGGATGACTGGCACATTTATAGCCAATTCTGATGGCTTCCTCTACAAGAGTGAAGGCCCTCTCATTGGCCACGTCATCTCATTATTCTTGCCACGTCACTTGCCATCACAAATCTCGGTCCCGAATAAAAACCCGAAAATGACCGTAAAATTAAAAAATGTAGCCGTTACTGTTGTCCGCTTAGCTGGCTAAAGCTGGTTATGGTAGGACATGCATTTTGTTTATAGCATGAATCTTCCAATTATATCCTGCTACGTGGACAAATCCAGCTGTTTCGCTGCACTGTCCAGCTGTCGCTTTAAAAGGCCCCTCGCTTTTACTTGTACAGCCGAAAAAAGGCGCCTTTCCGTTAAACAATCCCTCTTAATTCAGATCATCTTCCTTTAATATTAATCAAACACGTTTACGTGGAATTCATGTTTTTTTTAGAGTAAAGATAAAATCCGAGTTGTCATTACTCCAAAAAATGGTTTCTTCAAAAATTAATCAACACCATATTTCGATTAAATGAAAATGTTCTATTGAATGTCGTATTTTGCATAGTGCATTTTGTCAACCAATTTCAGAGAGATTGCAGGTAGTTTTATAAATAATTACGTCAGATAATCATGTATAATGAAGGAATTTTTTTTTTGTTCAGATTATCACATCGTTCTTTTTGCAAATGAATTTTAGAATGTGGGTAAAGGAATTTGGCACTTGGGAATGTGGGACAGGACGATGCCGATATCACTTTATTATCTTCATTGGTCTTCTTTTTTTTTTTTTTTTTGTGCTGATGGCAAAGCCAGCTGGACAGTTCAAGCGTACCGTACAATTCTCCTTGCCGGGGGCTTTTTTTCTTTTTTCTTTTTTCCCGCTGATGACAGAGCCAGCTGGACAGTTCAAGCGTACCATACAATTCTCCTTGCGGGGGAAGGGTTGTTTCTAAGGGGATAAGGGAGAAGAATTTGATTTCAAGAAATTGTTATTTTTTTGGTGCTTTAAGATGTGTGCCCATATCACTTGAAAATTTTCCGTTATTTTTAGACATGGCGAGAATATAACCGATGGACGGTGAAGTGGGCAAGTAAATTAATTTGATGGTGCGAGGCTGGAGCAGGTGGGGGTCCAGAACTTGGTTTGGTAGTGGCGGATTCTCACTAAAGGGGTGCAAGGATGGACTATGATAACGATAACTTGTAATTATTTATTTGTTCTTTAATACTTAGTCAATACCATGATTATAAATTTTTTGTCAATAACATAATATCATAACTCAGAATGTTCATATAATAATTTGAGCCGAGAATTTAGAGTCCAATAAGCATAACAATCCAAATTTGTTAATGCTAATGAATTCTTCACATCTGAATTTCTTTCGCGACGAATCAATCGTCACTTGAATTGTTACAAAATAGTTTAATTAGAAGTTCAGTGTTAGTTTTTTTTTTTTTAAGTGCAAGAGATTTCAAAAACGAAAACAGGCACAATATGGAAAATGCACTGTGTTTTAATTTTTGTAAAAACAATGACATTGTAGTTGAAAAATATAATATATATTTTTTAAGAAATTAATATATTATTTCAATGATATAATATATTTTTTCAATATAAAACATATTCTTTTAAATATATTTTCTTTTTATTTTTTTAAATAAAAGACAGCTCCGTGCACTCCACCATGTAAATTTTCCGGTTTTTATAAGAGAGTTGTGGAATTTATTCTGAACGCAACAATAATGGTACGGCCAAACGGTGCGTAGCCTCTGGTTTATGCGGCCAAGATTAGGGAAGGGTCAGGAAATTCAGAAAGGATCAGGGTCACTTACATCCACATCCTAGTAGAAACAATTCAGACAATCCAATGAGAAACAACCGCGTGGCAGACGATATTTTGCGGTCACAGTTGTCAGTCTAATACATTGTTACCGTTGGGTACAATTCAAACTCCCCTTTCCTTTTTAGTTTTTTTTTTTTTTTCCTTCCCTCATTTTTTTGAGAAATTGAGATTTATGACGGCGTTAAACTGCCCGAAAACTGGAGTTTGTAATCCGGTAGCTGATTGGCGCGTGACTGCCAATTTTTGCCGCTAAAAAACTCAGATCATGGACGGTGGATTCCTTGCAGAGATAGGATTTCAGCGTGGTGCTGGAACAGTGAAATGATTACATGACGTATATATATATATATATATATCCGAGGTCTGCTTCCTGCTTAGGAAGGAGGGTTGATTTCGAAACGATAAAATTTTTATATTATATAAAATTGAGTGAAATAAAAAATTAATAAATTCAAGTAAATATAATTAATTTTTTAAGTATATATTTATCATAAAAATATTTTTATATAAAATATAAAAATTAATTATATCTACTTAAATTATTATTTTTAAATCTGATTAATCAGACCTACAATCCACCATTTCTCAACAGCATTGATCGACGACAGAGATGGAGCCCTATTTTCAGTTCTTTAATTGGAAGTTGCATTCACGGCAATGAAGTTTGAAATCTATAATTGACGGTGACTTAAAAAAAGACTGAAATCGTCAGAGGAATGGTACCTCCTTTATCAAACAAGTGGGTACCACTTATTTTTAAGTAATAAAATATAATGTTAGCGTCTTGATAAATCTACAATTTTGATGGCATCGGAAATGGCATTCTTTCTTTAGAAAGTTGCTTTAAAATCACGAGCGAGGCCAGCTATTTAGAAGGCTTAGTGCATAAGCAAATCCCTGAAAATTGATGGCATCGTGTGTCAGAGCTTATCTACTGCGATGACATAACAATCTGTGCAATGGACAGGCAGTAGGTGCGTAATAGGATGCTTGGGTGGACGCATGTCGACGTTGACATTTCTTTTGGGTTATGACGCCTTCGGTCCTCCGTCAGACACCCCCACCGTCATCAATGTCTGTGACTCTCTCTGACCACAAGTTAAAATAATGTGATAACGTGAATATGATCCAATTGATTTGTTGGGGCCGCACGAGTGTTATGAATTTGGATTATTGAGACGAGCACTGTTTACGTACTAAATTACACGGTTATCTTGAATTAATCGTGCCATAATTGTTTGCTTAAAGCTTGCCGATACAGTGTAAATTCTGAAATAAAATGTATAACATTGCAGTTCTTATAGACCATTGAACAGTTAACAGTTACGGATTTTTGCAAAGTTATGTAAAAACAACAATAATAAAATCATTACTTTGCAATCGAGTTTAACAAGGATATATATATATATAGGTGAGTTTAAATTTGGGTTTGTGCCTGTGATTTGCGTGATGGGGAGCAAAAGGGGCATGGTGGGCACGTGAAATATGTTTAAAATATGGGAAGGGGGATTTTTCAGGCCTACGGCCAAGTTATTTGACGAAACCATACAATTTGAACACACGTGACATATTGAGCCTTTGTGTTTTTTTTTTTTTAATATATTTTTTCCTTTTAACTTTTTACAACAACGAGATATTGAGCATGCAGTGGTATAGTTGTGGAATTGGATGGGTGTCAGGAGTGTCATGTCCAGACAAATGAAATGGTCTCCCTTCTTCTATACTGACGCTACTAACTGAGGTTCTTTTTTTTTTTTTTTTTTTGAGTACAACCCGGATAAAGTTAAGTGGATTTTGGCACTTCTTCTTGCATTTTACTTCGACGGAATATAGACGCTTGGCCTGTTTGTGTGCTTTTTGGGTCATCGACAGCACATTTGTTTCATCGTTTGACGTTAGAAACAATGAAAAGGACCATAATTCCTGGGTTACCACCTTTTTTCCCGAGGTGGGATGTATGAGGTTTCGTTCAACAAAAGAAGAGATAAAAACATCGTCATAAACATGTTTTTGTTTTTTTTCCCTAGGTTACCGCATTTTTTTCTTACGTTGTTCCCAGTGTCGCAGAGTTAGGCATTTTGTTACCTCGAAAACCAATTCCACCTATTTTTAGACTTACCTCCTTGACTAAAGATTGTCAAGCTTAGGCAGTAACTAACAAAGTGGCTGCAAAACCAAGTTAGGAAACATTTATCGTGGAAAACAGAGTTCAGGTATTGGAAGGGACAATTTTATTGCTTCAAGTTTTTGAGGGACCCGAGCAAGAAGAAAACCCAATTCCCTGAAAAAGACAGCCTGCAGTTTTATAAAATCAATTTTATTTCCTCATCATTCGTGCCTGGAACTTGTAGAAGAATTGGCTTATACTACCAGAAACAAAACAAAATGCCAGACAAAAATGATATATTCCAGACCTGGTTTAGCACCCTTCAATGTCCCGGCTGGCCTTTAGGACAGTCTGCAGTGGAATGCTTGGAAGACCACTAAACTAAACGTCCTCATGCCAGTTTTCGATCGATTTGTCATTCCTGTAATTTGCTAAATTTTCCAGGGCAATGCCTGATGATACTTGTATGTTTTGGGCAAGACGGGCAGTGATGCTCTCTACTATATGCTGGCTCATGTTGGCATTTCATGTTCAATCCCCAGTACGCCCCATTCATTCTCGAGTGCCCCATCAACGCACATTCAAAACTATCCTTTATCTCGAGTCACACGGTCCGTTTTCCTCCGCGGCTCTCGCCGTTAAATTATGTTGGTCATTGTGGATCCCATCAGACATCCACGTGTATCGGCTTTAACGACGTTATCTGATGGCGGTGCTGTTAAGGTCTTAACTGTCTATTAAGGTAACGATTAGAGGAGTAATTACTATTTAGCCTTTTTACAACTGACTAATTCTTGGAATCATTGGTTCAGGAACCAATAGCAGGCCAAGGGCCCAATTTGTAGAGGTTGACAAATTAAAAAAATTATATAAAACTCGCTTAAAATAAAAAAATTAAAAAAATAAATTTGTAAAATATAAAATTATGTATGTGCTGCCATAAAAAAAAAAAAGTAAAAAAATATAACAAGTACTTGAAATTTAATATTTGGAGGTTGCCTTTTGCACTGGGCCGATTTATGCAAGGGATTCCTTCAAGAATCAAGATAGACCTACAAGCCCAACACCACCTATTGAGGACTATGGTGAAAATGGGTGGAGATCCGTATCAGGAACAGTTGTACTCATCCATACTTGCTTCCTGCTGCATCAGAACATCTCGAAACAGGGTCTTGATTGCTTAGAGAACTGCCATTAACGTCTTCCACCGGCCGTCCATCATATTTCAACTTTGCAACCATTTAGACCTCATCGGTACTTATATACCGAATGCTAACCATAATTTTATCATATGCCCAAAAGGCCCAACAGACCCACTGAAAACAGTTTGAATTCAAATTGTCGGCTGGATCAATGGCTAACAGTCGAAGAAGTTGGGCTGTGTTGTTGGTTTCTTCTGCTGTGAGAAAAACTGCAAAGAAATGACTACTGTATGGCCTAAACTAGTCGGTCTGGGCTATTGATTTCTCCGTTGCTCCTTGAACCATCATTGGGCTATTATTTGACAGAATGCCGAACAACAATCACATTAGAATCTGTTAAAAAAAAAAAAAGAAAAATACAGAATAGACAAAAAAAAAAAAAAAGAAATGGGAATTTTTTTTTATTAGGAAACCTATTTGTAAGCTATACAATCTGAATAATTTTTTTATTTTTATAAATTTTACATATTGTTTTAAAATTAAAGTTTTAATTTTTAAATTGCTAGTATCTCTTAAGTAACTGGAAGGAAAAAACTTAGATTTAAAATTGTTGTTTGCAGGGCGGTTTGAACAGAATAAGATATTCCTGAGCTAAACGTTTTTATAGAGGCAGAATATCGAGGAACGCATTCCTTGAATTAGAATAAACCCAAAGTGGCGTCTAAGGAAAATACTCGTAGTCTTGGATTGACGTTTTCTTCTTGATATCAGCAAACATAAACCTTAAGGTCCAAGATACCTAAAACGTAATCAATTTGGTACGAAACCGTTAACTCTTTATTAAATAGTTTCTTCTTCCGTGCCACACATTTTTTTGCCTTCGAGCTCTTCGTCACGCTTTGGCTCAATGTGAGATTGGCAATGCGAACTTCGAGCCATATGCGGCGAAGTGTTATGCGGATTTGTAGGGATATGATTAGGACTTCAAACAAGTTAAGTCCAATTTTAATATGTCTAAAATTTACTCGTTTAACAAATAATTCCAAAATTAAAACTCTAACTTAACGAGTCGAGTCAAACTTAATCTTGTTCAAAATATGAACCGTACACCACGATGAGCGATATTCTGCTTCGCAATCATGAGTTGTGGCCAACGCAAAGAAATTGTTGCGGGTTCATATCGCCGGAAATATTTCTAGACGTCGGGAGTATCTTTTTCCAGGCCCACTCTTCGTGTGCCGCAACTGTGTGCCTGTGGCTTGGACGGTGCCAGGAGACCCGTCAGTCGGTACCAATATCTGTTACAAGAATCGTTATGCTCTTGGTTGATGTGTATTCTAATATTCAAGAGCAGACGGACGCTCATGATTTGGCTGAAAAACTCGGTTTCCCTGTCACACGTTCTTTCAGGATCAATGGAGGCTGCCACCAACCAATTGATCTTAGCTGTTTCGTGTGTGCCCATTTAGTTGGGTAATTGAAATTGTCCTTGTTGATCTTCAAGATTTGCATTTATGTACGCATAGTTAATAGTTAGGACTCCCATTCTAATTAAAACTGGATTAGAGAAGCTTTATGAAGATTGAAAAGAGAGCCTGCCACTTATGTTCTCTGGCCTAAAGCCTTGCTCGAACGGGAAAGACGTTAGCGGTAGAAGAAGAAGATAGCAGCTAGAGTCAGTGTATCTTTACTCGCGTGCACGCATATACTTAAATTTAGGGAAATTTTACTAAAAGAAGAGTAAGTTCACCCGAGAGTGACACACACAAATCTACATATTATATTCATTAATCTTTTTTAAATTGATTAGACAAAATCAATTGATGAAAATTACTACCATGTATCACACGTTAAATATATCATTTTTTTTTTTGCATTGGGAAGTTCTAAATTTTAGAGTTAAGTCAAAATATTTGTTAATCAGGTAAAACGACTTACTTCAAGAATCGTCTCAGATGGAGCATCTTCGGTGATCCTAATGTTATACTTGTTAAAAAAAAAAAAAAAAAGAAGGTGTACTTACAAAATAGAATGCCAACAACATTGCTGCTATGCCGGGACACTTAGCATGTGAGGTCAGCGCAGACAAGAGTCCTGAAAATATTCGTATATGTATAATATTGTATGTATGTACACATCTTCGCATACATTTGACAAGTGCAATATTATATATACGTGAAGCAAGAATCCATGTTATGTTGGACTGTTCGCGTTAAACGTTAATAATTCCAGCATACATTATCTTCCTTCATGAGGAAGGCATGCTCAGCTTTTGAGTATCCCCACAAAGTACACCATTTTTCTGCAGACTCTTTGCCTGATTGTACAGCTGTTTGCCTCAAAGTCAAACAGAATACAAGATACATAATTGACAACACACACAAAAGTTTCCCCTCTTTTCCTGTAAGTGTACAAACAGGACTTAATTCCACTGTAAAAGCAAATACCCTCGGCCACCTTTACTATGCAGAAAAGAAAGAACCATTACAAACAGGTAAAGGCAAAAAAACAGGAATGCTCATTCTGTACAAATGAAAAATAGCTTAGTCCCACAAATGCAGAGTTAAAATTCCTATCATGAACAAAGCTTGGGTAAGGTTCTGGCACTAATATGGTTTGATGCTCTTGACTTCATGATTTTAGTCATCTGGATCTGCATTTTCCTGCAAACTTTCTCCAATTCCATCACCCTCCATTGCATTCCTTTCAAATGTTCCTTGAGCTTATCATTGTCGGTTGATTCTTCAAGTTTACCGGCATAGAGTACAATTTGTTGGCTGCCTCCATCTTTATTTCCCTTGAATCCAATTTCACCAAAATAGCTAGGTAAATCACCGTAACATTTTTTGTTGTCAGCCTGGAGTAAACTTTTGAGCTTGATTTGTTGAGATGTGAGAGCTTGGACAGCACTTTTTGATGGAAAATTTTTGTTCTTAGAAAGGTGTGTACAAACTTCAGCTGAGAGCTTCTCATAGTTCAGCGCACAACACAACTTCATCTTTTCATCTTCAGTTAATCCAGCGTGCACCTACATGGAAAAAAGAAAAAAAAAAAAACCAGATATATTTAGATACAAATATAGGAACCTTGTGTATCGGGACACTTTTATTTAGATACAAGAGGTCTGTCTATTGGAGGAACCGAAAGCAGATGAACTGAAAAGTTATGACCATAGGATCAGGTATCAAACCACATTTAATTATATGCCCCAACAAAGGCATTAGCATAGATAACTTCCAGCTCAGGTGCAGTGGAAACCAATGGGTTACCTCTAGATACATGTCCATTGCCCGGTAGATTCCATCATAAGATTCTCTAGCAGAGTCTGGCAGGGCCATTGCTAAGGCCAGGAATTTTGAAGGCTTTAAGCAAGGATCTGGGGCTACTTCAGCTATGTACAAATCCATCAAGCTCGCAACTTTCTGCAATCGCATTGGTGATACTTGATAAATTCCCCGACACACAAATGCCTTCAAAAACCTTAAAACAAGATTCATGTCGTACAAGTAACACGTCCCACGTGGAGATGGAATAAGCAGATTATCTAGAGTTGCTTGATCCATCTGAGAACCTATCATGCTCTCCAACTTTTTCCGACCGGACTTGCTAATGTTTAAACCTGAAGCAACTCGGAGCATTCCAAATAGACTTTTACATGACACAGAGTTCAAATCAAGAACATAAAGCATCTCAATGACAGTTTCAACAATTTTATGCTTCTGGTTGGATGTGGCAGCAAAGAACCTTGATTTCTGATAATAAAAAAGAAACCTGCTAATGATGACATGATCAACCTTTCGTGTGACCATGGATTTTATGAGCACTTCAATTAAATTAGTACTCAGGACCACTAAATCCTCAAACCACCAGGTTGCTCGGGAGATATTGTTCTTTAAACTCTCAGTGCTTCTAGTGTCACTTGAGAACCGAAATCCGGAGCTATCTGGAGAAGAAATAGACTGACATGGACTTGATTCACTAGACAAAGCAATCCTTCCAATAAAGGAATCAATACATTTCTCGATAATGCCAGAACAATTTGCTAAGGGAAGTAAATCTTGGCACTGTCTTACGGTAACCAATAGCTCGGACCATGGCCAGTAGTTAATCTCTTGAAGTGACCTCTCGGTTTGCTCCAGTAAATTACATGTTCCAGATGTAGAACTCTTCATTTCCATGAACTGTGCAGCAGAATATAGGAGAGAAACATTGGAAGGAGTTATATCGATTGTACCATTGTTGTAACAGAACTTTGACATGAGCTCGAAACTTTTGGGCCCTCCTGGGAAATCATTAAATATCACTTTACAATTTTTTGCAGCTCCCATTGACATTCCAAATAATTTGCTCAATCTGCCTGAATGTGAAGCAATAATCTTCTGCAAGAATCCATGATAAAATAGAACTAAATCAAATAGCAATCTATATTATGATATATGTATAGAATATATACTACTAAATTGTATAAAGTACTCTTGCGGAAAACTGGTCATTATCAATGCCTTCAAGAAATAACGACAAACTGGAACATGGTCCAAACGGAAGCATTTACCAGCTTAAACATAGAAAAAAAAAAAAAAACTTTAAAAAATGCTGTGTTTGCAGCTGCTTAACTAGAACAATTGTCGACGAAAGCAGCAAGGATCCAAGCTGCTAGGTGAATGAATTGTCAATAAATCAGGAAATGTAACAAAGGCAACGACTTTCATAAAGGAACGTTGGTGTGCCTAGAAAACCACCAAAAGGATGAACTCCTTGAAACGAGCAAAACAAGGAAACACGAGACTAAAAGGGGACTGCACAGCTAAATCTGCAAGACAAAGGCGACCTTAAGGTCGTTATAGACAATTAATTAAGCATGGACAACAGTCCAAAAAAAGGGTGTCTGCTAAGCAGCCCTGGGAACAAGGTAATCAAAATAATAAATGCCATGAAAGCAACTACTAGTCCTTCTCAACACAAGTGAATTAAAACAAACAAAGGCATGAACATTTAATTGCCCCAGTAATAACAGTAATAAATGAGAGAAGAAACATTGCAGAGGGCCTTGAACTGTGATAAAAGCATCCAGCCAAATTTGAAGAAAAGGACGCTATTAGAATAGCTCCACAAGGCTGTCACGTAGTAGGTAAATATTTAATGGAGGCTGTAGTGCCGCCAATGAAGTCGTGGAGGTTAATGGAATGAAAAGTAACAAAGGAAAACTACAAAGGAATGTAAGAATCATGAATCTAACAAAATCATACCCGAGAGTCTTCATTAAGACCATAACAGTACATGAGTAATAAAAGCTCTATATCAGCAAATATGTGGATGACATCAAGTATCCAAGTCAGAAGAACTAATTGCTAAAAATAACTTACAGTTACATGAAAAGCTCATCAAATTAAACACAAGAAATCTAAGGAAATTTTGGCAACAAAACACAACATCAAAAACTCTTTAAGAAGTAGAGCATAGAATAATCTTCAACCTTGTCCACCATGAAAGTCTCTTCCCCATTGACGTCAATTTCAAGATCACAGCAAACTGCCATCACCCAATTGAACAACCCTGAAAGCCCACCTCAAATGAAGAATCTTTTTTTTTCTTTTCCTTTTAGGAACTTGAATTAGAAAAAAAAAAAAAAAAGTTAACGACCCAAGAGAGAGGGAGATATGAAAAGGCTAAACAAGAAGGGAGGAGGAGCACAGAACGATGCCATATTCTGAGATGGGAAATAAAGACAAACAGAAAAAGATGGTTGCTTTGATTTTGCAGAATTGGGTGGCTGCAGCAACAAGCAATGCGGAACTCAACTTGGCTAGAAAGACATGATCCAGAGTGATTCCAAGAAGCAACAAGGCACATAGTGACACAGAAGAGCATTATATATTACCACGAACCAGTATAAAAGGGAGGAAAAAAAGGGGTATGTCAATCAAGACAGACACATAACGGACAGAGAGAGAGAGAATCACGTATAAAAAACAGAGCCACTCCATCTGAAAAAAAAAAAAAAACATATTAGAGACACAACATGGTATTTGATAAAACATTTATATTATTGAACATTAATAATAAAGAGAGATTGTCGTTTTTAATTATACTTTTTTATTAATTAAACTCTTGAAAATGGTAATTTTGTGGGGGGGAACCTCTAAACAACCGAAGCTTTTTGGCTGGCTTCGCTTGCCCCAATAGCTGTTTTATTATATTTTTTCTGAGCTCTTTTTGGCCTCAATGGTTGTGCTAATACCCTTTAATTATAATATATCATATTATTACTCTCTTAAGTTTCTGGTCTGCCTTTATCCAGTGCCTCAATGTGCTCGGCAATGGCCGAATTAGTCCATTAGAACCTTTTTCCTTGCAGAACGAGGGTGGACCCACCAATCTTCCAATGGTTCCCATTATGGGCCCCACCTAACTGATCCGTCTCTTTTACTCGGAAAATGGATTCTGTGGGTGGATTTCCACCGGTCTGATGTGCTTTCTGCGTTGATCCTAAATTTCTAATAGAGATATTAGCTACTGCGAGTAGACCCATTGTTTAAATGCAGAGTGGTATGGTTGGACACAGATCAAACCTACTTAAATGAGGAATATATTCGATTTCCATCCCGTCAAGAGCGTGTTTGGATTTCATTCAATTGAAGGGACCCATAAGCCCCATGCCCATTCCTTTTTTATCCATCGGCGTCTGAAAATTTTAGTATTCTCAAACCATTTTTCGTGTCTAAGGCAACGTGACAGAGAGGCTCGGACGCAACCGTCCGTTGCGTTCACGCTCTCTCGGCCACAACGAGGCTAAACCGTCAGAAGGCCTCTTATTTGCAGTGTCTAAGTCAACCTCTTCCGTTCGGCAATTGGAATTGGTTTTAGCGAAAGGGGTATTTCCGTCTCAAAGAAAGGATATTTTGTCATTTAGCCAATCATCTCGTTGGTATTCTAAAAGCTTAAAAGTGAAGCGACGTCGTTGCGTTTCAAAATTAACTACACAAAGCGTAAAGAAGAAAGAACAATAATGTTCAGACTCGGTATCTTTATTTTTTAAAAATTTTTTATTTCCGGGACAATTTATTAATTAAATCAATAATAGAATTATTTTTTACTAACTCTTTCGTGCAAGCAACAATGCCGAAACATTGTCGTCTTTATTAACATTCCTTTGTGAATAAATCAATGATTTTAAATTGTAACTAAAAGAAAAACCTAGTCCAATACATAAAATTGGTTCGAGAATCAAGACACATGTTCTCTATAAATCCACCTGGAAAACAAGCGAAGAGGGAAAAACCCTAACTAGATACGTGAAATTTTGTAAGAAAATTTAAGGAACATGTAAGTTAAGCATGGTTTATATTAAGATCGATAATTACCCATGTTTTTTTTTTTAATTTTTTTTGAGAGATAATTACCCAAGTTGAAGCTTTTATAAATGCATATTTTTATAGGCTAAAACACCTTATCACTTGTTTGGGAGGACGTCAAATGCATTATTTCTGTAAAACAAATTGTTATACTAGTTCTAGAGGGAAAGATAAAAAAAAATTAAAAAAAAAAAGATATACCAAAGAAAGACAAAGGATTTTTTTTTTCAACATAATTACACCGAAAAAATATTCAAATATGACAACTTTGAATTTGCTTTATAGATGGTTGACGAAAGTGGAATTGGAATAGAGATCTTTATAAGTCCAAAGAATTCGTACTTTCTCATTGCCAACCAAAAATTTTGCCAAAAATAACAGTCAAAAGGATCTATTCAAGTCATTTTTTGATAAAATCCGGGGCTAAATCTTTTAAAATCCTCCAGATTTGAACATTTTGTTGTATAGTGACAAATAAGATATGCGAATCTTGATGTTACTGTTCTGATAGAAACTGAAAATATAAGCTAACAAATACAACAAATAAAACAATGTAAAGGAAACTTTGTCTTGGATTTGATTCATTGGTGTCAAATTTCAAACCCATTTTGACAATTTCGCAGACTTTTTTTTTCTGTCTTTTAATTTTGATTAAGACTCTTAACCTTGTAAAGGCTGTTTCCCGTAAAATTTACCCTTTTTTTTGGTTCCTAGAAGTTAAAACTCTATTAATTTCTTGCTAGCATTTGCAACTGCAGGGTAGATGATAGATCGGCGAGCAACAAAATAGAAGGGGAAGAAAGAACGAAAAGTGATGTGGGAAAGGAAGGTTGGGGAAACAAAGTTGAGCAGAGAAAGTCTGTCCTGACGATGCATATCTGATGTCACCAAAAATGGCAGTAACAGGACTGTCAGGATGGTGGCCATTATAAAAGGGAAAAGCAGTATCATGTTTTTACACACGCACACACTGGTATCTTCCCGGACGAATTTGAGCATTCACGTGAAGAAACATTAATACCTTCCTCTACACTCTTTCCTTCCTTGTGTCCCTTTTCTGTTTTTTCCCTTTTTTATAATAAAATTAAATATTATATTTCAGTTAAATATTATACAATTAAGTATTACATTTAAGCTAAATCAAAATTTCCACATAATAAGCGAAAAATTGCAAAACCGAGCCATTTGAGTCATGCTCCGCCGCTGTCTGAACTCAGAACGCCATAAAATCCTAATCCGCGCTTTCAGTCTACTAACGACACCGTATCGATTGATGCCCGAGATATAAATCGGCTGAACGACTGGTCGGTTTTGTGACATATCTCGGGCAGAGCGACTAGTCAGTTGGCCCGGATTTCTCGGCCCTTTAAATTGTAAAACCCCGCGACTCTGCTTATCCTAGAAAATCTCTTAAATTCATTGCTAATTCAGGAAAGTGCACGACCCTAAGACGGGCCAATGCCGAAGATTTGAGCCTCCCCCCCCCCCCCAGGAGAAAAGAGGGGGTTATAGGCCTTTTTCCTATGGCACCTTCCTCATAGTGCTTCTAGTTCGGGATGGGCCTCTCCATGGACCAAAAGTATTTGAAAAACAAAATCAAACTTTTCATTCTTAAAAAAAAAAAAAAAATCCATAAGTCTTATTATAAGTAGTTAAGTAATTAAAAATGTAGGCATATATATTTTAGGAGTATTAATTTTTATTTTTTTAAAAAGAATATGCAATTTATAAAAATATTAAAAATAATTTTATTATATAATTTATAACTCAATAGACTTTATAGTTAAAAAAATTATCACTAATTTTTAACTCTAGTAATCTGGCAATACAAAAAATTATCACATATATTAGCTCTTAAATTTTAACAGTAACGTGAGAATATAAAAAATAGTCTAGTAGATTACAGCCGAGTTATTACAAAGTGTCGACTATTTACTCTGTCTTGACTCCAGAAGGAGACGAGAAGTCTGGTTCTTTGGCTAATTGCGCCCTGCAATATACAATTACTGAGCTGTAGAGACCCAGCCACTTGTTTGTTGGATTCTTATTTTTGTGCTGTTATTTATTTTATTTTACAATTTCCATATTGTTTCTTCTGTAATTCTGTTAGTAGAAGGCCGTTGGTGGTACGTTTGAATGCGATTGCTTCTCTTCTCTATTTTTATTTAGTCGATGCTTATCCGAAGAATATAAGTAGTACTTGCCTTATTTTTAATTTTTAATTTTTTCACTTACTCAATATTTACTAGTATGTATGATATAAATGTTTATTTAATTTTGATTTTAATTTTAAGTTTTCAATTCCATTTCTAAGATTAAGAAGAACTCTAATCAAACTATAAGTTGACGATTTAGTTATAATTTAATTTAAACTGTTAATTTCGGTTGAATGTTAAATTTTAATTTAATTAAAGTTATAATTTTAATTAAATTCAATTATAATTTATTTTGTTTATTAAAAAAATAAAATATCTTAACTCTTAATAAAAAAATTCAAGAAAATTATTTATGTTAAAGATAATATTTATTATTTATTGAATTATCTTATTTTAATTATTAATTCAATTGAAGTTTAGACCATGAATTTAATTGAAAATTCATGATTAAAAAAATCTTAATTAAATTACCTCTCTTTATAATTCCAATTGGAATGGAAACCAAATTGACCAATATGATTTCAATTCTTAATCATTTTGTTTTTAGTTCAATTTCAGTTGAAGAAACCATGGTCATGTTTATTCACTAACCTTCCAAAAAATATACTTATTCGTAAAGACAATTAAGAAGTGCAGCACCTCCCCGCTCGATTCGAGCCAAGGCATCACACTATAGAATACAAATTCTTCTGTGGTAGTGACCCAAAAAAACAAAAAAAAAAAAAAAATCTTCTGTGGTATGTACCACATTCACCTCTACTTAATACAATAACCGTTCCATTAAAATCTTAACCTCTTCGTACAAGGTGAATCACTATTTGGTAAATTAAATTCTACCATTTTTTTATTTCTTAACCTTTGATATATATTTTTTCTTCTCACCGAAGTCTATTTCAGTACAATAGGTTGAATTTATTTAATTTTAGTTTAGTTTACTGGGGTGGTTTTTTTTCCCAAAAAAAAACAAAAAAAGAGTTAAAGGGTCCAAATCGCATTTTATTTATCCTATGTTTCGTAATTTTACAGCGGCACAGTTTGCGAACTAGGTAGAAGAAGAAACTAACCACCTTGTTAGATATGGCCTCAAGTATCGCATTCCTAAGTATATCTTGCCATGTTGTATTAGCTGTGCGTCTTGAGCATGAAGGCGACAGTTCATTGAACCAAAGTTACGTGCCACTAAGTGGTCCTGTATAGTTAATTGTTTCCGATACTTGAGCCATCTGCTTTTGCATCGAAATTTCACAACACTTTTGCGGCTTCATGCACATGGCAGCATGATATTAATGTCTATCTGTGAAAACCCCAAATGGCCACAAAAAAAAAAAAAAAACACACACAAAAATCAACAGGAGGTGGGAAGTCACTGAATGGATCACTTTCTATCTGCATTTACTTTTTGCATCCCTTATAGAATTTAATTAACCTCACGCCCCATAAGCGATATCAATGTATATGGAATTTCCCTTAATTTGCTCGGTAATCTTACCAATCAAAATAGCAAAATGTTGCGTACGAGAAAATGTTAGCCGAGTTCCAAACTAAAAAGCTAGTTGACTAAATTTTAAGTACTAAGATGAATGTCGACTTATCCGTCGAAAGAAGGAAGATGATTAGTCAAATTCGAACGGGAATGCCATTGATCTACCGCCTTTTAGTCTTTTTCATCGTGAGCTATATCTACCTTATATAGATATTATAAGGATAACAGGCTGTCAGTTATCTGATTTTACTCAACAACGACAAGGTTGGTAAGGAAAGTAGATAGCTAGCCGGTTACTTTCAAACTTCCTCAATCAAGCAGCTGAACTGACGGGAAAACAAAGTGACGAAGAATTTTGTCCCATGCAAAGACAAGATGTACATCTCTCTCTCTCTCTCTCTCTGCCTCTCATGTGATGAACAGCCAGATCGCCAATGCATTGTTGCCATGAAGTCATTCTCAAAACATTGCCGTTTTCCTTCTTGTCTTAATCACATTTTCAGCCTTTTTGTTTTTTGACAGGAATAAAAAAGCAATAGCCCAAACAAATTTCACTCATGCAACACCTTGAGACCCTTTTTAAGTCCACACCCCATTAATCCTCAAAACCATTTGGGACCCAAGCCGTGGCAAAAACTGAGTTGTGACCCTTCCAAGTGAGAACCAGCTTATCTTCTTCTCTTTTCATCCCCCACCCGCTGGAATGCTCATCTAACAATGACTTAACTTCCCTAATTGTCTCTTCACGAAATGGAAGAGCAAAAAAGCCGGCGTTCTTCATCCTTTGCGATAAGTTAACGCCGGACTCTAATCTCTCTATCCTTTGAAAACCCTCAAAGCTGATGATATTTTCGATCTTGTGGCCGATATCGGACTCGAATTCTATCCTCTGAAAACTGTCTTTAGGCAAGAAAGTTTCCAAGGCATCGAAGGGTATCCACAGGTAATTGAAGCATGCAGTAATCCGAGAGGTGAGACTCGGTGCACTTAAATCACAATCTTCATCGACAACCACAACAATACAAGGATTAAGACCTTCGATTGTTTTTAAGAAAGCATCCCTTAAAGAAGAATCTTGAGTGCCTCCCTTTTGCTCAGCCGGCACATAGCGTAGCCAATTTTGGCAATTTATTACCAAGGCCTCATCGTCCCTAATGTTTAGCACAGATGGAGTCAAGAGACTCAACAGAGAATCGAAATCAAAGTCAGAGGCGTGATCTTTGCCAATAATTTGGCCTGAGGGGTTGCCAACTACAGTGAATTCAAAGGGAACGTGCCTCAACTTTGCGAAATTGGCCAAACGAATCCCGAGTTCTTCACTTGAAACATTAAGCAAAGGAGGGACTGGTGGCCTAGGGGAAGGCACGGTAATTCTAAGCGAAGGAGGCCCTTCAGGCCTTTTAGCCAAAGCATCTATGAGAGTAGGCCACTGCATACAATGAGTGATACTAAAATCTAAGATGTGAACTTTGGAGTACCCTTCGATGGCTTCATATATGGCGCTATTTGATGCACAGAATCCAAACCTGTGCCAAGGAATCAGATCAACGTAGGCGGCGAGCTCCGTCACAGTCGTTTGCCGCCGCTGAATTGTGCTGCTATGGTCAAAATGCATCGCCGTCGGGCAAACCTTGGATGCCCTAGAGATGAGTGCCTTCAAGAACCAAGAAGTCAGCCTTTGGTTGGGATCACCGGCCAAAGAAGCAACATTATTAAGCACCCACATCACTTGCTGAGCCAAGGTCCCATCGTTGCTCTCTAGGGCACTTGCACAGTGAACCAGAAGCTTCTCTATGCATGCCCCATCAAGGTTACAGAGACATCCCCTGAGGGCACCCGAGAGCGAGTTTTGCGGAGCGTTGAGAAGGCCGCCAGGGTTTCGAACAGAAATGGACGTGGCATTTTCTCTCAGTCCTGCTTTCATGGTTGCAAAATTAAGGACTCGGAAAAATTAATGAGACAAAAAAAAAAAAAGGTCAACTAGTGGGGCTTTATTGTTCAAACGTGCATGGAAGGATACTACTAAGCTGCAGGGAAAGAGGACGGTGGCATTGAGTGGGAATCTTTGTTATTGACGCGCGTCTGCTGAATATTGGTGGATGGGATTTAAGAGCTAGGGTTTTTATCTGACTGGATGGATGGATGGATGGAGATGTGAGCTAGCTGTTTGTTTTGCCCCCAGAAACTTCAGGAAATTTGAGGTTTGGGTTTTGCAGATCTATACATAGCTTTTCTTTTCTATTTCATTAATGTATGTTCATTAGAGAAACAACCAGAGAGAGAGAGGAGTTGAGAACAGGTTTAGCAGCTTCTTGGACAATATATATATATATATATATAGGAAAGGAAAGGTCCTTGTTCAAGAATTTATCCTCATAGCATGCAGCCAAAGTTTCCAGTTAAATGAACCTTGAGTTTGCTCCAAAATGACAAGAGTACCAGGGTTGGCCCTTGGCGGACAAGTAGTAACGACAGTACTCTAATGATTGCTTCCCTTTTTTTAAAAAAAAAGAAGAAAAAAAAAAAGAAACAATTTTCTGCCATTGATGGGCTTTCTTTTTCTTTCATTTGTTTTTGGCAAGCGAAATGCTCGTCTCAAATCTATATTCTAAATATAAATGATCAAACCCATCGAGGATTATAGAGGAAAATGATTAGGGGAGGATCTTTATGCCGTAGTTTGAACGGCAATCTGAAAGGGTTGACATTCTTTTCAAAGATTAAATTACGCAAATTTATTACTTTTTAACTTTTTCAAAAATGATTAGACCTTAATTTTTGAATTTCAAATACAATGTTAACGTGATGGTCATATTACCCCTGGAATGCATAAGGGAAGCTAACTCCGCTTAAGATAATGATGACACGTTGATAGCTGGATGCCGCTTCTATTCTTATGTCCAACCGTATATTGTCAAGGCCTTAATAGAAAGAACTATTACTCGGGTTCACTCAACCTATAAACTCTGATTACGAGACCTGTAAAAAAAAATTATTATTCGACGATCCAGTAACTCCTTCCAGACGTATGTGCAATGAATTGAAAATTTGCAATGAGGGTCATTCTCGAGTAGATCTGTCGCGGTACTCAATCGAGCCAAACTGAGGTAACCCCACATAGGATTCCCTAAATGCCTGACTTAAGCTACGATTTATATATTCTCTAATTTCTATTGTTAATTAAGGGGACGTCACTCTTTCTTTTGGCGGCAACTATCAAGCTTCTTTAAGCTAATCTGGCCGATTGCTAATTAATGCTTCTCACTCCTTCTCTCTTAACCAGTGCTCATTTGACCTCTGGGTAAAGCATAGATTAGGGAATTGTCTTAGCCGGCCACTCTTTTGTCGAATTTATTCTCGCGGAATGCCACTCAGGACAAACATGGTACTGAGGATTTGCTTTAATTAATCTGGTTTTCAATTCATTTTAGTAATTGATTGACGGCGACATTTCGTTTCAACTCTCTCACCTTGACTACAGTTTGATTTAGTTCCAGTTCTGGTTCCATGGCTAGGAAAGACATTTCAACTCCAATTATGATTCTTAACAAGTTCTAGTTCTGATCATGATTTTAGTTCAGTTCTTAATCGGTTTTCGAACCTTACTTTTTCGAACCTTCTTAATCTGGTTTGTCTTGTTTTTTTTTTTTTTTTCCCAGTATCTTTGGGAAATTGCCAGTTCCAAACCACCGGTTCCTACCTAGCAGCTTTGGTTCAATTCTTACATGGTTTCAGTTATGTTTACCATTCTGGTTTTTTGAGGGGCAAAGTGTAGCCGAACCACTCATCCTACTGGCTCTAATAAGAACCGCAGAGTAGTTTCAATTATATTTCTGATTCTGATTCAATTAGATTTTAATTTGATTATGGTTTGAAATGAAACCGGCCTACTCCCACATATGTACACAAGTGATGCCAACAGTAGAGACAAAAATTGACCTGCTCCCACGAGGGTGAAACACGATTTTTCACCAAAATGTAACTTCACGTGTTCCTCAAAGACCATAGAATATGCATTTTTTGATTTAAATAAAAAAAAAAAAGAACGTAGAATATTCACTAAATTTTCGACTGTTTGTTTACAGTGACAAAATTTTTTCTTACTTTTACCAGTAGTAAATTCGTTGTGATTTGGTATCTCATAAACAAGAGAGTTGAAACCCTTTGGTCAAACACGGTCTCAAACTTGGACGCAACCCACTCTTAAGACAAAAGTCGTGGAAAGATGGCAAGAAGGTAACAAAGTTTTGTAGCTCCCATTAATCTGTACAAGGCATCAGAGGTGCCGAAATCATCTGAGCGTTGAGATTCACATCTCCTTTTCTTTAATTTATACCAAGAGAAAGAATACAAGCAGAAAAAAACCAGTGAAGGTAATTCTGATTTGCACCATCATCGTCCTGAGTGTGCGAATCAATGCAATTGTTGGTTGATGCGAAGCCAATGCGCACTGACAAAAATGAGGACCTGTCTCTGTCACTTTTGCAGTGACCAACACCCAATACATGTTTTGTGTTTTAGATGGTACGTTCCCATGTACAGGCAAGAAACCAGTTCTTTGCTTTGTTTGTGAAGGGTCTTTTCTTCATGATTCACATAATGTAATAGGTTTCTCCAAAATATCGTCGATTTCTTCGCCACAGCAGGCGTCCCTGTTAAAAATTATATAGTCATAAGGTCATAATGAGCATACAAAGAAAATGAATTAGATATATATTTCTGGGATACACCGTGTGGGAAAAATTATCGCTACTTTTGTCGTAGTACAACAGTAAACAGCTCAATAAAAAGGTTCTCAACATATGCTTGGCAGTGAGTGAAGAGAAGAGAGTATCCCCACCCATGCTCTATTCCAAGCAAATGGGAAAATTGAAAAAAAAAAAAAAAAAAATACAAAAGCAAAACCCTTGACCACATCCCTACACACGGCCAGTGTTTGTATTAAGGACTTAATTCTGTATCAACAGTACAATAATTTAGACTGTTTGCACTAATAAATTAATAAATCCATTTTGAAAATGACAGAAAACCTTGACAGTTTATGCTGCAGCACATGCATTTTCAGGAATGTTGTAAGCTTACAAACTTGATTCATAATTTAAAACTGTGTCAGAAGCATAGTGATTTTCACCCGAATTATTCAGAATTCTTCTTCGTTTTCCCTACTGTTGTCCCCACTCATTTGCCTATTGTCTTTACTATGATAAAATTTGAAGTATAAGAAACAAAGTATAATCTGCTGAAATACTTGGTTTCTGGTTAGTGAAGCTTCCACGTCAATGCCGGGGTGCGGCAAAATTCATATCTCAGAATAAACTTCAAAGAAGCGCAAATCGAATAACAAGAATAAACTAATTTGAGCAAGTCAATTTGTACATTTTAGCTTTTTGTTCCTTGCTATGGCAACAAAAACAAGCATCCCAGAGTCCGATGCTGCCACAGATGCTTTGAGAGCCAGGGACCTTTTAACTTTTAGTCATTGTTCATTTTGGTTTGAGTACGCGGAGGTGGGCTGGACAGTTATATCTGCGGAAATTACTCGATGAAAATGTGATTCTCCTCTGCTCACTAATGCGTATGCCTTCGACTAATTATAAAGAAAGGTACATACAGAACACGTTGAACTGCCTTTGTCATATTAGTTATCTCAATGCCTTCTACTACTTGAAAGTGCAGAGATTGAGGGTATAATTTCGAAATTCGGTCCATGAGATGGATTGAGCACTTTCGACCCAGAAGGCAAAATAAAAAGAAGAGGATGGCGGGTAAAATAAAGCTGGAGGATGTATGGAACACATTGGAGTTGTGAGCCAATTGTGGTTGAAAATTAACGGATTCATTAAGACCTGTGTTTCTTTTTATATTGACCAATTCTTCTTCTTCTTCTTCTTCTTCTTCTTCTTCCATTTTTTTTTGTGTTCATGTTGCACTTGCCAATTATTCTTTAGGCAACTTGGCTCCGGAACAAGGACGGCATTTTATACCGGACGTGTTTGCAGGATCTGAGTTGAAGTTAAGTTGAAGGGAAAGGGCCGTGCTGGGCCAAGCCACAGCCTACATCTGTGCCAAGCGGGCCCACTTAAAAAAAGGGCGCCACTAGTGCCCAGTCCACATTTTTGGTATTTCGAGTAAAAATGCCAGCCCCGATGTGCTCATGATCCATCGAGCCCCACGCCGCAACTGTCTGTCCCGGAAGGGCCATACTAATCTGGTCCACGCCTAAAAGCTTTCCAGCCCACTTTTATATCTAAATATTCAGACAAAAAGGCAAGAATAGCAGAAAGGAAATGAATAATTAGGACTTTAAGAGATATTTTAATAACTACAAATTTAAATTTTTATTTAAAAATATTTAGTTCTAATACTAAGGAGAAGGTGAGGTGAGATTTATGGGAATTACGAAAATTATCTCATTATATAGTTCTTAATTTAATAAATTTTCTAATAAAAAAAAAAAGCCACCGTATACGGAACTTATTTTTTCACCTGCCCTGCCGTACGTAACATTAGATAACACTCGATCTAAAATTGGGCCAATCGCTGAACTTTGCCTCGGGCATGCTTCCGTATCATGGGCCTGAATGGGCTTTCGTACAAAGCTAAGAGCGCTCCTAAGGCCCACTTTGAGGCTGGACAGAGGATGTTTTGCACATTAGAAAAATGGCCAATTCTAGATCAAGAAAAAGGTAAAAATGGCCCATTCGTATGCAGTCTTCAAGTCCAATAAGCGGAATAAGAGGGAGATGCAAATTTTTCTTCTTACAAGGAGAGAAGCAAATTATTCTTCTTATTCGTGTCCCTAAAATAGTCATAATTAACAAACTACAGTGCAACCCAAAATTTCTTAATTTTTTTTAATAAAATAAAAAGATGTGAAAACTATAAATGAGATGAACAACGTACAATTGAAATTTAAATCGTTAATTATGATTGATAGTCATTAATTATTATTAATTCTAAATTATAATTAACATTTTATATTATATTAAATCTATAGTTTTTGTATTCTGACTATCCTTTGCTTGTTTTTTTTTTTTCCTAATTTCTTATTTTCATATACAGGCCGGGTCACAAAGTCACTATCCTAACTTGACAACGACATGACCGAATGTCTGGAGCATTCTCTAGGCTATGCAATCAAGGGCGTCGCCGATTTGCACGGAACGAGCCCAGAAAAGCCTTTAAAGTTAGGGTAACGAACCATGTAACTGCAACCAAAGCGACTAAACAAATGGATCGTTTCCTTTTCAAAGTTGCTTTCTCGCTACGAAAAAAATTTTATGGGTCTTTCTGAAATGGAACGAGGGGCATACATCCAAGTCGGGGGCCACAAAATGCCACATTTTATACGTATAGCTAATGACTATTGTCCTATCGGTGTCAGGCGATGAATGATGGTTTCTGTGCGTTTCCCTCTAGCTTTGGTTTGTTGGTTGTGAATTCTGTGGACAAGTTTTGATGGCCGAAAGGTGTCGTCGTTTGTGACTATTTTCTGTTTCGAATTAAATCCTGCCTGGCCCATCATGGTTTCGGCATTTTAGTGGCTGGAGAGAGGAGATAGATTGATATTATTTCCTCTCTGAAACGTGACATTTCTGAAGCATTTTCGCTATGCCGATCGCTTGCCTGATCAAAGTTTATTAACAAAGGAAAAGAAAATATCAAGCCCGACTCAATTTCCTATCTGCTAAGCAAAGTCCTTTAACCCGGAGACAAAAACATTTAAACGCCGTCACATTCTTCATTTCCTTTCACTTTTCTTCCTTAATTCTATTAAAAACATGCAATTTTCTTGCAAACTCCAGAAAAATCAAACTACTTAGGATTAAACCGGCGGTTTCCTCATCATCCCCGGCAAAATTTCGTAATTTAAGTTCGAAAAAGTAAGTACGAAAAAAAGATAAACCTTGCCAGCCAATATAGTAATGGCCTTAAGTGATAATCTGTGGCATACAATCGCTTTATTTGATATTTATATTCAAAAAGAAAAACAAATTTTGGTGTTCCTACAGAAACTTCTTACTTATTTGTTAGACAAAAAAAAAAGATTTCTGTCAGATAAACGTAAGGATCATTGATTGAACGCATTAGTTCATTAGTTATAGACAGACCTTGAAGCGGACTTAATTTAAGAACCAAACTGTAGCATTAATGGCAGTCAAATACGGGAACATGAAACTTAAGCCCTCTCTTCTTTTCAATTCCTTCCTGAGATGTATCGAAAATTTACCGTGCGAAACGACTGTGATTTCGATGTATTTTTATTTATATTAATCTAAATTTGAATATCTTTATAATAATCTGTGTCATGATTTTAAAATTGAATATTAAAAAATTTAAATTTATTAATAATATTATTAAATAGAATCTTTTTTTTTTTAATCAAGACTCAATAGTATTTTTATAATAAATCTGCTACAAAATAAAATAAACGAGAATAAAACGAATAATTTTGACCTTATCCCGCAAGCATGACGACCATGCACTTTTTCTTTCCATCAAAAACAAAATAAAAAATTTGGGAAGGAAAAAAAATGAAAAATGAAATATAACGTAGGAAAGGAGAAAGACAAAAAAGTCCCTGATTCAAAATTCTCCCTATAAATATAGGAACCATCAGCCTGGGTCATCTACGAAACCAAAGGAAAAAAAAAACTTAAAGTGTCAGAGGCAATGAAATTCTTTACGGACTTCCGTTTTTGTTACCTACCCACTGTGGCAGCAGCGGAGGAGGAGGCAAACTCTGCCCCCAACGCTGAAGCGCCGCTGCTCTCTTACAGCAATAATGGAAAGCGCGATGCAAGGCACAATAGGCTAGGCAGCGGCTCGGCCATTCACTGGCGACCGGCGCTTTCAGCGATCGCGGAGAACGCCGTCGTCTCCTTCACCGATGGTCAGAATGAAAGGAAGGCATTGCAGCATGAGAAAAAAGCATGGACAAAAGGGAAATCCATGGTTAAGGCACTCGTTTGTTATAGCCACAATAATGACAGTAAATATGCGTACAACAGGTAATTTCCCTGCACAACGGAAATACATAAATAAAAGTTCTTGGTAGGTTGGTTGTCTAGTTTTATAATCTCAAGTCCCTGGTTTTAGTATAATTACAAAATTATATATATTATTTATTTATTTATTTTTTCCTCTTTTTTAAAAATATTTTCTTAAATGCCGAATTGCCAATAATGGTGCTTTTATTGGGTAATCTGTTTGTGTTGTTGTTTTTTTTTTTTTTTTTCTATTCAGAGACAATACTGTGCACAGCTTGATTCCAGCGTTCTCACCGACGCCGTTTACGTTATAACTTACGAGCTTTTACCAAGTGGTTCGCGTAAACGTGTTGGTCCATGGTCCAGAGACGTGCTGCAAGAGGTGGATTTTTGTGGTTTTAAAGGCCGTAAAGGATGCCGGGGACTTCTGGACATAAAGGATTCCTATTTATTTGTCGATAGATCTATCGGGCCAAATTAACATTGTAACGATGCCAATTAAGAGGGAAAAAAGAAATTTCCTAAATTAAAATCTTCTTGAAACTTAAGTCAAGTTCTGTTATGTTTCTTTCTGTTTCCTTGCAAAAGCATAGATAACAGGCAATACTGCTTTACTTGCATCCAAGAGTGATTAATAGATTAGAGAAATAACCAAGGAAACGTTACACTGAGGTGCTAGACCTTTGTCCCAACATGTTGGCAGAAACGTATGTGGGGAACCGTAATATCATTAGATTTCAGAGAAAAAGAACACGGGAAACCACACAAGCACAGAAGGTCAACCAAAAAGGTGAAAATCTAACAAAGAAACTATTTGCCATTCTCCGTCGCATCTCCGGCCTTGAGATAATGCAGATAGACTTGTAAGAAATAGACCAAGGTTGAAAAAATAATAATAAAAAAAGAAACAGAAAATAGAGGAATCTTATTCCCATCGAATTTCACGGGGACAGACGTGACGGGTAGAAAAATTTCTTTTGATTTCATTATGTCAATTCCCGAAGGAAATCTAATAAACCACTGTTTCCCTCCATCCAAACCTGGGAAGGCACAAAGGGGAAAACGGAGGCTTCCAATTCCTTCTGCCAGAATGATATTCTAGCTACCATTCTTCGACAAGCAGCAGCTTATCATTTGAGAATACAAATGCCTAGCAACGATCCGACCTTAGATCCCTGGAAGTCAGTCAATGCATCATAAAAAAAATTTAACAAATCAATGACATCCTGGCGGTCGATCCACTCTCTCAATGTTCCATTCTCATAGCAGTCATTTAATAACCGTTTATTCGATGCCTTGAAGTTGATGCTGGGTAAACTTCATGGTCACGGGTGTCTGTCAGGCGTGAAAAGGCCACTTGATTATTATGACCGGGCAGGCCCCTCTGACCAGAATTTGGATCGGGGCTTTTGGGACTAGAGACCGACTTTGAGAATGCTTGTGCTAGTTCCAAGGCAGAGACCAATTTCCCATGGCGAATGCCTGGTGCATCAGGGGTAGCAGGTTTTGGCTCTTCAATAGATTTGCGCCAGGTTTCAGACTCATGTCGCTGGCCCTTGACATCCCTGCTGTTTCTCCAGCTCTCGTTCCGCCAGTTTCTCTTTTCTGTGTTAACCTTCTCTTGGTCCACCCATTTATCTTTGTTCTCAGAATCCCTCCCAGTCCTCCTGTTGGAAGCTTGGTTCTCAAACTTTTGCCCATGTCGAGCATTTGCAACCAGGTGTTCTGGTGCCACTTCATTCTTGGGAGAATTAACCCTTCATGCATGAAAAGAAGTCGATATCATTTTTAGCAACTACTTTTGCAATGATGAGTTTCAGGATCATCCAGTAAAATAAGCCATCATCCACAAGAACCAAAATTGCATAGGATGGGAACAACAAAGAAGAGGACTATGAGAGAGAGT
Organism: Bruguiera parviflora; assembly: GCA_019804595.1. Classification (NCBI taxonomy): domain Eukaryota; kingdom Viridiplantae; phylum Streptophyta; class Magnoliopsida; order Malpighiales; family Rhizophoraceae; genus Bruguiera; species Bruguiera parviflora. The sequence goes on from CM034052.1 coordinate 9,285,382, forward strand.
CATATCATATAGAGAAAGCTGTTGGTAAAGGCCATGAATCATGCAATAAAGAGTGAGAAAAACCAACTGAAACAACAATGGATCAGATCCAGAAATAGAATCAGTAGGAGAAATCCGCTACCTATCAGGCAAATGGCCCACGTCAAGATTATTGATAGTCATGTCATCTGCACCTCTTTCCTTGAGAACCTGAGAGAGAACATGCAAATTAAGCCCAGCAATGCAAGGAGCTCTAAAATAGATCCAAATGTAAACAGGGAAAAATAAACTAGCCAGGTTTGGAAAACCAAGCCAATAATGGAAATTCAAATCAATGAGAAATCATTAGATAGACAGGTTCTACATCATTCTTAGACAAGGCCTATCATATAGAGATGTCTTAGCTACTCATGTCATTCCAAGGGAAATGAGGAGGTTAACCTTCCCCTGTGTGTCAAAAAAGATGAAAACAAATGGTGAGGTGGCACTCTATGACTGGTCCATCTAGATGATGTGGTAGACTGAGTTCATCTAATAATTTCTCAAAAACAAATTTGTGAACAGCTCAAACCATCATGGTAATAAGACCATGATCTAAGGTGAAATCAGAAACATATTTAGTAACTTCTTCAATGAATATTTCAGAGATTCTAGAATGAGCATGATTGATAATTGCCCATGAAACATACCACTTCGCGTGGACGAGCGCCACCAAACAATGTGCTCCTGCATCGGTTATCGAAAACATCAGTTACTAATCATAAATACCATTTAACAAACTCTACAGAAAAGGGGGAAAAACTACAGGCTAGTGCAAGTTGCAAAAAGAAACGGTGCAACAATTCCCGCCAAAAGCCTTGACAGCACAGCAATTTGATGGCATATAAACCCTTAAATTTAACAAATTGAAAAATCTATATGAGCACAGGATTCTAGGAACCATAAAATCTGACAGGAACAGTCAACAAGGTAAAGCAAATGCCGGGAAACAGGTTTCTGTTAAGTTGATCACAAAAGGATGTATTCATCTGGTAGGTAAGGAATCTAACACTACAAGATAATCTCAAACCACCGCCTACTCCCCCTTACAAGAATATGCACACAAACAAACTTAGACACGTGTGAGTAAGCACTTATTGAGAAACAGAACAAAATTGTCAAAAAATTGTAGTTTTCCGATGTAACATTAACACCTTTATATTTGTCGGGATTAGCAATTTCTCCATGCTCGGTTAAACACAATCACCAGATTGCCATCCATCAAGAAGTCATCTGCTTCAGTGCATCTACCCTTAAAAGGAAATCTACAGCTAGTTATGGGCTTGCATAACCCTATTTGCCATTGCAAGCATCGCTTCATAGATTGCAAAATAACTTGAAAATGTCCTTCGCATTATTCACAGAGAAAAGTATGACCATAATATTAAAAACAACTTGAGAATGTCATGGTGCAAGTTGGAAACAAAAGTATGCCATAGAATTGAAAAAAAACTTCTGCACCTTCCCCTTTCCAAACTTCCATCAGTTTGATCATGAAGCTGTGTTCGGGGCTTCAAATTTAATTTGGGACGTTCAACTGCTTTTTCAAAAGGTAGGCTATGAGTATTGGAACCACCTCTTCCCAGCTTTTGCAAATGTGAGTCATTGTTCAATTCCTGGGCAATTTCCATCTTTCCAGTATTCACAGCCTGCTGGTAACCCTATATTTAATCAGAGAAGATCAGACATCATAATAAAAATACAATAAACTTTGAAATGCCCATAACAACATGAAGGAAATAACATAACACCTGTCTTTTGCTGTTTTCTGCTGACTCCATATCCAATGATTTAGATGTAGGAAGCAGCTTTGACTTGTGGTGTTCTGATATTTCGGGGGGCACTATTGATTTATACTGAGACCTAATGCTACTAGCTCCAGTCCTCACTTCTTCAGCATACATTTGAGATTGTCCACTTCCAGAACTGAGTAGTTCACCTTGATTTCCATCTTCAGCAACCCAAACAGATTCAGCTTGACTTTTGTGTGAGGCATTCCATTCGCTAACAGCATCCACACCATGAATGACAGTATTATCCTTTGAATATGTTAACTGTGGCAAAAGGGAGGTAGGATTCTTTGACTGCCACATTCCAGAAGATACCTTTTCAATTGCACTTGCTTGAGAGAACTTTGATACAGCATTAACTCCTGAAGAGACTGATAAATATCCTGTCTCACGGCCTTCACCAGTACCCATCACTTCCTTACGCAATCCCCAAGCATTAGGAGGATTATGACTGTAATTACTAGTTGGAGCTTTTGAATATTGGACAACCTGACCATTATTAGAAGTTGAATTTTGTGAATCAACTGTAACAGAAGCTCCTCCCCGAAACCTTGCTGGAGATGGAATAGTACCCAATTTTGGGGATTGTGTTATAGAACTTGAAATTAGTTTCTCTGGTATTCTCACAGAGGATGCATAGTCCACCTTGGATTCTTGACGAACTGGAGCTGAGCCACGAGCACTTTCATCACTTAGGGTGCGGGGGGCTGAAACAGTATCCAAGGGTTTACGTTCATCCTCGTCAAAGTTTCGGCCGATAGGTGCAGGGTGAGAGAGAAATGAAGCTTTCTCATCAAAGCTGTAGGCAGCGCCCGACGACTTGGGTCGTGGTCGGAGATCTGACCGCATCAAGTTGTTTCCCCAATTCGTAGGCGTGCTACGGTCAGAACCAGGCCTCACCATGCTGGGACAACCAAAACCAACAAAACAGGATAGAGCCAATCAGTTGACAATGCCAAAAATCTGGGTTACTTAACCCTATTCAAGGTAACAAACACAGAAACGCATCCAAGAGAAAATGAACTGGAGAACGCCCCGATTCAAATTCGTATAGATTCCGAGATCTGAACTAATTTTCTCAATTGATCAGGCGAATACGAAACCGACGCCCGCGAATAAAGGATAAAGCAGGAAATAATAACAAATATATATTATACATGTAGCCGGACTGACACGGATTACGGACTTGAATTTGTAAATCCTAATTCTAAATCCATTACGCATAAAGCTGCAAAAACCCGAAAAAAAGAAAAAGATCACAGAGAAGCTAAATCGAGTGCAATCATCCAGCAGAGATATGGTTACAAAAGAAAGAGTCACTTTTAAAAATAAACGCAGAGAGAGAGAGAGAGAAGAAGAAGAAGATACACTCCAGGAGCAGAAGGCAAGGGAAGATCAGAAGGAATAGAGCCGCCATGGAAGTCCTTCAGGGACATTGTCGCCGCCGTTTTCTTCTTCGACATTTTCTCTCTCTAGAATTCTCTCTTCCTCCTTCTCTCTACCGGGAATTCAATTGGAATCTGATTACGCTAGATAGAAGAGAGAAAAAAAGGGAGAGAGTGTCTGGCGTCCCTGCCTTGGCGATCAGGCGGAGAAACGACGCCGTAAGGTTCTGTAAGCAGAAACCCACAAGCTCCGACAGCTCGGTAGGGCGGCGAAATCGTTAAAGATTGTGAATCCAACCGCCAAGATTACCGTATTGCCCTTTTCCGTTATTATCTACGCTTTCTTTCTTCCCTTTTTTTTTTTTTTTTTTCAGGATGCCATCATCAGTAAATTATATATTAAAAATAATTTTTTATTTTTATAAATTTTTTATTTATTTTTAAATAAAAATATAAAATATTAATTATTATTATAGTATACCTAAAAAACATATAATTCTTTCTTTTTTTTTTAAGCTTTCTTTTCCGGTTTGCTTTCGGCTTTCGGCAAAAAGAAATCTGCGCCGCAGTTGCAGGTGTGCGAAGCACGGCCCAATAGTATGATAGGGTATTATCGGTGGAAGAACTTGGGCTAACAAAGCGCACGTGAAAAACTCAACATAAGCCCGATAATTAAATACAACAAAAAGTACTAATGGTTTTAGATTTAGATTTTTTTTTTTTTGGACTCTCATGAACTCTTCGCGAACATTTTTTTATCCCAAAAAAAAAAAATTCTTTTTTTGAATGATGGCTACTTAATTGACTATGAATTGGAGGGCCGAACTAATTTTCTTCAAAATAAACAATATTCGATTGCTAGAATCAATTTTCTGGTTAAGCATTCGCATGGCGTCTATGTACCCTCCTACATAGCTTTTTTATTATTATTATTATTTTTTAATTTTTTTATATATGGGACAGATGTGGAGGGCCCGAGACCCGGGAACTGAAACACGCTCTACATTTGTCACGTATGGACATCATATCTCCTTTATCTTGTTTTTATTTCGCACGACAAATAGCCTCCCACGTCTGGAGTGACAAAAATGGCCTGTCTCGTACTGTTCCTCCTGTAAACAAAAACTTGCGCCCTCCACAGTACCCAAAAAAAAAAGAAAAAGAAAAAGAAAAACAATATTTGATATTACTGGTTTAGCACATCAAACCGAGTTGTTGGGGGTCCATATCATATGTCTTGCTTGATTCTTCGTATGAATTCCACTTGCATTCGAAAGCTCTTCGTTAGGAGGAAAATAAACTATATCCGAAATTAGTGTTAAAAAAATCTCTATATTCATTGTATACGAAAATTAGTTTGTTAGTTATTTGAAATAATTTAATCTAAATTTAAATTACGATTGGGGTAATAATTTTATTAAAATTTATTATAATTTTTTTATAAAAAATTAAATTAAAAAATTAATAAATAACTTTTATCTCTCTCTCTCGCTCTCTCTTTTTTTTTCTTGTCAAGAAAAAAAAAATCCTACACTTTTAACTGAAAACCAATTAAAAGATTAACCGACAGTTAAAGTTACACAAGACTGTTTACTTCGAAACCGGTCTGCATCGAAGTCATTCGATTATGTAGCCTAGCGCGTGTCATGTACAGTCGCAATTAACCGACGCATCCACTTGCGTATACCACACTCCAGGGCAATTCTGTAATTTGATCAATCCACATCAACTCTTTGTTTTTTATTTTTTTGACACCAACGGGTTTTTTGTTTCAGACCAAACAAGAAGAAGAAATAAACATAATTCACGGGTGAGAAGAGCGCGCGCGCGCACAAAAAAAAAAAAAAAAAAAAGGTCTGCGTGTTTCTTTTCTTTATTTATTTTTTTCCTTAAAAAAAAACAAAAACAAAAACAAAAGTCTCGTTACCGATCTATCGCGCCAAGCTCTTCAAATTTTCTCGGTAATTATACGTTATACTTTCTTGCTCCATCTCTCGCTTCTTCTCCGTTTCTTTCTGGAAAGAAACCCTTGAAGGCGTTCTCTGAATTGGTTTCTTGTCCCCGCTTGTCTTTTCTTGATTTTCTTGTGCGGTTACCTCGCGCGAAACCTTACATTGGTTTTAATGTTGATTTGTGTCTCTTATTATTATTATTATTATTATTATTATTATTATTATTATTTTGTAGGAATTCGGGAGGAGTTGTCTTCAATTAGGCGCGCGCGAAGGAAGATTGAGGAGAAAGTGGAAAGCGAATGGGTGCAGTATGAGCATCGATAGCCTCGGGAAAGGGGAGAATTAGGGTTTCCACTGGTTTTGGATTCAAGAAAGGGAGGGATTTCCATGGGCGACGGACGTGTCACGTGCATTCCTTTGCAGCACGGTAGTATCATCTTGGAGAGATTTCCTATTCAAGACAAGAAGACAATAACAACAACAACAACAACAACAACAGCAATAACGCCAAGAATGGTGACTGCTGTGGATGGTCGTTATCAGATTGGAATCTGTACTGTATGTGAAGTCCAAAATGGCGAGGAGATTACTTTTGATTACAATTCTGTGACAGAGGTTTATATCGTTTTCCTATGAGCACTTTTCACACCTTATGATAGTAATTTTTATTTTCATGCCTGATGGTAAATGGCTGAACATATTGCAGAGTAAGGAAGAATATGAAGCATCTATCTGTTTGTGTGGCAGCCAAGTTTGCCGGGGCAGCTACTTAAATTTGACAGGTGAAGGGGCTTTCCAAAAGGTACAGTGTGCAAGGCTATTATTTTGAGTTCATTTCATTGCTTAAGGTGAACCTAATGTTGCCTCATTTTTGGTTAACTGGAGTACATGTTTCATCAGGTGCTGAAGGAGTGGCATGGAATACTGGTCCGGCATTATTTGATGCTAGAAGCTTGTCAATTAAATTCTGCATCTGAAGAAGATTATCTTGACTTGGGGAGGGCTGGTTTAGGTAGTTGTCTGCTTGGTGGATTGCCAGATTGGATGGTTGCATATCCTGCTCATCTGGTGTGTTTACTTTTCCTTTCTATGGATTATTTTATCAACCATGTAGAGCTTTCTTCCCCTTCTTCTCTCTTTCTTTTTTCCCCCTTCTTTTTCTGACAGTTATCTGTTCTTATGAAGGTGAGATTCATAAGTCTGGAAAGAACAAATCTTCCTGAGGAAATCCTAAAGTATACTCTGGAAGAAAAACGGAAATATTTGATAGACACGTCTCTTGAGTTTGACAGAAGCAATGCTGAGGTTCAGGTAATAAGAGATCTGCATGTGCTTCTATTCATGCAGGTGCATGTGGACATGTCTTTAAGAAAGAAAAATGCTTTTTCATGTTTTATCCTCCTAATGAATTTTACTTGCAGTCACATCTGGACTCTCATTTTGTATCTTTTTTTATGAGACAGGCTGAAGGTGTCTATAACCAGAGGCTTCAGAATTTGGACTGTTACCCTTGACAAGGTGAGCATCTCCATTCAAATTACTTGATCCCTTTAATTTGTTTGCTGTAGCATGCATCTTTCATTTGTGGCTGTATATAATGGTGAGCATCTCCATTCAAATTACAAATTCTTTGCATACCTTGGGTTAGAGGAGGGGGAATTGATGGCTTGATTGATGGGAGGCAGTGGAGGCTCAATGTTTGTGGTTCAGGCCCGATGGGCCTCCGATGAACTTTTTTCTTTCAGGCCTTTAATGAGTGCCAGAAAGTGTTTCTTTGTACCTGTCCTATGCTTTGGGAACCCTTTTGAACAAGTTCTGATGCTAATTCTGAAGTCCACATTCTGCAATTAATCAAGACTCGGGTGATTATCAGGTGTCCATGGTATTAGATAATTGCTATACTATGCCAAATAGTTCTAAGGTCTAGGTGTTAATTTGTGGTCTCCTATGGGTATGAAATTCACTAAAACTTCCACTAAAATGCCATATACAGGTGAGTTATGTAATGAGATGTGTATTTGGACACCAAAGAAAGCTTCACCTCCACTGGAGAGGCTTAATCCTGAGGAAACTGTTTCCTTCCTCTGGAAAGGTGAGGGATCACTTGTTGATGAACTTCTTCAGTGCATGGCTCCCCATATTGAACCAAACACACTAAATGATCTGAAGTCCAAGATTCAAGCTCATGAACCCCCCAATTCTAGTAACATGCAGAAAGAACTTTAGAAATCTTTGTTGTGGTGAGCAGCTTACATTACTTGCATTTACTGGTACTTTTGTTGTAAGAATGACTTATTTTTGGACCTTTTTGTCCTTTGAAGGTTGACTGATGAGGTAAGAAGACTTCTGTGCACGCACAAGTGTCAACATGATGCTCAGCTGACTTGATAAATGTTTATGCTTACACAAAGTACTTCTTTAGAGTTCCGGTTAGTTCTGTCACTAATCTCCTTAACTAGCTTTGTCTGCACCATCTGGCGGGAAAATTCTTTTGATTGGCTCAATAAAGTCTACAAAACATTTACCTCTCCAGCAGTTTACATCAGTCCGCTTGACTTGGGCCCAAAATATGCTGATAAATTGGGCCAGGGCATCCATGAGTATCAAAAAACCTAGGGTGAGAACTATTGTGTCGGACAGTTGATTTTTTGGCATATCCAGACTAATCTTGAACCAGATTGTACCCTGGAGAAAGCCAGTATGGACTGTTTGTCACCAGCCAATATTGGGTCATTCCATACCAAGGTACAGAAGCTATCACAGCAACACATGTATGGTCCAAAGTCTGAAAGAATGATGCTGGAAAGGATGGTAAGCTTCGTTCATTTTGTGTTTGTGTATAATTTTTTAGATATTTTCATTGATGTATATGATATAGGGTCCAAGTTACCTACACAAGATATCTGTTTGACATATATTGCGATAACTTGTGGCCTTAGCTAGATGCTTTTGGCATATATTGCTCACCTGACTTTGATCATTTGTGTACTTTAGACACTGATATTCAGTAAATGGATAGTTGGTCTAAAATGATGTCTGCAGTAGGTGCTTGAGCAAGTTCATGGAAAGTTAAAAAAATGACCAGAGTTAAAAAAAAAAACAGAGAGTTTCCAACCCAACACTGATTATGAAATTGTCTAACCTGGAATGAACTAGAAGAAGTGGCTGTGTTAGAGGGTATGCAATATTGATGCTGGTTATGTGGTGCCACAATCAGTGTCGTGTGACGGTCGAGATGTTAGATTTGTACTAATGGGCTTCCAGACAAGTGACTTTCGGGGTCAGAATGGTGATTGCTCGAACAAATTTTCATACTTCCACTGTGTCATCAGCGTGGTTAACCGTTGTGGCTGTTTTTTCAGGAGAAATACCCACAGTGACCCTGGCCCAAAGATCAAATATGGACATTCAAGAGTTCTCCAAAAGTTTTTGGCAGCCCAGTGTTTGATTCTGTCTTCAACAACACATCATTAGACAGGGAGATGGTGCACTGGTTGAAGCACAGACCCGCTGTATATCAGGCTATGTGGGACCAATGATTTGGGACAAGCTTGTAAGCTGCAGCCGGAGTAGTAGTTGGCAACGACTCTTTCAAAGTGTTTCTGGAATGGTTTCTCAATTTAGTTCACAGCTGACCCTTTTAGTTTCGGGAGTTGTCAATCATTCCAAAATACCATTCCTTTCTGCTGCTGGCTCCTCATTCTCTGTACAGTTAATATATTTTCTTCTCCTGATCACTCCTTTTTGTATTTGTGATGTGTAATTCATTTTTTTCCTTTTTTTTTTTTTTTGATAGAAAATCCGTAATTCGTTACTTGGAAGTAAAGCATTTTTTTCACCGCGCAATTTAACGAAGAAATGAGGAAAAATACAAAAAAAGTAATTTGCAATCTGGGATCTTCACTTTTGCAAGTCATCTGATGTGTAACGGCTGTATCCACCGTCGGATGCTAGCATGCGTTAATCCATGCCGCAGCATCATCACTTTTTTTATTCGGTTTGTCCAGCATCGTCACTTTCGATCACAGTAATTGTTTTGGTCGCCTCCCTTTAATAGCTCATTAACTATTTACAAATCAAGCAGTGAAACATGAAATTCCATCACCTACGTCCGATTTATTAAAAAAAAAAAAAAAGACAGCTGAACTGTTCTAGCAAAGTGACAAAAAAGCAGAGAGGATTAACCTCCAGAGTGCTGTAAGCTGTACACCTGTACGGGGGGCCTCTCAATCGTCCTCGATTCCCGTGTCGCCGCCTGTACGTTCCTCTGCAAACGCCCTATATCCAAATAACACGTGTCCCATTCCTCCTTCCGCTGGCCTATTTGAACGCTTGATTCCCCCCCCTCTCTCTCTCTCTCTCTCTCTGTGGCTGTCTAGAGCTGGGCGAAAAAAAAAAAGCAAAAAACAGTAAACGGGAACAATGGAGGGAGATAGGGGCTTGGCGTTGGCAGAAGGCGGAGCAGGAGCCGACGGCGACAACAATGCCACCGTGTTCAACTTCAACACCGTCATCTCATCCTCCTCTGACGGGTCTCTCCAAAGCCTTATCCCACTCCCGCCTTCCGATTTCTTGCCTGCTTCTTATTCTTCCTATTACTTGCCTACTAATGCTCATCAACATCCTACTGGCCCAAGCCCAAATCTAAGTTTCATTTCCTCCTCCTCCTCTTCCTCCGGCGAACATCACCGCTTGACGGACTACTACTACAACATCAAGTATGAAAACCAACTGGGTCACCCCCAATCTCAATGTCACTATTTCAACCCTTACGACTCTGTCCAAGGACAGGGACAGGCCCAGTCATTCGACTTCTTCTCCTGCAATGGCCTTCCTGGCCTTCGTTCCCCAGAGTCTCCTTCCGATCAGAAACGCCTCCGTCCTGACCTTTTTCTAACCAACCCTCGAATGTTTCTGCAGGAGCCTGCCTCTCAAAGCTTCAATTTTACCCCAAAAGACCACCCCTCTGGGTTTGGTCCTGATCAGGCTCTCCTTAACAGCCAGTTGGCTAGGCAGCGCCGCCGGAAGATCAGCGACAAGACTCGCTGCATTCAGAAACTGATGCCATGGGACAAGAAAATGGGCAGGGCTACTACGCTGGAGGAGGCGCATAAGTACGTCAGGTTCTTGCAAGCCCAGATTAAGGCTCTCCAGACAATGCCTACTGTCTCCAGCTCTAACGGCGATGCTTGCGGCGTTGGTGGTGGCGAGTTTGAGGTGCTGGAGATGTTGAACTCGCAGCAGCTGTTGGAGGTTCTATTGAACTCGCCTGCGGCTCAATCCAGTCTTTACGCTCGAGGATTATGCGTGTATTCGATCGAGCAGCTGGTTCTGTTGAAAAGACTCGCCGAGAGGGGGTCGCTCTAAAGCAGTTGATGTTCGGTGGTATGTGACGAGACACAGTAACAGCGAGTTCGGTGCTTCATTTAAAGGGTTACAATTACGTATATGGGTCAGCTACTTCATCGTGAATATGATTGTCTGGTTACCTTTTCTTTTATTACTTTTATGCTTGCGTAGTTGAGTTAGTAAGGTGGGGCAGTCATAGGTTTTGATGAATTATGCGGAGGAACTTCAATATGAATGACCATGACGATGATTACATTATTGTTAGTCGATCTTGAAGATGATTTGGATGTTCCCAAATCTTAATGCCAGTCACGAGTGTTTTTATCTCTTTTGGGTGGCTAATGTCTTGAGTGTAGCAATTTTAACCATAAAAAACAAAGCAAAAGCAAAAGCTTGTGGATGTGGTAAAGGAACTGTCGGATCTGCCGTGTCATTTATTGTCTACTGTTTAACACCTTGTTTCTCAGTTTTGTCAAGTTTTCTTGAGTTTTAACTGAAGGCAGATATGGGGATATGGTATGGGACTTGTAAAAATGCAAAACGTCTGGCCCTCTATCTCAAAAGGGAAAATTCTCCATATGGGTTGCAGAAATTGTAATGTATAAGTTTTTGTTCATAGAAACCTCGGTCAGGGTCACTGACTTCGTGTTATTGATGGGGAAGGTAACAAACTTCGTCACCTACAGAAGAGTTTCCACTCGTGGTAAACAGTAAACAAGCACCTATAAGTGGGGGTATTGTTCTGACCGGAACAATGAGATAATTAAAGGAGAATGTTGTTGAAATACCGGAGCGAAACATCCTTATTTGCTGTGATTCTGGTGGGGTCTGTGTTTCAGTTCACGTCCGCGTGTCTGTGCGCGCGCGTTTGTCTTCACCTCCTAGGCTCCTACCGAAAAAGGTGCTCGGCTAAAGGCAGACCGACCAGAGATCAGACAGTATTTGCCTCTTATAAATTGCATCCATTTAATTATAAATTTAAAAGAGAGAGAGAGAAAAGAAATGAAAATTGCTCATTCTATCTTTCCATCTGCACCCTAAAAAGTTTCGCCCTGTTTGCTGTAGCCCTATACTACCATTTACCGTCAATTTAAAGGCCGAGATAGTTTCTATGAAGCCCATAACAATAAGTTTGCCAACTGGGTCCAACGATCACACCGGGCTTGTGCTTAGGCCCGGGCCTTCTTCCTTAACCACGCTGGGGCGTACTAGAGCCTAGAGGCTCTGGCCCGCTCCATAACCATGCCATCAATAGTGGAATATGAAGATTTGATCGTCTGGACCAAAAAAAAAAAAAAAAAAAAAGAGGTGATTGCAAATCTGAGCACGAATTGAAACTTAAAAATTTATAATCGCAGTTGTTTTATATTTTCCTTCCAATCATACATTACTATTTACCAGAAGATTAAAATGTGATGTCACCCTTTGATGGACATTTGTACATGTGCGTATTGCGTTAATGCATCAATAGGATGACGAAAAAGGGCGGGGCTTGTTGGTCCATTATGGTTGATGGGTATGGCACGGTCCGCCACTCTCAAGTATTGGCTAACTTTAGACCATTTGACCAAAAACCTTTGTCTCGTTATTCCGTACCAACCCTACAGAAATTCCTTTTCAGTTTTTCTTTTTTTGTTTTCATTTTCGTATTGATTGAAAAAATAGTTCTCAAAATTGAATGGAACGACCAAAAGAAGGCTGCCTATATTCGGTTTCCTTCTTGTTTACCCCTAATTGGTCGCTAATTTGCTATTTATTACACTTTGACTTACATGGATGCCTTTATTCCTTTCCGAAACTTGGCGATGTTGCGCATTCTCTTTTTGACCGCATGTTCTCGAGAGATTTGGTCTCGTAGAATACCATGATTAAGGTATACGTGAAAGTTGGAGAACTTGTGGTTGCTCGCCCATTGTTCGATGAGACGAGAGATAAAAATGTGATTTCGTGGAGCATCATGACAGATGGTTATGCCAATCATGGGAATCCCAAAGAAGCCTTGAATATGTTTAGAAAGATGCTTTGCCAGCGTATAATGCCTGATAAGGTGTCTGTTCTAGGTGCAATATCGGCTTGTTCACAACTGGGAGCACTGGACCAAGGAAGATGGATAACACACATATTTTTAGAAACAGAAAATTGCAATGGACCTAGTTCTTCAAACAGCATTGGTTGACATGTACATGAAACATGGGAGTCTCAACGAGGCTCGCGGGATATTTAACTGCACGTCAAAAGGAAACATTGTTTCCTGGAATGTGATGATTGTTGGACTTGGTATGAATGGATTTGGAGAAGAGGCGCTGCGGTATTTTGCTCAAATGGAATTGAAGCAATTCCAATGGATGACCCGATTTTCCTAGGTTTTCTTACAGCATGCTGTCATGCAGGTATGGTCTCTGAAGGCCTGCATATCTTCAATCGAATGACTTTTTATTACAAGATTCAACCTGAACTTGAACATTACAGTTACTTGGTAGATCTGCTTGGTCGGGCAGGGCAACTAGATCAACCTCTAGAAGCGTTAGAATCTATGCCCAGCAAAGCCTGTCCAAACTTATGGGGATCTCTTCTATTGGCCTGTCAACTTCATCGAAATGTGATTCTAGCAGATATTGTAGCTGAGAGGCTTGAAGAGATTAAAGCTGGTGACTGTGGAGTCCACGCGCTTTTGTCAAACAAATCGGCCGACGCAGGAATTCGGGAGAATGTGCTGGAGATGAAGAAAGTGATTTCAGAATGTAGAATGAAGAAAGTAGCAGGAAAGAGTGTAATTGAGGTAGACGGTTAAATTGAGGAGTCTGTGAGCGGGGATGAGTCCAACATCCAAATTGACAAACTTGATTTGGTTACTAAGAGCTTAACGGAACTAGAAATGTTTTTTCTTTGAGGAAAATTTTTGCTTTTGCCTCCAAGCATTTCACTGTGTTGACCATATTAAAGAGTAAAGTAAAGAAAGATTAAAATAGTGAACAAGATCAGACCAGAATTCCATAAACCAAAATAAGATAGTAATATTGAAACATAACAACCAAACATTCTATCGAAGACCAAAATCCCCACTAGAGACATGGCATAGTATCGATAATAAATACTCTGTTACACTTAACAAAGTCATAACAAAACTTGTTTGGTTGTTCCTGTTCCTTTCCGACGTTGCCATGATGCCATAGTTTAACCCCAACAAAAACGATGACCCAAAAACATCTCCAACAAAACTAAAAAATTTATTGGGCTATACGCCAGAGCAAACTCTTGCAAAAATCCTCAGCGTCGAAGGAATTGCATCGCCAACTTGATTTGTTCATGAACCAACTCCAGTTCCTGTGCGAACAACGCTAACTGAGTCAGTTTCAGCTTCTTCCACTTACGTTCCAACTCCACCACTTTACTCTTCTCAAACTTCCTCAGCTCCTTCCTCATGACTAACTTCACTTCCTCAGGCATAGGAAACATCTCCAACGACTCACGCAAATATGGATACTTCTCCGACGTTTCCCCATTCGACACACGCTTCCTTGGCTTCTTGACGCTCACCTCCTCGATGCTCGGCAGACTCAAAGTCAACCGACCGCGGCTGTTGACGCCAACTTTACCACTCTGGCTGGCATTGGAGCCCCATATCTTCTTGGACAGCTCGAAGGTCTCGGCGTCGTGGGCCTTGGACAGAACCGGTTCCTCGCCATTAACTCCCTTCTCCACATTGACTTGGTACTTTTTCTTCAGCCTTCTGATCTTTTCTATCAGTTGGTTCTTGGTGAAGTCGGCCTGGATTGATTTCTGGATGTATTCATGGAAAGCATCTGCATCGGAGTAAGGATCGGCTCCTTTCTCGATCCGGTACCGAATCATGCCGTTAAGGATCGCAATCTCGTCGTCCTCAACCCACAGGCGCTGGGCACCCGACCTTTTCTTCGAACGACCGTCCTCGCTGCTGATGCGGGCGGCTTTGTCAGCAGCACGGCCCTTCTTGTTACTTGAACCTGCTTCCTTCTGGTCGAATTTGATGGATCTCCTAGGCCCGGAAACGATCGGCTTGACGGCGAAATCGTTGACTGATTCAGAGGCGGAGCCCGATTTGGAAGGGGTGTCCGAAACTCCGGTGAACATATGCGCAGGGGGTTTTTTCTCTTCCTGTTCGTCTTCATCGGTGCCGTCTTGGTGTTCGTACTCCTCTTCTTCATCGACGGTGCCGTTCTGATCGCCTTTCACGTCTTCATTTTCTTCTTCGTTGTTAACATCTTCTTCTTCCTCGTCGGAAGATGAACCAGAACGCGGCGGCGGGTTTTCCACGGGACGCTCTCGTGCCATTAAGTTTTCGTAACGGAGAGATGGAAGGCGGGCTTGAGCTTTTCATTTCCTGGGGAGGGCCGTTATATGGTGGGTAGGGTTTTTGTGGACCCCAGAAGCGGAGAGACTTGTAGGAGAAGCTTAACCCACCCCCTGCTCTCGATTAGGAAAATGGTTGTCGGTTGTGGACCCCACGTGTAAAACGCACGGCTCATTGTTTGGGCGCCAAGTCTTTTTGATACAAAAGAGCGCCGTTCTTTACTCGTTTTCCTTAATTGAAAATATAAGGGACCCGCATGCGTCGGGTGTTTCTTTTAGAGGTCAGTATTTTTTTTAAGTATAATTTATTTATAATTTTAAATTATATAATAAATGAAATTTATTTAAAATAAAAAATAATAATAAATTTATTTAATATAAAATTATAAGTAAATTATATTAAAAAGTAAATATAATAAATATTTTTAAAGAAAATATATGCTGTAAATAGTTAAAATATTTATTTGAAAATATATTTTACTTTTTTAAAAAGAAACACATATGCGGCTTGCAGCACTCGTACGGGCCATCTCTGCGACTTCACCTACCTATCTCCCTCGTTCATTTCTTTCCGTTCACGTAGCAGGATGCTTTTATTTATGTAATTCTACACAATCTGTACCGAACATAAGAAAAAGAAAAAAAAAAAAAATCACCAGCTTCACCGATCAATGCAACAAAATTGAACATCATAATTCATTGGAAAATGTCAACCCCTCTGATTTCAATTTCAAAAGAAAGAATTAAGTCATGGTTAGATACATAAGGTTCACAGCATAAACAAGAAGTCATCAACTTCAACTATCCTGAAACAAGACTATCAGCTGGACACTACTCTGTACAAAAGACAATTTAAATGCCTTCCAGGAAAATTCAAGGTCATCTTCACCTCTATATCCAATCTCGATTCCGGGAGCAAATAAATTTTACCAACTTACACTATCTACTTGAAAAATGGTACATGTTTTTACTGCCGCTGACAGGGCTGTAGAGAGGGACGGCAAATCATAATTTCCTGATGTGCCTTAATAGGAAGAATATTTTGCATACTATTTGGTAAAAACTATGGAGATGGGCCGTCTTCATCTGAACTGGACGAATCGATCCGCCTTGCAGTGATTGGAAACATATGCTGACGAATATCAGATTGGCGACTTTCCGAGGAATCTGATCTAACTGGGGCCTCTTTTTTAGATGCTTTCGTCGTTTTTTTTGCTCTATCCTCCCTGACTTCTTTACATACCTTGTCTAGTATTATCAGAAAATCTCGTACGATGATAAACAAACGCAAACCTTCATCCCTTCCTGCAGTCCCATGAAAGTAATCTGCCGTGCTCTTCACCAAAGCCATTATCTTCTTTTCTTCCTCTGCTAACCATGAGATGTCAGATTCTGCACGATCCACAAAACTAGACAGTGAATGGCTGAAGTCATTTTCTTCTTCCAGATTCTTCATGTCGGAATCTAGAAAAGCTTTGGTTTTTGTCAGTGACTGTCTAAGTTTTGATACTGAAGATGTTAGGACATCAGCATCTATGATTGCTGCCTGTTTTACATCTTCAAGTTCACCACTTAACCCTGAAACCACCCGTAGACCAAGATTGCAGTAATGTTCTGCCGATGCCTCGTTGGAATCAGCAATAAAATCTTCTGACTTCACACTGGAAACACTCCGGCTTGCTCTTGCTGTTCGGACAGCACGTATGCCTTCGGAACGGATGATCTCTTGAACAACAAAGTGCAAGAGGGTTGTTTTGCCATCAGCTCCCTTGACATCAGAAAGTTTCAAGAGTGTGTCAAGTTTAATTGCCTGTGCGCCCCCACGGTACGTGCCGTCATTCATGCGGTTACCAGTTTTGAGTACTGCTTCTAGTAGCTTTAGGAATAGCCTGCTGTTCCGGAGCTTGTTGCAGGCCACCTGTCATTTGCATTGAAGCAAATTTTATAACCAAAAAAGTGCGAACAATGTTAACTAAATCGACGGGCAATCTCCCCCAATAGTTGGGACGAGAAAATACATGAAAGGTAACAGAATTGATGGGATGTATATTAATCATAAAAAGATGCACATCTGATGCCTTACTTCAAGAGTTGCAAAGGAGTCTTTGAGGCTTGAAACTTCTTCCTGAAGAGAACTCATGAATAGCAACGACTCTATTCGTTTGAAAGCAAATGGGATTTCAACCAAGATTTTGAGAAAGCGCTCCGCAGGGCCCAGTTGAGAATGATCGCCTGTAAATAACCTAAGCTTCAATTCCTCTTCTGGTGAAGGCGCCATCTTCAGCAAAGTTTGGAGGAGCTCCACTGGAAGCTCATTGCCTGATTCAAATTTAAATTGGTTAAGAGATAAACCATCTACTTGAGGCTTAAAAACCGCGAGCATCAACATGCAAATCCACAATTGTCATACTAAATCAAGAGAAGATGTTGGTCTGCCTATTGACCAATACAAAAGGAGAGATCAAATTCTCAACAAACTTTCTAGAAAATGTAATCCCAAGCTTTTATGTTTCATTGTCATTCAACCTTTTGCTCACTTGGAACGGAAAATCCAATACTATAATTGATGACTTCTGATTTTACCTCCCGCTGATCAATAACGGTTTGAACTTATCTTCTGGTAGACACTTCCTGCAGATGAAAAGAGGAATATGGTCTCACCTTCTTGTAGGGAATCAATGACTTCTTCTGTAGTCACATTCAGTGCTCGTAGAAGAATCGATAAGTTCTGTGCTTTCCTGGTATCAATTATACGGATGTACTGAGTTGCGGGTTCGGATGAATCTCTCTTGCGGTCATTCTTGTTTCTATCTGCAGCATTATATCCAAATAATGTCTCTATCATTTCCTCGTTGAACCTGCGTAATTCCAATAATTAATGAACTGTTTGACGAGTAATGGTGACAGGACAACAAAATTGAATTCAAAAAATTTTTTTATCTTACTGGAATGATCCAGAGCTAATCTCATGCCAGACCATTGAGTGATCAGGGCTGGCCATAACCTTGTCCCAGAAAAATGGCTTTAACTTCGCCTTTTGAGATTCACTGTCAGTGCCATCTCCATCACTGGAATTGCCATGTCCACTAATACGTGTTCCAAGGGGTGAAGGTTTTTGTTTTCCCTTTTGTGGGGGAACTGGTGTGGGTCGAGCAGCTTTTGGAGGTGGTGGAGGTCGAGGACAAGGAGGAGGTGGTGGAGGAGGACAAGGAGCAGGAGGAGGGGGTGGAGATGGTTGAGGGGGGGGAGGAGCTGGTCTTCCAGGAGGAGGTTTTAGTGGAGGAAGTGCTTTTCCTGCCCTGGCTTCTGATAAATGTGCCTCAAATAATGAAGGGTCAGGAGCTCCGTCGTTGGTAAATAGACTGCCTTTGAATGAAGTAGTCCTTCTGCCACTTAAACTGTACTCTCTGTTACTGGACTTTCCTAAACTAAGAGAATTCTGTGAAGAACCTGAATAATTAAAGTTTCATATGGAAAATTAATAATATCCTACAAAAAGCAGACAGCATAACTGAATCAATGACAAGCCAATATGAAATCATGCTTACTAGCAGATAAATCATTTAAGTGGAGAAGAGGTCTATCATCTCTTTGTCCGCGTATAGATTTGTACTTGCTGCGCTTAAAACAGCACCAACAACAGAATAACAATGCTACAAGACAAAAGGTTGCTATTCCAGTTGTAACAACAGCAACAAAAGTTTCTTTCTTCAGCTCATCAGGTGTTTGTGATGGGTGCTGTCCGGAAGCCTGTGAGCTAGGTGGGGAAAATCTAGAAGAAGGTGATCTGGGTGGAGGTGGACTGGGTGGAGAATGCTTACGAGCTGCACGTGGTGGGGGTGGAGGATGTAAATCACTTGTTTCAGTCAGGTGATTCAGCTTTTCATGGAAAAACGGAATGGTCAATGCATTTGGAGATGGAGAATCGGCAGGTGCTAACTTGGACGGTCCTGCAGCATGACCTGCAGATACTGGGGCCGAAAGGAGCATTGGACTTGTGGATGAAGAGCTGGCAGGCGCTGGACCATGTTCTGGGGATGATGCTGTAGATGCTGAAGCGGGAGATGGTAAAGGACTTGCTTCAATCTGTCGACGATACTTGCGTGCCAGATATCTTCTAGGTGCATTGTACAAATTCACAGAGTTAGCCCCTTGGGCAGAAACACTAAAGAGAAGATTTTGCTTTCGGGAAGAAGCCAAAAGTTTTTGTTTCACTTGGGACGGCAGAAGAATGAGAGCTTTGAGTAAGCCTACTCTATTTAACAATGTTGATTTCAACAGCCCATGCTGCGTACAGAAGTCAGAATCTTCAAAAGAACCTTTTTCATCTATCAATGCTTTCCTGCAACGTTTCCATGCATGCTCTGCCTGTAATTACAAGCCTTTGTTACAGCAGTAGTAATCAAGCATACAACAAAAGAAGCTTTCCTCATATTGCATATTTCAGGCTAGCAAAATAAACAGAAGAAAGAGGAAAGTGCAAGGACTTGTTTTTCTACATAAATTTGTCAAAAACGTTAGAATTCAATAGAGCATATACCAGATTTGTTTCTTAGGGACATTAAATATTAGACAACTCAATGGAAATGTACAAATAATGAAACAAAATCAATAGAAATACACACACCCTATGTCCACCTATCTGGGACCAGCCATTGCCGAGAACCATTTCCGCTCTTCTCCTTTTGCCCTCTGTTGTCCCTGCGGCCAAAGCGCAAAGCAGAATCACGAAAACCATTGCGTAGCTGATTCTCCTCAATTCCATTGCCTCTCAGATCACCAACCCATTCGCGTTCTACCCTTCTCATATTTCATGGAATATGGTGTTGATCTATGACCTTTAAAACATTGAAAGCCAGCCAAATACAACCCAAATGTTGCGCCGCAGGACCCTGAACAATGGTGCGTACGTAGAGCGCCTCTCACACACGCATCTTCTGAAACTTTGAATTGGGACCCCGATACTCTAGTGCCTCTGTCAATCCCAATGCCTCTAAATAAAGATTGGAATGTGAATATAATCATGCAAGGACCCCAAGACAACAACGTATGTATAAAAATTGGATGTGTTAGTACAACATGTTTTACATGGCCAAATGAAGAACAATGTTGTTAACATCAAAGTTCGAAGGATGGAGATTTGGATGAAGAATGTCTTGTTAGTGAAGATAAAAACAGAACGGCCAAAGGGGAAAAAGGATTAAAAATTTAGAGCATATTTTTTGTCGGATGATTCTATTGGGATTCTTGCCAATGGGAACGTTACGTGTTTTTCGGAATGGCGGAAGGAGAGAGAGAGAGAGAGAGAAAAAGTTGACGTGAGCAGAACAATGTGGTACACCCGTTGTTTTATATTTTTCGTTCTTTCCTTTTTTTTTTTTTTCACTCTTATTAGTTTTTTCCCCAAATTTCTCTCTTTTCGAAGAATTGGACATTTTGTACTTTTCCAATGACATTTTACATTTTTTTAAACAAGATAAATCAACGTCATTAATACCTAAATTTGTTTTAAGAAAATTAAAAAACTCATTGGAAAACAAACCAATCATTTAAACACAATAACGTGCTTAGGAAATTATTACAATAACAAAAAAAACAATGTATAGGAGACAAAAATATTTGCGACCACAATAGTTCAAATCATTTTTCAACGTAATTAGATCCTATACTTTAAGGATTGAAGCGTCGAAAAAAAATAATTATTTTTTTGTGGGAGAAAGCGTCCAAAACAAAACTGAACGTTCTTAAATAATGCAGGTTTCGTAACATGTCCTCTTTTTTTTTTTTTTATATTTGCTACGGAAATTAATTCAGTGTGTGTTACGGGAACCGTCTTGTAATTAATTAATTATAACTCTTCTGTAACTCAACAGCCCCCCCTCCTCCCCCAATTTCGCCTGTCCCTCCAGACTGATGGCGGCGGTTCCGGCCACGGAGAAGGCCCGTCCGCCGGACACTGACCCCGACAACGAAGAAGGCAAAGAATTATTGGCTAATTAAGATGGATTTCTTTCATGTGGTTATTATTGGTGAGAGATATTTTACCCTAAAGGCAACGGTACAATTAAACCAACTACAATTACAACCGCCGACAATTCAGATTCTTTTAGTCAAACTGAGCATATTACACCGAAGCCTCAAAAAGGGCATTTTATTATTGGTGGCTCTCCTGACATTTGAACGCTGAATCGGCTCTTTGGTTTCGACCGGTCCTTCCCATTTGGTAGTGGTCTCATTTGAAGAACAGGGATTTGATCTTGTTTATTAAGTAAGAAATAAATCCAACGCCATCAACCCTCATATCTGTCTCTTTATCCCATGGGAATGGTTCCATTGGCTTAGTTGCTTCTAAAAGATTTTCAATTGGAATTTTTGGACTCGACCTCTCTAGTGGAACTATTTCATGGCTGTACATGTGGGGTTCTGGACAGTAATCCTGAAATAAAATATATGAAGGTCAGAGAGGAGGAAAATTAAATTTGGGCTATTTTTCTTCCATTTTATATACTTTTATTATAAGGAGCTATTTACCTGATCTGCATGCATTTTCTTCACAAAAATTTTGAATAGCTTAAAATTGTTTTCTTCAAAGAGGGTCTCTGAGGAACGAAGGTATGTCACCCCATACATCCTCAGTTTTGGCGGGCCTTCTTTGTTCACACCATTAGGCCTGGCATTTAAGATGATCTGGTTGTAAGCTGCAGCATCGTACCTCGAGAGTGCATTCTCACCAGCAACTTCAATTTTTTCTCTCCACCCGCGGCTCAAAACCTGCACTTTATGAGCATTACATCAATTTTCCATGAATGATTCCTATGAGCAAGTGACTTGATTCATCTTTATGTGGACAGTCAGTCTGTATACCTTTGGACGCAGGATTTAGAATAATCACCTGTTGAACAAGTTCCTGAGGTCCGCTTTTAGCATCAGCGCTCTGCTCAGAGTCCCTCATCTCAAGACATGTGAAATTTAAAATAGCTTGATGTCTCGTTAGCATCCTTGCAATGGGTCCATACCCATCTCTGTCTTTCAAGTTGTAATATCCAGCGGTAAGCTCTGCAGCGTGATTATCAGCCTTATACCACCAGTGAATTCCAGAAACCTGCATTGAGACAAAGAAATGCGGTACAATTAATTGGCTTTACTGATGGGGAAAAAACATTTTTAAGGTTGAGAGATGTACTTTGGCTGCTAATTTGACTTTGCAGCCCAGAAAAGCTTTATTTGCTTCGTCAAGGATCTCATCTCCGTGGATCAGTAACTTGTTGGAATACCATGTCAAGAAGAATTTTCCTTTCTCAGTAAGGTATGTTCCATTTGATTTAAAGAACCCCGTTGAATCAGGTTTGTCATTGTATTGCCCTGCATCATCGGGCAATTCCCATTCAGGATGGCCTGCTTTTGTTGCTGCCTCTTTGAAGTCTGCTTTGAGATATTTATCGTAGCACTACAGGTGAATTTATGTTAGGTAATAAGAATTTAAGCTCACAAAAGAAATGTGTGGTCCATATGATTTCTAACGAAACTAGCACAACTCTCACCTGAAATTCTCCAATGCCAGGGAAGACCCATCCCTGAAACTGCGGATAAGATGGGTATCTTAGCTCCCCTGCAGGGCCAAGCCCGACTTCAATGTCTATTATCAGCCCAGCTTCAAGAAAATCTGACATATTCTCCCTGAAGCTCTTCATGTAGTCACTATATATCTGCATGAATGAACCGGATATGTGGTGTGACTATCATGTGAGCAATCGGTTTAACCTGTGGCCATTCTTTGGCGACTTTATTTAGTTGATCATTCTCTTAACAAAATGGCAGTTGATTGACATGAACTAACGTTGTTCAATTTTAACTGGTTTTAATCATGACACTCTTTTGGGCATGCCAATTCATTGGTAACCACTGTAACACAGTTTTCGCATATCTAGGCACCATATGCTTTTCAAGATTAGCCGGCTTGTCCACCATGTCCTTTTCCATATGCTCCCCTGTCTTCTCTTTACCTCACTTGTCTGTTCAAAAACTTTTCTCATCACAGTTTTTCTACCCGAATCAGACTTAAACATCATCTTTTTTTTTTTTTTCTTTCATTCCACCCCACTGCTTTGGTATTAAAGACAGGCTTTCTACTAAGTCCATTTGATTCCGAGCGGCAGTTCCAACAGTCTGAATACAACCTGTGAAATTTAATCATGTCTTCCCATCTACTGGATCCAAGTATGGATCTTGTTCAATGGCCAAACTTATATGAGAGTACCTCAAATCAACAGCCAGGCATACTCTGCTAATAATTGCAGTAATTATCTAAGCGGATATGAACTATCCGTTGATGTTGCATGCCAGAACAAGTCATGAACCACAGAGAGTGTGTTAGTTAACAAACTTACCTGGATGGCAGTGCGTCCACCAAAAAGAGGCTGGTGATCCACACCAATTGATAGGTACTCCTTGTTTCTGTTACCTGTCCTGTTGATGTAAAATATATCAGGGTTTGTTTCTCCAACATCAAGTATCCATTGTGGAAGTGGAATGTTGACAACATCTCCAACATTCCCACCGCATCGGTGGAATGACATTATAGCTTGTACTTTTAGGTCACATTTTTTAATGACTTCAAACAAGCTCCTATAAGCACTCCAGGCATACATCTCAGGACCCCTCGCCTCTATGATCCCCAACCACACATCTACCATGACCCCATCAACTCCAGCTTTTCTTAGCTCCCCGAGCTCCTTCTCAAGCACGTCCTTGTCTTTAAAAACATTATCAACTGTAACAACTCCCAACTGTTACAGGGGGAGAAGCAACAGAAATGTTTAGTAGTATTAACAGAGTGCACTCATTATACATTAGTCTGGTGTGCATACATTAAGTTTTTAATCGATAAATTGTCTTTGCCACATACTGGGAGCATGACATAAAGCGGCACATAGTTTGCCAACATCTTCTGATCATAAACGGTAGGAACCTGCATTTTCTTCGTGAGACAGGATACCAGGACTTCTGAAACGGAATGGGCTTCGAAATGCTTTTTGCCACTTCCTTGCAGTTCGTTCCTGCCCATTTATAGAACAATAGAGCATGTTACTTTATTTTTCACGGAAGAAGATTGCGTGCTTTGGTGTGAACTGGGGCTTTCTGATTTCTGACAGATAAGAACACATGTCGCCATTATAGGATGATGTATATCTTCTAACGGGACCACTTAGCCATGTGATCGTCAACATCCACCTTTGGCTTCAAGTGGGACATGTGTATTTTGCAGGTGGGGACGTCAATTTTCATGAGAAACGTTGGTCACTCCAGTCATTCAGTTGAATCACAATCGTAAATTTTTCTGTGCTCAAGTCTCTCTGTTTTATCATTTTCTTCAAACTCATTTGCCTAACATTTGTTTTTTAGCCTTTTTATATTAGCAACACTGCTGATTGATAATTTTGCCAGATAGAGAGAGAACCAATTACAAAGATTTTTTTAAAATAAATTCTTGGCTCGCTACGAGCAGGACAGCTGATGCGTTGCTCAACATGTTTCTTCCCATGTCCTGCGAAAAAAAACAGGAAGTGTTCCATGCGGTAAAGCTGTCAGAAACGACTCTAAGAAAAGACCGGAATCAATTGGTGCCAACACAAAAATTGTTCTTACCACAGTAGCTCAAAACGGAAATAAGAACTGTTTAATTTGTCAAAAACAAGGGTTTATTTCTGAAAATTTCTAATTTAATTTGTTACAAAATTAATTAAGTTAATTTAATATTATATATAATACAAAATAAAAATTTTAAGTGAAATTTAATTAAAATAAAAAAATATATAATTTAAAATAATAAATTCATTATATTAATAATAAATTTCAATTTATTATTATTTTTTTATAAATAAGGATTTGTCGTTGGATTATATGCAATAAATAAGATTACGCGTGGGGACTGAGGGACCTTAAAGAGACGAGGGGATGGACAGGTGCAATTAAAAACGCATCATCTAGTCCCTCACACAATTTGCTAGAGGATCTTGGGTTTGGGTTCTTGGCGACATCTATGGGCCTCAAGTCTATAGCTTACGGGAGAGTGTTGAAAATTGGTTCAACAAGAATTCCTAGCCCATGCGGCTCAAAAAGTAAAAAACCAAACCAAGGTCTTCCTAGGAGACAGTAAAAGAATTGGCTGTCAAAAATAAAAGTGAAGAAGTCAAAATTGATTCTTCACATTTATTTTTTGAATTTAGATCCAAACACTTTTTTTTTTCTAAAAACAATATTAAAACTGACCACGACGTTATATCATCGCAAATTTTTTGTGCGTAGACGTCACAGAGACAGAATTTGCTTGCAATATTATGCCGTTAAAAATTGATTATAAGATTTTTTTTTTTTGTAAAAAATTTTACTGAAAAAATATATATATTTAAAAAAAAAATCAATTCCCTCAGTCACTCTCTCCCTCTCCCTACCGTTCTCCCTCGTTCTCTCTCCCATACATTACCAATTGCTTTGAAAATTGACTCTGCATCTTTGAAGGCGCGTTCAACAACATTACGCCGGTTCGAATCTTCTTTTGATGTGATGTGCATCTAACACGCAGCGGAAAGACCTGCAATTAGAAAATCCCGGACCGTATAACCTCATTGGGCGATCACGAGAATGGACGAAGTTCTATTATTTACCATAAACATAAAGAAGAGACTGTGACAATTCATTACTAGTTTCTGTTTCAATACTTCGAAAAGTGTGCATCTTCTTGCACAGATTTTCATATACGAATTGGAGCTATGAATCAACGTCTGAAGAAAGCCTTTTATATGTAAATTAGTCGTCAACTTTTGTTTCCATTCCTTGCTTAACGAGTCCAGTGAACCATACCGTGTGAGTTGGACGACGTTGGTGGACTTTAGTTGTGTTGTGTTGCATTACCCTTTTGACATGATTTCTCGACGTTTACATTATATACGAGATTGAACAAAAAAATGGTTCTAATTTTTTTTTATTATTGAAAAATAACTCTCTTTTTTTCTTTTTGTAGGTCAGGGTCAGATTCTACTAAAAAATAAAGCAAGACTACGAGTGAAAAAAAAAAAAAAAAAAGAGCAAAGGATTATAATTCTTAGAGTAGCCAACCTTATGTTGGGCAGCAAGACGAGCAAATTCCAGAGCAGCTCCTAGCTCAGGAACCCTGGATCTAACGCTGAAACCTTGGCGCAACAAGGCCTTTGCAATGTCGATGCCAGTTTGCCCAACTCGCTGCCTGCGGCAATTACGCAGTGACAGGGTCTGGATAACAATCTGGATGGCAGGCAAGGGAACGGCTTGCAAATGAACTTTGGCCACACAGACATGGGTTATCTACTTTAGAAAAATCGGACACTAGATATTTAACAGCAGGTTTTAAGATAATTCAACAATTACAAAACGACATCCATTTGATATGTCGTACAACTCGAGTTGGACATGGTTTTTTTCCCAGCGCAACCAAAAACGCTTACCGTTTTGGGGATCTTCAAAGGATTTATATACACCATACAGATCATTAATTTGAATTTCCTCTAAAATATTTATTAGGACTAAATGTATAAAATTAGAGATTATTTGACCGGCGGCAGATTATTTGGTTAATATGGTGGGGGCAGGATTGACGTCCTTCATCTATCACGAAAACCCTTCACGCATTTCCTGATTACTTTTCTTATTTGGGCAGCTCGGTGGCGTGAAAAATGGTAAATTTGCAACACGTATCACTTTAGCTAACGGAAATAGCACAGTCAATATCGATATTCGAAACCAAAAAAAAAAAAAAAAAGCGAATTTCGATCTAAACGAGCGTTGAACGGTCAATTTTAATTTTTTGTAGAAATAAAGTGATTGGACCCAAAGCAGAAAGTGGAAAGTTTTTAACCCCGTTATACAGAAATTTATCGACCTCTGAAGTCTTTTTCCTTTTTTCGAAGGAGAGGGGATGATCAATTTTTAATGTTGGTTATTCTTGTCATGCAAAATTGTACCGTTATACGTCGGTTATGGTTTTTTTTTTTTTTAATTTTATTTTTATCAGTGATTATGGATTTTTTATTGTTGTCCCTTCGGTCATATTTGGGTCGGGTTTATGGGCTGGGAATGATTTGGTTATAATTGCGCATTTAATGGAAGCTTTGGACAGTTTAAAATTAGTCTCGAAAATAACTTTTCAAACAAAAGGATTAAGGATCAAACCACCGCGATAGCAAACAAAATGAAAAAAAAAAAAGAAATATAAAATTGTGGGGCGATTGTGCGAATAAAAGGAATATCAGGTCATTTGGTATAAAGAATTATTAGAGGATGCGTCATCCGCTCCATCCGACGGGCGACAGAGTGACATGGCAAACATCCTTGTCAGGCTCGTACCCGATATGCTCTTTTAAAAAAAAAAAAATTCTAAAGATTAAACTCTTTGTTCTAATTTGCATTTGTTTAAATTACAAAAATAAGATAGTATTTATAATTTTATTAAAAAAATTGTATTAAAAGAAATTGTAAAGACAATTGAGTTGGTGAGACGTAATTTAATTTTATTAAATATTTTAATGAAAACTTGAATTCATAACTCTTTTAATTACTAGATCATAACCTATAGTAGTGGTTTTTTTTTTTATTTATTTAAGGATGAAGCTCGCTTCTTGTTCGTGCAAGAAGAGCCGTACAGTTTGGCTATTGCTTTCGTTAATAGAAATAAATAAACCATCGCCTGGGAACTGTTGGCTTTTTCCTTCTTTATTTATTTATTTTTTCTTTTCCTACGCACTGTTAAAACTACTGGCGAAGTGGCTCGTGACTCGTTATTCTATGGTAAAAGAGGGCCAACTTCGCAACTCTACACTGCGAGACTCTGGATGGTAGAAGAACAGCTAGAGTCAGACCTTACTGGGCGAAGATGCATTTACAACCCTTAAATTGACCTTCACATGCCCAAGAATTGTCCTTATCCTGGCATCAAATAATACAGACAACCAATCCAACCGTCCAACAACAATGCGCCTCCACAATCACCCTCCGCCGTCTTCGCTCAAAACACCATGAAAAAGAGACGAAAAAGAGCCAAAATCCAGACCTTATCTGTGCTCAAATATAACGAAACAGACCCATCTCAGAATTTGCCCACATTTTAGTAGATCCAGTTCAGTTCAGCGTGTCCTGTCTGATAGAAAATCGGACCAACCACAGAGACAGAAAAAATGTGTTATGTGGGGAAAGCCACAAAGATCTTTATTTTCATAGTGACAGTGCTGGTGGTTCTGGGTCTTGTCTTAGGATTCAGGTTTCTGCGCCACGGCCACCCAAATTCTCACGATTGCTCCGGCGATTCATGCCGTTCTCCACCACAATTGACATTCCCTAACCCATATCCCCCTCCACCCATTTCAGCTTCCAACCAGCCTAGCCCGTTTAACCCTTATACCAGCCCTTTTCCTGGGTCCGCCCAGCCAAGGCCACCTAGTCCTCCTGCTCCGGTCCAATTTAACCCACCTAGTTTCTATCGGAGTCCACCTCTACCACCTCCCCCTTCAACTATTTCTACTATGCCTCCCCCTCCCCTATTGCCACCGCCGTCTCCGCCTCCTCCAGATTTGCCATCTATAACCGGGGCGCCACCCCCGTCGAATAATCCGCCGAGTAGTACAACGTTGGTGACTCCAGGTCCTGTGCATGCTTAGCTGTCAAGTTTCATTTTATTTTCCCTTTTTTTTTTTTATGTCAACGCCAGTTTTTTCCGCTTTGTTTTTGGGTTTCAATTTCTATAATTCTATTTCCGTTTTCCTTATAATTTAAGGACTAATTTCTTGATGGGCTTGCATACGAATGGGTTTGGCACTTGACAGTTGTTCTGAATTGTCATGGTGGTTTGAGTTTATTAACATTCTCGAACGTGCGATCAATTTACGAAACAGTCCCTGGCATGCTAAATGTTCTTCCCATTACTCTACAGTGAGATTATATCGAAATTTGTCGAGTTTTATACCAAATTTGACGAGAAAACTTTTAAGCGGACCTCAATTAAAGTTGGAATTAAAATTTTGTTATTGATGTTGTACTTGTATGGACTAAGATGACGATCACAATTTTGCTTATTTGCTACAGTCTTAGGAGGGGATTGTTCCAGTTTCACCAGTTGCAAGGAACGAGCGGAATGAATAAATTATTAACGTTAACAGCTAAACCCAGGCAAAGCCGTAAAAGTATTCAAGCCAAATTGGTGTTCTGTAGTGTAGAGCTTGTGACTGTTGCAACGTTTTAGCACCCAAGGCAGCTTGTCTTCGTGAGAGGAGGAAAGTTTTACCTTGACTTGGGACCTCGTGCATGTCACGATCCTCGAGTTGCAAGGAATCTGCAAGGCTGGGGTGCGCTGATGGAAATGGTTCTATTTGGAAAGAATAAAAGACAAGCAGAAAACACCACCAACAGGACAAAAAGAATTGTTATCGATTGTTGTAGATGAGTTTTTAGTTTTCTTAATAAGCTTGCCCTTCGTAGCGAAGCCGGGCATGTGCTTCACTGAAGGCGGCAGTCGCATTATGGACCTGGGCAATCTGGACTGTAGAGCATAGTTACTAGAATTTTTTTAGGGAATAATTAATTTTGATATTATTATTAAATAATTATATAAACATTTATAATTTATTAATTTATAAAATATCATAAAATAATTAAAAAATACATATATTTTTATATAATAACAAACATTTAATTAGTGTAATCTACTTGAATTAATCCACTTCTCTGTGAAAGTGTTTAAAGTTTGCGGTGGTGCAATGCATGCACTTGCTTGGGATG
This sequence comes from Bruguiera parviflora, assembly GCA_019804595.1. NCBI lineage: Eukaryota > Viridiplantae > Streptophyta > Magnoliopsida > Malpighiales > Rhizophoraceae > Bruguiera > Bruguiera parviflora. Next base: position 9,315,010 of record CM034052.1, read on the forward strand.
CATCAAATTGAATATATTTATGTAATGAATTTCCATAATTAAGTTAAAAATGAATGCATAATTTTTGGGTCTCGCATTCCCAAATTGGGTCTAATTACACAATAAATTTTTCCTGTCCCATAAAAGCTTTTACCCCATTTTATTCAATTGACTTTGAACTTAGGATTAAAAAATTTTTACTCTTCGAATTCCAAATTGTAAATTTAAGTGTCGGAAATTAATTTCCACGTTTAAAAAAAAGTGACTGAAATCGAGCAATATTTACTCTGCAAATTGAGCTGAATTTGAACTGTTTGCGCTTCTTAGAACTTTCCTTTTCAGCTGTGGGCGAATGGATTGAAGTTTGAACAGCAATTTGAAGGACACTGCTCGAGAAGGTTAAACTTCAGAGCGGTAGCAGTTTGCCTGATAAAAGTTTTTGGTGCGGACAATCGCTCGAAAGGACTGACATTTTGCACGGTACTCGTACCGAGAGTCGCACCCCGCCCCCATCACGTACATGGAGCCCGTTTCCTCGGGTAGTGAGCCGAGAATGGACTGGAAAATAAAAAGCTGGTGTAGGCCCAGTTATCGCCATTTTATTGGCCTACTACCCGAGTATCTGTTGTTACAAAGCACGAACAGCATGTGGATTGTGAACCTTATTGAGGCCTGGGAAGAGTTGATGGATAGGGGACGGTAAATGCAGATATCCCATATGCGCCGTGATTGGACGGCCAATTCTACTTCAACACTTGACTAAAGTTTTTACTTTGTTGGTGAGGCACCCCTTGGAGCAATTTCAATCCTATAACAGGACCTTGTTGGGGTGAAATGACCCACTACTTTTCTTTTTAGTCCTTGTCACCAGGCTTTAAGTGAAAAACATCAAGTGGATTCCAGTTTCTACCTTAAGTGAAAAACAGAATAATAATACTGCGATGAACGCAATTGTTACTAATAACTAAAATCAGGCGCATTATTAGTTAGAAATATTGACCCATTACGCGTTTTAGTAACTTAGGGAACAAGGGGCAGGCTAGGCTACCGATCGGGGCGATCTTCGTTTTCACTCTTTGGTCATTCGAATGTGGTTTTCTACACTGGGTTTTGACACTTCCAAGGTTCCCGGAGTTGATTCTATTAAAAAGCCACTAAAAGCAGACAAGATGGCCGTACCGCGCGGTGCTACTCAAACGGTCAACCAGTTGCATATCGATCGCTGAAGTAGAAAGGATTTGCAAGCAAAGGTTAGAGAATTAAAATGTGAAGGTTAGTTTCTTTTCGCTATCCATCATCTTCTATATGTGGAAGACAAATGTCGAATTGATAGTTGGCCTTGATATTGTTTTCCCAACAGTTAGGAATTTCTACTGATGAATTCTGAAATCAGTAAAGTTCATGGTCTTACAGGACTTGGTTTCTATCGGGGAGGTTCTTCGTGAGTGCAATCCTGGCAGATGACATTTAGAGGCATCTGTGCATAAAATTGGAAATTAAATAAATAATTATATCTGTTTTAAAAACTTTTTCCTTCAAAGCCAACAGATACCAGATGTAAATGAAAGGGGGACGATATGCTCACAAATCACGGTACAATTCGAAACATTTAAATTTTAAAAGGAATCTTCTTCTGATTATTACACAATCAGAGTCACAATCATGACTAAGCTTATGGCCATTCTGTAATTGTTTTTGTTAGCTAATGATGAGAGACGTGGTGGCGAAAAACCTGTTGCAGAAGTGGAGGCGGTAGAGGATAATGTAGAGGCAGGACTGTCCGAGGGTGAGGCAGGAAGCAAGATAGGGGACAATGCTGGAGTGAATTCTGGAGACTCTGGCAATGTGGGTTTAGAAGTTTCTGGAGGTAGAGGGGAAACAGGAGAAATGATCAGGGGAGCAGGCGGTAACAGGCTTGCAGGAGATTGAGACGTTGATGGGTTTCCACTTGGAGCTGATGGCAGGGTAGACGTTGCAAGAGTGTCTATTTCAACCTTCATTCCTTGGCTGCAATGTCCTGGTGTTCCGCAGATGAAGTATCTCTTGCCAGGGGAAGCAAGAGGGATGATTGTGTTGCCACCATTATATGCTTGGAGTGGGGAACTGATCTGACAGGAATCATAGTCTGCTTGTGAGACTTCAAGCACGTCGTGGTTTGGTGCATACTGAAATACTGCAATTAGTAGTAAGTAAATACTAGTACAATTTCTTAGGCAATTGATTTGAGCTTTCGTATAAAATTGGTGCCAAAGTTCATGTATAAAGAGGTTTGTCATCACTTAGATGTTAAAACACGTTGGAAACTTACTCAGGTTATCTCCGACTAAAAATCTCTGAGACGCCGTCCATGTTTGCAGGTCTGAAGTTGCATCCCAGCCACCATTTGGACCTCCGACTGTGTAATTTGCTGCCATGGCTAATTTGAGTAGTACGGCTGTGACGACCAACCTCAAGAATGATCTCAGTATCGCCATCATGCGCTATGTATTGTTATCAATCCGAGAGATGTAGCTTCAGTTATATAGAAATCATAGAATGGATCGCGAAAAATGATCCCTAAAATGAAGTTAACATATTCTTTATGGTTGCTTGTGTTGGATTAGGTCTTTTAAGTATTATTATTATGATATTGGGGGCATTGCCGGGTGTTTCCTTAAATGGCATGGTATCTAAACCCTCTACCTTTGAGCGGCATATAATGGTCCTCAAATTTTCCCTTTAGGAAGGGGAAGGTGTTTATTCTGATTCAAAACCCCAGAATGATCAACGTGGAAGTTGATGTAATTAGAGTGGGAGCTCTCTGCAATTGGGTTTAGGTTCATGTTAGTTGGCTACATTACACTTGGACATCTATTACATGATAATGCTATTACCAAAAAGGCAGCAATTATTTTCATGGAGTGGTTTCAATTGCACCCATGTGAAGGATGGTGTGCCTTCTCCTTTGGGGTGCACCTAATCCAAGCATGCAGTTTTTGAAGCCGTTGAATACCATTTCCTAGCAAAATCGCCTTCCTTTATTTTAAATCAAATATCATTTTTTATTAATAATAATTATACATATTTTCATAAATTTTATATTTTTTAAATATAAAATTTAAATTCTTGATTATTTGATTATTGTCTTTTTTATATCCTTTTTATTTTTATTTTGAAAATTATTTTTTAAAAATTTGAATCAGATTTATTTGTATACTCGGTCTCACTACCATCACGGTAATCTTCATCTTTTTGTAAAATTAACGTCGAAAACGGGGCAGGAATTTTCCAGATAATGGAAACATTGCCATATTTTGGTGCGAGATAAATAATTTTAAATTTAAAGAGCAATTATTTTTGCGGTTGCGGAGATCCCGAAGGAAACTGTGGTATGCAATTCTGTTGGCTTCTTTCGGTACCGACGTCAATCTCGCAAATCCTAATCAACTAAATAATCATAAATGTCGCCAAATAGAGAGTATAAATTAAAGAAGCACGGAAAAAAGAAGCTTAGAATTAAATCCTAATCACAGTTGAGGAAATAGAAAGATTCTGGAAACAATGGCGGGAAAGAAAGAAGAAGAAGAAGAAATAAGGAAAAAGAAAAAACAGAGACAGAAAAAAATGAATGGAAAATTTTTCTTTTGTCCGAACGGGAAAGTTTCCTATAAATTTATATACATGAAATTAGGAAATATTTATATACAGGATTAATCTATAAATTTATTTTCATTTTTTTATTTTTACATATTTAATTTTACTTTGAAAAGTTAATAAATTATGTCTCAAAAATATATTTTTTTCACAAGTTTAATTTGTCATTAAAATTACCAATAAAAAATACAAAATTAATAATGAGAATTATTTACGCAATAAAAATTTTTATGTATATAATTAAAAAAAATTGTTGTAGTAATTTCTTTTTCATTTTTTTCACATCTCCTTTTTTTGTGTTTCTGTTTTTTTTATTCTCTTTTTTTTATTTCATTTTTTTATTCTTTCATTTTTTATTCTCTTTCTCTCTCTTTTTTTTCTATCTTTCTGTCTTCTTTTATTTTTTTTTCATCTCTCTCATATATTTTTTAATACTTTTATTTTCTTTCATTCTCTCTCTTTTTTATCTCTTTTTTTCTCTCTCTTTTCATCTTATTTTTTTTCCCTCTCTCTCTCTCTCTCCCTCTCTCTCTCTCTCTCTCTCATCCTGCTTTCTCCCTTCGTTCTCTTTCAACCTCTCTCTTTTATTTTTTTAGCATTAATTTTTATATTTTATCTACATGATATTTTTTTGTTATGCAAATACATAACGACATTATTTTTAATGTTTATTTGGTTAGTAATTATAATGATAAACTAAATTTATAAGAAAAAAATTTAGGGATTATTTATTATTTTTTAAAAATTTAATTTAATTTATTAAAAAAATAAAAAAATAAATTTTTATATTATATATATGGGTCAGGCCCAAATTATAGTATTCCCGTTTTTCGTTTTTTCATGGTTCTAAAAACGTCCGCCCAATTTAAGCCGTATCTTTATCAAAATTAAATGTAAATTTTAAGAAAGTCTCAACTCACTCGATATTATATTTTATTATTACTATTATTATTTATATGAAAATGATTACAAAATTAAAAGTGACCTAATTTTAATATCACTAGATGGGTATAATTTAGGAAAATATAAATAAAAATAAAAATTTTCTTAATGAATTTGATTAGTTATTTCTAATAAAATAAAAAAATTAATAAATTATTTTATACTCGTGACTTCTTATTAAACTTTAAATTTAAGTTAACTAATTTTTTCTTTTATTATAATATTAATCTCTAGTCGTTACTATGGCTGTTGAAAGTCAAAGCGAGCATAACTACTAGAATGGGGATATTTATGACACTTTGGTGGGTATGACGGCACATGTTTGCTACCCACTACTGGCTGATCGTTTTAAAAAAAACAGTAAGAAAATTACAGATATATTGACAATATGAAATTCACAAACAGTAAGAAAATTGACAATATGAAATTCGTAAACAGGGTGTGGAATATTTGGTTAGAAATTTACGAGAGAAATTTAATGGGCATTCGAGGAGGGGGAATCAGTGATTGGTTCGTGGCGATAGCTCTCCTCGGAGATTGCACAGAAACTTCAACATTTCGGGCGCGCATGGTGGTTCGCGTATACGCTCTGGAGCCATTGGATTGGGAATTAAAATGCCTACACAGACTACGTATTAGTTAAGGTGCCAGAGCGAGAGCCATTTTCAGTAAACCTGATGCTGCTACGAGACGCTGGAAAATCCACTATCTTGAATTTGATAACAAGGATTTAATATTCAAACCGGGTATCAATTTTCTGTATAATTATGCGAAACATCGCCACTCATGATCTTTGAGGATTTTTTTTTTTTTTTGAACAATTGATCTTTGAGGATATCAACATAAAAATTGCAGGACCTCGATACTTGATAGTGTGTTTTTAATGGAACCTATGCAATTAGCCAGCTTCTAAAATAATGGAAAGCTGAAAAGTACATCATATCCCAATATTCTGACTTTGACCAATTCTAGAAGTCAAACCCAGGCTTTCTAGACTCAAAGAGTTGAAAATTGGAAGGTATCATAATCGTGAGAGAGAGAGAGCGAGAGATGGAGGATGCTGGGATGTAGATACTGAGTAAATATAAGTTTATAAATAAATATGAGTTTATAAATATATGATTATAATTATTAGTTATAAATAATATATATTTTTTATATATAATAATTAATAATTATAATTAAATAATATAAATTTATACTCATTCATATTTATTTATTTGAATCATTATGAAATTTAATAGGAAAACTCTTTATTCTGTTATATATATATATATATATATATATATATATATATATAAAAAAGCCAAAAGGAGGGTAAGATTAACTTCGCTCCCCTCAGCAAGATGCTATA